>WBNH01004528.1:866270-930839 GCA_013401255.1 Urocolius indicus
GAAAGGAAAGGAAAGGAAAGGAAAGGAAAGGAAAGGAAAGGAAAGGAAAGGAAAGGAAAGGAAAGGAAAGGTGCAGTTAAGAAACAAAACAGCATGCAACAGAAGCATTAGCGAAGTGTGATGGCATGAAGAAGAAGAATTAGAGACCCAGAATAAAGGGACAGAGCAAGTGAAGAAACATTTGTGACCGACATAAAAAAAGTGGAACCTACCAGTAAGAAGCTAACATGAAAAGGATATTTGAAATAAGAATGGTCCATTTATATTTCATAGTCCTTTGTGTCCAGACCATTTGAAAAAAAATACTGAAGGAGAGCACTCTACCAAACACAAATAAAAGACACAGAAAGTCTTGATTATGTATATATATATGTTATATGATTGCTGGTCTCATTTATTAAAAAGTACTATCTATAAAATGCAAACTATTTTCACAGAATCACAGAATCTTAAGGGTTGGAAGGGACCTCAAAAGATCACCCAATCTAACTCCCTTAAAGACTTTAAGAAATTAATGTTATGGATATTGCTCATATTCCAATAGAAGAGTTTTCAGAATACTGATCCAATATAAAAAGATAAATTTTCATGCATGGAACGTTAGAATGTTTTAGAATGTTTCAAACTGTGGGACAAATATGTTTCTTTTCAGATGTTGCGACAGAGTGAATTGCAATTTACCAAATTCTTTGTATTAAGGAGATTCTCTGAGTTTATTTTATGTCACTCTCAGTAGCTATGTTGCTTGAAAAAGACATGTAGTTCTTCACTAGGAAAAAAAAATATATACCAAGAACCACCAGTTCTGACTAATAACTTTAGTTGGCACAGGACTCCTAGGTCACCCTCAAAGACCAGTTCTGGACAGATTTAAGTGGAAGAAAGATGGATTAGTGTGGATGGTGATGTATTAATCATCATTGAACAGAGAGGTCAGAGTGGGATTCTGAGAGTCTTGCAAGTTATACTAAAAGGTATTCCTTTCCTGAACTTGAATTTGAGGTTTTTCTGGCACATGGAGTCTGAAGAATACAAATTTGATCTGCAAACCACTCTGTCACAGTACGTGACATGGAGGGCTTGGGAATGTGCAGATGCCGCCATAAGAAAGGCTGGAGGAGCATAACTTTTATTTTATTTTCAGAGTGCTGGACTGCTATACAAGAAATCTTAAGTTCAAGTGTGTTAGTTTGAAACTAGAACTGGAGAAACTATGAGAAGACTTAAAGCAGAGACTCTTTGCCTGAAAGCATGGGAAAGTCAGCAAATTACCCTATTTGCACCAGTTTAGTGGATAATGAGGTTAATTTGTAACTGTGTAAGTTAACCCATATTTTTGTGTACCTTACTGCTATGGATGTGCTTACATACAGCTGCAGGAAATAAACATATTTATCTGGCAATAATTAAAACAGATACCTGTATATATGACCTGCACAGACATTCTTGGCAAGATCATTTGCTCTGAAGATTCCTGCTGGTAGAATGCAGATCTGATTTCATTTAGACAAACCTTTCACTGTTTTCTAATAACAAACGAGAGATCACGCTATACATTAAATATATGGCTAAGATATCACACATGCTGGGAGAAAATCATTGTCAAAGCAAATGAGCATGTGGATGATACAATGATAAGAATAATGCAATTAAACTCATTTTCATACCACTGATTTTATCACCCTGTTTTCCACACTGTTCCTTCCAGCCGTATGCTTTGTTTCCATCCAGATCTGCTCATTAAAGAACAGTGACTAACATTTGTTACAGGCAATGGTGAAGATCAGGTCCTTGGATTGTTGGAATAAGGTTTAATTCATATGAAGAAGTAAGAACATAGTAAGAAGGAAGAGAAGAAGTAGCTGATATAAAATGGAAAAGCCCATGAACACAGCTGGGTAAAGAACTGGGGGACTGAGGAGACAGATGATTAAAAGAATTTGGAAAAAAAACATGAAATAAGGGAAAATGAAAAAGACACAAACAAGGATGAAAGGGAAAGAAGGAAAAAGGATAAGAAAGGGGATAATGAAAAGGAGCCTGTTAATGGTAGCTGGAGATAAAAGGAGAGAGGGAGGATAAGGCATAAAATGAGGCAGAATTTAATTATGCATACTTTTCTTTAAATGGCCATCTAGCCTCCAGCTCTGTGGGCCAAGTGTCTGTTTCAGTTGGATTGGTGGAATAAGCACATTGTGTATTGCAACGTAAAATATTTAGCAATGGTGGTATACTGAATAGAGTGCATAGTTTTCAGAGGGGAACTAGGCAGGATGTAATGTTGGGGATTGCGCTGCTAAAAGAGCAGGAACTCTTTCACTGAGTTGATGGGATTTCACACACACTTCTCTGGCAGTGTAAAAGTGGCACTTGTGAAACCAAAGACTTCTTTACTCTTTCCTGAGAAGGAAGACATTTCCTTGACTATTTTGCTTATCAGGGCCCATGGGGCCAAGGCAATTGGACCATTTGACTATTTGCTAAAGCTCTGGGTGCCTACTTGATTACAGCACTCTGCCAACTGTCTCTGAAGAGCTGTAAGCCATTGTACAGCAAGGGAAGTATGACATCATCACTATTACGGAAACGTGGTGGGATGAGTCACAAGACTGAAGTGCTGCACTGGATGGCTACAGATTTTTCAGAAGGGACAGGCAGTGTGTTCAGAGACAGACAACAAAGCTGGAGAAGAGAGTAGAGAACAGATCTTATGAGGAGTTGCTGAGGGAGCTGGGGATGTTTGACCTAAAGAAGAGGAGGCTGAGAGGAGATATGATCACTCTTTACAACTACGTAAAGGGGAGTTGTAGTGAGGTAAATGTCGATCTCTTCTCTCCAGTAACAAGTAATAAAACACGAGGAAATGGATTTAAGTTGTGCCAGAGGAGGTTTAGATTGGACATTAGGAAGAACTTTTTCACTGAGAGGGTTATCAAGCATTAGAACAGGCTGCCCAGAGGGGTGGTGGAGTCACCATCCCTAGAGATATTCAAAAGATGCACAGATGAATTACTGAGGGATATGGTTTAGTGATGGGCTTGGCAACGTGAGGTGACTGGTTAAACTGGATAATCTTAAAGGTCTTTCCAAATGTAATGATCCTATGATCCTATCCTGACTGCTGCAGCCCTTCCTCCCACATCTCTGCTTCCAGCTGTACTTTTCACTCTCTGCTGTACTTTTAGCAGCATGGCTCCTTTCCCTTCCTCCAAAACAGGTGTTAAGAGAGGAATCAAGGAGTATTCTCTGGTCAGAACCAGGGTGGTTTTCGTAAGACTTAGTTATTATTGTGCATCATATTTACATAATAAAAGGAGCAGAGCAAAAGTTATGATTAAGTCTTTTGCTGGTTTTTGTGCTATGTTTATAAAAACTTACATTCCAAAATTTGGAAGTCCTAACAATCACAGGTGAAACACTCAGCTCCGTCCTTAGATGGATGGATGGATCCTTCATTCTTGAATGAAGAGATCTCTTTTTATCCTATTCTGGCACTTGAAAGGAGTTACATACATGTAGGAAAATCTGGTCAGGGACAAAACTACCACCATGCAAAGAGAGGACTGACCTCTCTAACGGAGGCCTCTTCTGGGAACAAACCTCAAAAGGCCCTCTGTGAGATGCACCTCCTTTTTGTTCCAAATATTCTCAGGTCAGAGAATAAAAATAGTTTATTTTCTCCTGTTCCACTCTTCAGAGACAAACACCATTGTCAGAAACGTTAAAAGGATTGCTCTAGAATCATGATGACTCAAAGCATTGAACTACTCTTTGTGATAGAGATAATAAGATTTTACATTTTGAGGCCTGTTTTCCGGTTCAATCAACATCAACAGTCTTTGGATCTATTTTGTCTTTCAATATCTCTGATATTGCTACAGAACTTTTGTCTTTTTTTTTTATTTTTGGATAGTAAGGGCAAGGGGTGTTGCTGACTAGTGCTACCATCTAAATCACGTGCATAGGAATGTGGAATACATTTTATCTCTCCAGGTGTGTATAATTTATAAGAGGAATAAGCTTGCTAAACAGTGAGATCATGGTGTGCCTCGGTCCCTTGTTCCCTCAGCAGCAAACCAGGGTGCAATGTTACACGTGTGATTTCTGCCTATAAAAGCTTTCCTTATTTTGAAAGGAACAGTACACAGAAGCTAGTGGTTGATTATGACAGGAACTCAGATGACAGTACAGGAGGCTGCACATGCTCATGAGACCGGCAGTTTAGACATAACCAGAAAGACAAGTTTCCATCTTTTTCTCCAAAAGGCCACTTTGTGAAAGGCTATATTAACTTTCTTTAAGGCTATAAGTCTATAGCTTTAACACTATATTAATTTTGCTTTTTCACTAGCTTTCTTCCTCCATGCCTTGTCATCAATTTTTCTCTCTCCTTTCTTCCCTTCTTGTAGCTGTGATTCTGTATTCCCTAAGAAAAGGTTTCTAATAACATACCACTATTTCTTAAATGAGCTTAACTTCATTTGGCTTAGAACCCAAGTGTCAGCAGGCCACTGATGACATTTTTAACACTATTTCAGATTCATTTTCTCTGAACTTCTTCTGAACATACTTGCAAGGTGGGAATTTAAAAGGTCACCTAAGGCCTGATACTAATGGGATATTCACTTTCTGTTCGTATTCTCTGTACACATTACCACCTTTTACACAGCAAGCAGGCTCTGGTTTGGAACTAAGAGAAAAACACAGCAAAAATGCTGAAGCCATCTATTGCCTGAACATCAAGAGATCTATAATATTGGAGTTTTCTATAGTTTTGTGGATATAGCATCATTTACCTACATCTTCATACCTAGTATTCTCTTACATATGTATACAATTATAGCATCTGGCTTGTTATGCACCTCTTTTGATGTACATTTTGGAAAAATAAGAGTATCACTGCAGGTGGGAGAAAATCTAGTTTAACTACCAAAGAGACAGGTTGACTCCATTCAGCTGTTGGAAAAATAATTAGCAACTGAATTTGCTCATATTGTTTTCCTTCTACCAAGAGGAAAACTAAGAAAAGAATGATCAAAGGATATATAATATACCTGTTAGATGTCTGCATTTAAGAAAATCTGCATCTAAAGCACTTTTATAATCATTATGGCTTTTACATCAATAGATTCTGTTTCACTTGCTTTTAAAATAATATGAAGAAAACACAAACAAAGAAGAGATAGAATGTTAGCTTGCTCTCAGAGCCAAATCTAATCTTTGGATTTAAACACGACCTCCTAAGGGACTTCAAAGAAATCTTTATACAGTCATCTAGAGAAACAACTAAATTGAGCCACCAGATGGAATCCTCACATCCGGACTTCCTGTATTTATCAATATATCATCTTTAGACATTTTGTGGAGCCAGGATTGGAATTCAAGTTCACTTTAGGGTAAAGGATACTCTAACAACTCACCTATCAAATGATCCTTTACTTTTTTTTTTCTTTTGTTTTGGATTTTAGGTTTTTTTGTGTTGTTTTTTGTAGCTTTTTTTTTTGTTTGTGGAGTTTTTTGCCTGATGAATATTTCAATATTCCAAAATGCATTTTGAGGGCAAAATCAAACAATTTTACCAGAGGGATTTAGGGAATTTGTTTTTATTCTAGGAAACGTTGGAAGTAGGTATTTCAACAATTTATTAATTTTCACGAATAGACTATTTTAAGCGAAAACTGTTTTGGTGTTTGATTCTATTCAACAGCTTTCTTGCTTACAAAAACAGCATGGCTACATTTTTTGATTTTTAAGATCATAAACCTGCATTGCTTTTCTTCAAGAAGCAGGGTAGAAAAATATTCTTTCTACTTCAGTATTTAAAATAATGTTCAAAATGACTCATCCATTTCAAATTCATATTTCTAGGGGTTTATATTTGTTTTGTAGGAAGTGGAAAATAGGCCTTAATAGACCTACAGAATCTGACAAGGATTTAGATCTGCCACTGAATTTTATTTTATGATCAGAGAAAATTATTTAAATGTTACATGTTAAGGAAATAAATCCCTGTTGTGGAGAGAAAATGTAGGGTAGCTTGTCCCCCAAAATCTACAGCTGGCACTTAAATTCCAGCAACAGATACACAGGCAAGAATTTTAAGTGATCTATGTTGCTACCATTCTGTGGCAAGCAAACATGAGGGAGGAAATCATGGGCTATTCAGAGCCTGCCTGGAAGCTGATCTCACTAATGTGTTTCAGAGGAAAATTAAATCAACATTTGCTTTCCCTGATATGGTAAAATAATTTAAAAGCTGTTTGGGTCTTATTCTGCTGCTTTTAAAACTGTGCCATGTCTTGAATGGACTAGAACATTGGAGAAATATTTTTTATCTAAGCTATTTTTAGTATAGAAGATGAAGTTACATTTTTCTTTGTTCTTCTCCTGACATCTTAGTTTTACTGTAGCTACTTCAGGCAGCCGCTAGCTTAGCTGGGTTCTCCCTCAGCCATTATGGAAGGAGTGCAAGCAAGGCATCTATCAATCAAGAAGGCATGAACAGAGGTTAGTCTCAGCCTCTGTGTATTAATTAATAACAAGGAAATTGTTTCCCTTCAAATTATTAAGACTGATTCTGCACTCGTGACCCAATTTTCTCAAAAATGATAAGGATTAGTGCAGGGAAGGAGAAAAAATGTAGAGCTATATCTATCTGTTCAGAAGTTACTCTGAACACTAGAAGATGTTTTGTATTCCCAGGTTCTGCAAATTCTCTTTGCAATATCAATAAAAAAGGAAAACTTTTATATACTTTTTCAATAGAATACTCTTTGTAGTTAAATAAACAGAATACTGTTTGTATTTAGATAAAAATAAATGCTTCTAGTGAGTTATGAATGACAGCTCTCTGCTCAATAGATGGACTATTTTGGCAGCTGGATGTGAATTAGCTAGACTGCTTCATGTGTCTTTGCTGACTCACTTCTGAAGCAAGCCAAACTCCAGTAACAACCAAATAATTCACCAGTTTTTGTTCTTTTCATAATTAGGAAAAAGTCCATCTCTCTAGGTAGTGGTAACCTGCCTAAAAAATTGAAATTATGAAGTTAGATGGAAGTTATTTAGTCATAACTGAAAAATAACAATAAACAAAATAATTGCATGGAGCAATTGCTTTGCAAAATTGATGTAACTCTACGCATTTAAAATTGTACACAACTTTTATGTAGTAAATCATTTAGAAAGTTGTTTCATTTACTGCATCCAAATTCTTACCCAAGTCTCTCCTTGCTCCCAGATAAGCTTTCAAGAATAATAAGTACCCCCTTAAGGGGATATGCTTTAAAGCAAATAACCACTGCCAAATAATTTATCACATGTAACCACTGGTCTCCATCCTTAATTACTAGCATTTAATTCTGCTGCTTGTTTAACAGAAGTTGAGCCTAATGCCTATTCTCTGTATAGTCTTTTCTTCAAGAGCTTCTTTTCATCATGTATTCAGAGTTTGAACCAGACTGTCCCTTTTTTTTGTGAAGAAAAGCATTTCTGTGGGACTTTGCCTATGGGATTCTGTGGCAGAGAGAATCCTATTTAATTCTTGGCATGAGATATATAAAAGAAGTCCTTGTTTGATTCAGGTTCAGTAAACAATAGTTGGTACATATTTGCATAGGGTAAGCTCTATGCTTAACTTTTGCATAGTTCAGGTTTTGCTTGCTGTTCAATATTTATGACACTATCTTATTTGTTTCTTTAATTTATTTAATGAGGCAATATTTGAGTGCTGTTTTTCTGGGGATGAAGCAGAAGGAATAGTCTGACTCCTTGTGGTTTCGCTGAATTTTTTCAAGGGCATAACAATTTTCTAGGGCGTGACTGCCTATATGAACCAAATTACCAAGAAATTTGTTCTGCTTTATTCCAGTTCTTAAATGGAAGGAAAATATCCTCTCTTTGTTAGTGGAAATCTAGTTTACTTCATTAAGAATGCTGAATAACCAAAAGATGATCTCTGTTCTCATCAAACAGATACAACTCCTCTGACATAGTGGACTTGTGTAAGTTTATAGTGTATATTAGAAGGCAGTTTTAAATAAAACTGAGAATTTTAAACAGTGTTATAAATCAGCTTTGATTACACAGAGCTATGAGATCTGCTCCCTTACTTGCAGTTTATTGTCTTAAAGTCAAACTTTCCTTTGTAGTCCTGGAGAAGAAAATCAACAGGCATGATCCTAACTATTTTCATTGCAATGATGAGTTTAGCTAGTGTCAACAGCTCTTTAACCAACATATTATGCTGAGAGCTGTACTCTACGGTGATCTGAGCACTACACCGGGGCTTAAGTTGGACTCAGGACAGTTCTCAGTAGGCTCTATACCAAATAGGGAAGACTGACTGGCAGTTCATGCAGGTTTGAAGAGGAAAGAACAAATCCTTTTCTCCTTCTGCCTAGGCTGCTTGAGTCTTGCCTTAATGTGAAACAGCACCAGTATTCAGCAGACAGTGATTGACCCCAGCTACTGACCACAAATGCATGGCTACAGACAAGAGTTGCAGCAACAAGAGGAACCCATAATGCTCAAGGCCTCTTGGGGCCATTCCAGTTCTGATACTGCTGATCCCTTGTTCAGTGATCTAAATGTGTGACCTGCTTTACAGAATTAAACGTGTGTTCTGTTTGAGGTTGCCAAGGGGTATATATTATGACCTGTGAGTCATAAAATGCAGACCTGGGCACCTCAGTGTCCTGGAGAGTCTATCTGTGCAGGTGTTTTGCACCTATTTAGCAATCTTTATGTGGGTATATATGTCCACAAGTGCAAGGACTAAACTGTCAAGATGCCAGTATTTTTATCTTTTACAAGAACCAGCCAGAAAATTTCTCTTTAATACAGAAGTGGCAATGTAGCCCTCATTCTGAGTGACTTGCATAGGGAATAGTAAGACTTGACATGTCACCCATTCTCCATGGTGGAGCTGTAGAGGAGAAGTGTATCACTCAATTTCTTCACTGAAACAGCAAGATCTATAATCAGATAATGAAATATTTTTGTGAATCATAACTAGTGTGTTTAATTCAAAATGTATTATAAGATAAATCTGTTTGAAAACTGGTGACACCATAATGAGCATGCTTTATGTTCAAAGCACAGAAAGCAGGACTGCATTTCAATCAGTACTGAAGTTAGGCTAATGGATTTTTTTCACTGAATGTAGATAGTTCAAAAAAATAAAACAGTAGTTTTGTTACTTTTTAAAGGAAAATCAACTTGGTAAAACATGTTTTTTCCATATAAATATAGAAAAAGGGAGTAGATGTACAAAGAAATATATTAGTATTTAAGCAATAACATGTTTTAGTACCTATGGATATATAAATTAATTTTCTTTTCATTTGTTTGTTTCTCTTACTGTACTTTTCCTTAAAGTAGCTTGAGGATATATCTGAAGTAGTTATGTCGTATTTTCTTATCTATTCTTGTCAATAAATTCTATAGCAAATATAAGTTTCTGAAGCTATAATGATTAAGTAAATTCATTGTCTATGCTCACAAAGAATTGAAATAAGTCCACTGTCTATCTTTTCTTTGTCACAATTTACATATTACAGATATTCATTTCAGAAAAAATCAGTACAATATTCCATTTTAAGATTAAAAATGTATAAGAAATTGGATTAAAGTGGCCAGGATATTTCACAGACTTTCAAGAAAAACATATATTGTGGGGTTTTTTGTTTTGTTTTCTTAGACTGTAGGGAAGACATTATCCACAAAATCATAAGAAATAGAACAAGTATAACCTAGATTTATTCCTAACAGAAGACTATGTTAGGAAATTACAAGATAATCAAATCTCTGCTATAAACAAACAAGAACATTCCAGGCACATTATTCTAAAGAACCAAGGGGCAATATTGACAGCATAAGGTTTTTCTGGGAAAATCAAAGCAAATCTCTAGAGGACTAGAAGAATTCAATGCTAACTGCTGTGAAGAGTGAAAGTTTTCCTTAGAGAAAAAACACCATTGAAAAATTATGATTAGTTGTTTCCAAAATGTGAGTTTGAAAACAATAAATGCAGAAAGCTAAAGGAAGTAGTGGGATAGTAAGATTTCTTGGATGACTAACTGTCCAATTTTGAAGCACTGGTAGAAACTAGTAGATAATTCATATTCAGTGTTGCCTACCTCTGTTGTTTATTGCTTATTTTTATAGATACTCCCTCTGTTTCCTTAAGTAGAGGAATTTCCTTCCTTTTTGCATTTCTAGATTTAGGTTTTCCCATTCCCATTGTTTATTCTTCAGAGTTTCTGAAAATCCAGCAGGCATTGTGGGCACAAAATCTCAGCATTGTATCAGAGACAATTCCATGAAGTGCTATTTGAAGTAAGACCTGAAGCTTGGAGTGTGGACAGAGCTAGTTTGTGTCCTGTCTGAAAAATAAATACACTATTCAAGTGGCTAATACAGGCACCGCAACTGCTCTCCATTGATCACGGAGGGAGTCAGATTCTGGCAACCTTGACTGTTTATTAGGGAGCTTGAAGTGCATATTGCTCTGTCGAACTTTGGTGCCCACAGTAAAGCTGTAGAAAAAATATGGCCTCTCCCAGTGTGTCAGGATTGCAGTTTAGATACCAGCTGCTGATGGTGGAGCCCATACTCAGAATCTGCTGCAGAGAAGAGAATATTCACAGTTGATGACCCTGCTTCTAATTGATCCAAGCGCAAGTTTGCTGACCTTCAGACATACACACATCTTGTCCACTTACTCTGACTTTTACCCTGTAGTGACTGTAAGGATTCCTGGAGGCAAGATTTTGTGGAAAATTCCTATGAGTTTATGCTTATTGACCTTTGCTGTGAAATATCACACAAACAATGTTTGATGGACACATTTTTATAGATCTTAAGATAGAATAAAATGCCACACTTAAAAATGCAGTATTAAGCTTGTTATCTGTCCTAGTAAGCAGAATTACATATTTTAAATATGCGCATTCAGTCTTTGGGTTTTGGACCTGATGTGGTATCCCCAATCCTGCCATATTAACTGGTGTTCAAGCCTACATGCATACCATTGCTTACTAGCAGTTGTTCTCTATTCACTAATTGTTAAAGCAAAACTTTTAGTGACCCAAATCATACTCTATCTGAATTCCATGGGAGCTTTGTTCAATGACTCTGTGTGGAACTGTGCAGAACAATATTTAATCTAAAAAAAATAAAATCTGTAAAACTTTTACTAATGTAATAGCAATGGTACGTAAGTTAACAGAAATGTTTGCATTATATGAGATGTAAAATGCAACATTTACTTTCAATATATCTTTAAATTGTTTTCCTTGCAACTGAATTTTGTTGTGTCAATGTTAGATTAAAATAAAAAAATTATGATTTTATGATTGTCATGATTTTTTATTTACTTTAAAGGGACACAATAACAACTAACCATCCAGTGCATGTTTATATAAATAAGTAGTTTATCATCATGATTATAATTTAAAGTATTTTCCTTCCTTCCTTCCTTCCTTCCTTCCTTCCTTCCTTCCTTCCTTCCTTCCTTCCTTCCTTCCTTCCTTTCCTTTCCTTTCCTTTCCTTTCCTTTCCTTTCCTTTCCTTTCCTTTCCTTGGTCTAAAGAGGCATTCATATCAGCTACTTCATGCAGTACAGAGCATATTGAGCAGAGCAGTCAAACCTCTGTATGTTTCTCTATGTTTCTCTATGTTTCTCTATATGTTAGGTATGCCAGCAGACATCCACTAGTGATTCAGGTCACTTGCAGCTAAAAATATACAGTGTGAATCTCTTGCTAGATGTCTTAAAAATATTCAGACTTCAGAAATTAGTTTTCCTCCAAAGGGCCTTTTCCATTAGCAGCATGTGGTTCACAGCTCAGAAAGGAATTGGCTCTACATCCTCAAGCACAGGTGACAGCTCTGAAAAGGTACAAAACACATATAGATGGCTAAAATCAATCCTCTTGGCTGTTGCAGCTCCTGCTATATACTTGTGTGCCTGGTAATACTTGCTGTGCTATCAAATATAAAGCCTTTCTCTCAATCACACTGGCAAACCAAATATCATTTGAATGATGAAAGTATTACCTCAAATGCCTCATTTCTAGTCAAATGCATAATTTTATGTATTAAGATGCTTTTTATGTCTTTCTGTTGTTTCTGGTTTGGCCATGCTTGCAAGATCGTCCTAAAACAGATAAGATGTAATTTCATATACTCTAGAAATTGATTACAAGATAAGATCACAACCTACAGCTATTAGCAAAAATCTAATGAACTTCCATGAGAAAACATCAATTTTTAAATATTATGTAAAGAAGTATTAAAAGGCACTGATCTGAGTAGAGATCACTCTTTGACTTTGCTCTTCTGAAAATGTTAAGGCATTTGTAATCACAACAATTTGCTTTCCATCTCCCTGATGTTCCTTACCTATTTTATTTTATTTTATTTTACTTCATTACCTGTCCTGTATTTGAAAAGATTATGACACAATAATCCATCATATCTAAAGTTGACTACAGGTTTGTGAAAATCCAAATATGCTAAATCTGCTGGCTCTGTCTATACCAACAGTTATTTCATTAAGTATATGATTTGTCTTAGACAATTTACCTTTCACAAATGCACGATGACTCATGCTTATAAAATTGTTCTCTTCCAAACTGAACGAATATTTAAGATAGCCAAAAATAGCATCTCAAAAGTTCTGCTACTATTGGCTCAGGCTCTGACACACATCAACAGACTGCAAAGTACCTTCACTAATTTCCAGTTGGGATTTCTTTTTCAGAGTAAGTTATTATTAAACCTGCATAAAGGTGGAAGAATCTCTCCCACAGATATTTTTCTTAAGATTTAATATGGTGTTAATCACTACAGCTTCTGAAAATGATCCATTTCTGATCTAGGTTACTTTTCTTTCTTTTCAGATGGTGAGACATTTGTAAGTGCTTATTCATGATATTTTAAAGGTCTAACTATCTAAGCCATATTCTTTTTCGTTCACAAAGAGAAGGCATTAAACATACTTTTCTACTTATCTGTGGAGGAAAGAGAGAAGCTTTAAAGCACTGGGAAGACTAGCTGTAATAAACTATTTGAAACACTTTGAAGAGCATTTATTTTACTATCTCCCTTGACGAGTACGAAATGTACCTGTTTTTAAAACTACATTTATTTTACCATGGCTATCCTAAGCAATCTTTTTTTTCTAAAGCTGCTGTTCCTTTGTCTTTTAAAAAAATTTATTATACCTGTCACACACTTTTTATATGCTTTACAGATACTGTCCAAGCTAGGGAAAGGTTAGTAATGCTTGTGAAATCAGTGCAAGAATTTTATCAGAGTTGCTTAGGCCTTTTTATACAATGTTTGCTTCTTCTGCTGCTGTATTCAGTAAATTAGGGAGTCTTATTTAGTGCAGTCAACTTTGTGTAAGCCATGCAAGAATAAGAAGGCAGAGCTGGAGTGGAAAGTGAGCCAGCATATGCTAGTCTCCAAGACAATGAAAATTAATGACTTACAAAGCAAAGAAGTAACATCAGAAGAACAAATCAGAGGATCGAGAGAACAGAAACAACAAGCACAAAGATGAGGTGACCACAGTACAAACGAAATCTTAAAGATACAAATTAATTTTTGTTTATTCCAACATGCTGCACTGTTCTAATGATGAATTTGCCAAAGAATCTGGAATTATTTCCAAAACCCCAGGAAGCATCTCTAATTTGTGCACTGAAACATAAAAGGCCCAGTCACTGGCACACATAAAGACTAGAGACTTTCACTTGCAGTGAGTTTCTCATATTTGTTAATATATCTTCTAAAATCCAAAATTCACTCCATTCATTTCCTTGTCAACATCACTCAGTACTTCATTGAATTTGACTAGGAAACACAACAGCAGCACACCCTTCCTCCTCCCTCAATATTCTCAAGAAATTTTTTCTTGTGCAACCCATTACTATAGAAACAATCTTTCCTAAGGTATTTCAGTTTCAGACAGCAATGCAATATTAAAGCCATTCTGCTTACAGAACATTTTGTTTCGTATTTAAAATGTCTCAAGTGAAATACTCCATGACAGTAAATGTTTTGAAGAAACAATTTCCTCAAACACAAATGAAATGAACATTTACTGCTATGGTGATATTATCACAGTTTCAACAATAACATCAATGAAAGTCATATAAAGTTTCATGTTAGGAATTTCTTGTTTCATCTAGTTCTATAAATACATGCATGTAAATTTGGTATATTGTAGAAACAGTGGCCTGGGAAGATTCATGTCACATAATAGCTTTCATGGAGTAATCAAGTACCATCTTAAACAGAGGTGGAAACTTTCTCTCAGAGTTCTCACAGAGCCTAGTTAGGAAAATTCCTTTTCTCAGAATTAGAAATCCAGCTTGATGCTGAGAAGGTGCCAGTCAGGACTCAACAGCCAACGTGACTTTTAAGTAGGTATTCTTTATTGCAGCACTGGGCACATAGGGGATCACTCCACCAAGTGCGTGTACCGTTTAAAGCAAAACTTTTTACATTTATAGAGACTAGATATGCATATTCATTACATTTCTTCATTAGTTCCACCCATTGTCCTGCCTTAGTCCACCCAGGTTACACCTCCATCACTCCTCTTTCGATGGTCCTTTGGCTTCCTGGTGTTCATCCAAATCACAGGACAGGCTTGAGTGGTTGTTTTTTAATTTTTCTCACTCTGATTAGTCCAAGATAAGTTCTGTTCTTGCTGAATAACAATAGGAGTTAGATGTTCTGCAATGAAGGCCTCTTGCAAATCTACAAGATTAGCAATTTGGTAAAGCTTGTACTTCTACAAGGTTAACTATTTCACAAAGCAAATATTTCAAATATCTAAGAGATACAAATATATCCTTGCAGTTTTCTAGCTAAATGATGCTTGCATGCTATGATATTTCTATGGTATGGTACTTCTGTAACTTCTTTAATTCAAGCTTCCGCTTTGATTTTATCAATGGTTAAGTTTTAGGCAAGTTCAGTCCTTTAGGAAATTCTTTCCTCTCCCTGATATGTATCTTTCTAATGAAATAATAGAGAGCAACAAGATCCACCAAGTCTTCATTTGGCTAAGTGGTACATGACACACCATCTGTACATTCTTCACCAGAAAATATCTTTTTTCACAGTGCATTTTCAAGTTCTTTTTGGCTCCTTGTTCCTCTTAATCCCCTTCTCTCTTTTATTTCATGTTGACACTTCTATATTCCTTCCTGTCTGCTCCCTTCAACTAATTTCTGCATCCTCCACCTCTTCACTCTTCTGTCTCAAAAACTATCTGCACATCCATTTCTTCCTTACCTGCTATTGCAATTTTAGGCTTCAAGCAGCAGCTCGTGGCAGCCTGTTCCTCAGCTTAATTAAAGACCATCCTTGAACTTCAACGGAAATATCTGTACCTAGAACCTCAGGACTCTAGCTGCACTGGGAACGGTGAGAGAAATTTTTGATGATTCAGTATGTTAACACTGCTGGTGTTAAGACTTCCAAAATTTCTGCCAGAATCCATACCAACAACCCCCCCAAAAACCCAAAGGAATGTTTTTTCATGAAATATAAGAAGTTCAAGGTAAAATGTGTGGAACAGAAAATCCTTAACCCGATGCATATTTCACTATATGAAATTGAGTCTTAAAGAAAAACCAGTAATAGCTGTGACTCTGTTTTCATGAACTAAACTTTCACACCAGTGGCTCACAAACACCTATGCCAACTGAGAATTAAGGAGGAAGGAAAGAAGTTTGTGGTTTGGGAGGAGAAGCATATCCATTCTCTCTCAAAGGCTTCTGAGAAATAAAAGATTCACCATTCTGTTTAAAATCACTCTTTAGCTGGGTTGGTTTCAAGTGTCACACATTCCAAATGTGTGTCATATATTTGGACAGAAGAGCTTTAATGTCATGAGTGCTTCTAAATCATCTCTTCCATTTGTATATCCAAGACTGTCTTCCCCAGCAGACTGAGAGCAGTCCAGACTGGATTTGGGTGCCCCAGCAGACACATGCACTCACACTGCACTGATGAGAACTGTACAACAAGCAGAAATTTTGCTGGAAACAAAAAGGACACAGGAAAATCCTGTCCAGCCCTCAGCATCACAAATGGCAAATTAAGAGACACTTATGGATATAATATCTGTGAGGCGAAGAGAGGAAATTGTAGTAATCACCCATTGTGTTTGAGTAGTACTTTGTACTGTGAAAAAGCTTAGCATGAATATGCTATGTAACCACATTGCAGCAGGCCTGTAGTTTAAAAAGTGGGAGGGAAAGAGTTTATCCTTTCTTCCACCTCATCCCTCATTTGAGTTTCTCCTTGTAAAATCATGTCAGTAGCAAACAAAAGCTCACAGTGCAATGAGCATGAAGATAATCAGCTTTCAATGCCCCCACTCCCACTGGATTTTAAATAGCAGATTCCCCTGAGCATAACTGCATTTTATCAGAATGCTTTGTTAAAATGGGGCTCTGCTGTTGATGTTCAAAAGCAAATACTGCCCTACAGGTACGTACATCTACAAGGTTCAGACATTTCGTGGGGCATGTCAGTCCTTGCAAAGAGGGAATCTTCCACGAGTTATGGGAACACTCATCCCTGCATACCCTTGTGGCGGCTGATTACGTGTTTGCAAGTGGAAAAAGTGAGAATGGTTGTTTGTTGAAGTACAGGCAGCTGTCACTGTCCTACACTCCCAGAGCAAAACTAGAGATGATAACTGAGGAAGTCTGCCTGCACAAAGTTTCATTTTCTTTCATCCTCCATGTCGATTTTATAAAATAAATGGCATTAAGAGCAAAAGGCAACAATTGGCAGATCCAGAAATAGTTTATATATAAAAAAAAAAGCTTTTTCCTATTATTTGAGCAGAGCTTGTGCTAAATTTCAATTGCCAAAGAGTATATGAGGTGCCTGTGAATGGTCCAACGTTCTCATCTGGAAAAAAACTTTTAGGTTTTATTTCTTTATTTGGCTTGAAACAGAGCTTTTTTTTGCTTTTGTTAAATCTTTAACTGAGGTCTGGGACACAGGAAAAGTAAAAGGCAACATGCTGGCTAGAGGCCATAATTTTACATTTTAGAAGAAGGATTTGGAGTGAAAACAGATGAAAGCTATGGGAGCTCTGGTCAGATGGCACTCAAAAGATCTGCAGGAGCCAGAAGGAATGGAGTCCAACATATTTGAATCCTGGCTCAGAAGAAATCAATGATCAGCTGAAATTGAGGGTGATGTAAGAAAAAAAAAATAAAAAAAATCCAACATTCTTTGAAGTATTGCTTCAGTACTTTGTACAGTGCATAATGTAAAAATACCATCAAGAGCAGATTTTCATAATTCTAGCATCAAGAAATGCTGTGAAGAGTTAGCATCAACTGCTGTCACTCCAATAATATTTCTAAAATGAACAAAAGCTGCAGAGGAACAAAAAGCAAAGGATGTCCCAGAACAAACAAGACCTGGAAAACCAGAATAGAGCAGACTAGAGATTTGTATAGAAATCTAGTCTATGCTCAGCACCAAATGGGAATTGGAAAAGTAATCAGAGAGGAAGCAGATTGATGTGCACTGGATGAGACAATCTATTCAGGCAGAGGAAGAATTTAGTTTCAGGAGGATCATGTTAGAGAAGGTGTTAGCAGAGGTAATTGTTTTTGCAAAAGCTAATGAGTTGATTAGCATATTGTAACTCCAGACTTGCTGCCTCTGAAGCTTCCCATGGCCTTGTTTAGAAGATATGGAAGTCATAAATGGAAAAGGAACCTTCTAGCTTCACTGAAGATGTGCAGCCAATGCAGGAAGCACTTGCAAGGAATAGGAAAATGCTGGAGGCGTATCTGGAAACAAAACCCCAGATAACAGCTTCTTTGTTCTACAGTTGTGAAGAAAAACAGTTCTGAGCATTTTTATTGGGATTATTTAAATGAAAAAAATAGCTCACAACAAATCATACACAGAATCACATGCAATCTTAAGGGTTGGAAGGGACTCTGAAGGATCATCTAGTCCAACCTCCCTGCCAGTGCAGGACCTCCTAGAGTAGGTCACACAGGAACTCATCCAGGTGGGTCTTAAACATCTCCAGATGTTTATCCATCTGGGCAGCCTGTTCCAGTGCTCCATCACCCTCACAGTAAAGAAGCTTTTCCTTATGTTTCTTTGGAATCTCTTATGTTTCAGCTTGTACCTGTTGCCCCTTGTCCTATCATTGGACATCACTGAGAACAGCCTGGCTCTATCCTCCTGACACTCACTCTTTACATATTTTTAAACATTAATGAAGTCACCCCTCAATGTTTTACTTCTTTTAAAACTAAAGTGATCATTCCACATGCTGAATGTTGCACTCAGGTGATTCTCAAGTGGATCAGCTGATATTCCTGTTTGGAAAATCCTTCAGTCATAATGGTACCAATACATTGATTTAAATGTTAACTATGCCGCTATTGCAGATATTTATATTGCTACTGTTACTAGCTGTGCTGTTTCAGTGAAAACCTGTTTCCTTTGTCATCCACATATGGTCAGTGGAAGGAGTATATCCTCTTCACACTGCAGGCAAAAGTTTTGCTTTCCTCACTTCAGTCTTGTTTTCTGTAGCAGTTTGTATAACCATGAAAAGCTGAACTGAGCCTCTACATCACTTCTGTGCTCCTTCATGGATATGACCCGATACAAGTATTACTAACTAGCTTTTATTGCAGTGCTGCACACTCACTTCAAGCTACCAGAGAAAGAAAAAACAACCAACAGCAAAGAACATAGGTGGGATTTCTGTCATTTGACTATAATCACACACAAAATTAACTTTAAAGTGTTGTAAACAAGCCAGCTGAGCTCATATAGTTACTGAGCTGGTGATGAGAGAGATAAAGAGATGCCCATCCTTCACACATCTCAGGACAAGGTGTAACCCTCAGAAATACTTCTTTGTGCTGACTACATGTGAAGACTCAGCTCTTCAGGTGTTTCAATTCTCCTTGTTCTGCAGAACTTAGGTACAAAGAAGCACTGCACACTATTTATCTTCGTCAACTAGTTTGTACCGCTAAATAAAATTATTTAATATTAAACAAAATGTCTAACCTCCGACTTAAAACTTTCATGCTCCTATTGACACTCAATGCCTCATATATCTAACTTAGTTTAAAAATTCTGAATCTCCAGCTACGATCTGAATATCTTATATGAATTTGCTGGAGTGATGAAGGGCAGAGAGGGAGAAAGCTGAAGGAAGTTAGATCTGAACATTAATTGTTTCAGAAATTTGTCACTGGCTATTTTAAAAAATTAATTTGAACAGTTTTCCACATGTGCTATTGTTAAAGCCTCTGCGTGTCACACAGGAAGACAACTTGTGCTGCTGCACCGGGCCCTTGAAAGGAAATGAAAAGATTCAGCAAGTCACTTTCCACCACTGTGCCAAGGTTAAAGTTTGTTTTCCTTGAGGACGACAACTGTAAACAAGCACCCATGAGCACTGACATTCACCAAAAAAATTGTGGTTTTCCTTTTAACAGAAGTCAAAACATCCGTTAGTCTTTAAGATTGGAGTTACAATGAACACTTCAGTCTAGCAGTACTTAGCATTGAACTTAAAGGACATTTCCTTCATTAGAAAGCTTCATCATAAGGAGAAAAAACAGAAATAAAGTCTCTCTAGAGACATTTTGCTTTTAATTCATACTGGCAACTGCCTTACACCCCCACTCCTCTCACAGCCTGTCCTCTCACAACAAATGCTCCCCCTGCCTAATTACATGGCTCTGTTTATCTGGACTTTCTCCCTAAAGAGGAATTAATTAATCTTTATTTGTAGAAACAAGGCTTGCTAGCAGAAATAAATTATTAAATACATATTCACAAATCTGTAACCATTGGCTTAAATATTTGGAAGTACAAAAATAAATATTGACTACAGCTTGTTTAGCAATCTTTTTTTTTTGGTCTGTTCTGACCTGTAACAACAAATAAACTTAACATATTTGTAACACTCATACATTTTACAATTACAAACAAAAGATTTTGTATTATTGTAATGCATCTGTATTTAATAGTTACAAAATGATGAATAGACGTTGCTATTGTTTTTTTTTCTTACAGTAGCATTTTGCTTGAAAAATGGAAACTACTTTACAAACCTAAAACTAATACAAAGAATTTCTCCCTTCTTCTCAGCCATCATGAGTAGAATCGTCTTAGGAAAAACCCTTTCAGAAATATTACATTCTAAAGATTGGTGATTGTTAAACTGTATTACATTCTTTTTCTATCATCTTTCTGCACTGAACACTGTTAAGACACAAACTGTTATTGCTAGAATTATTGCACTGTCTCATGCTTTTTCCAGTGCTTCATAAATTCTGTATATCATCATATCCTTTTCCTATGACTTTACATTAGCACTGCAAAAGCCCAGAATATGATTACTATTTTGGACATCATTTTCTCCTTTTTCCCTAATCACTATCTTCACTACATGAAAAGTATGTCAGACGAATACTGTCTTATTAAATAGCATGTAATCTTTACAGATACAGCCCAACCCATCTTGAGTTGCCCTAGTAAGAAGAGGTGCAGCACTGTTCTGTCACAGTTAAGTACAAGACTTTTCCTAAGCCATCTCTGCTAGTCTCAGCTGTTGCAAGGAAAAACCTTAGGATTGTAAAGAAAAATTTGACACTGGCCTGAGTCTACAGAGAGCACTGAAGAAGAGATCATGAGCCAAAGACAGTATTTTAAATAATTTTTATTGTTAACTATTTCAGTGCTAATGAAAAAAGTAGCAGGCATAAACATATTGTGAACCCAATGGCTGAGAGCTTTACACCTCAGCTTGGGAACACAGATGGACAATGTTTGGAGTGACACCTTCTTTTCCCTCCTGACCCAGGTTAAATATTGACATGATTGAGCTTAAGGCAGTTTGTTATTTGTGAGACAAGGTCATTATTAATACAGTAGCTCACAGGGTCCAAAATGTGCTAAGCACTTTAGAGAGATGCAGGGCAAGCCAGGCCTCAATCCCACAGCGCTATTGTGTCAATGTGACTTTTAGACACTGTGACCAAACCTAGCACTCTTCCTTCTCCCTCTTTCCCTCCCATGACCATTGCCATGGCTGTTTTGCCTCTCTGGTCAGCTGGAACAGAAGAACACAAAACATTTAGCTTTAGGATACTAAAAAGCCCAGGATATGAGTTTTGAAAACACTTCCCCAAAGTCAGGTATTTTTGCAAAAGGAATGAGGACTAATAGCAGACTTTGGGATCAGTCACCTCTGGTTGCATGGCAAGTAGAAAATGCCTTGGGTAATATCAAGGACTAAACAGGTATCTATCTGGAGTCAGCTCTGCTGAGATCTAGCAACAGCTTCTTTGGTAAAGGTTCCTGCACATTGTGGCAAATGGAGTGGGGAAATAGTGACCTCCATTGCTTTCAAATCTGTCACTAAATTATCTCTTTCCAAAGAAAAATATTGCAATAGAACAATTTTTATTTTTTTTAAGCAACTTGACATAGACTAGTTCCAACTTCTCTGTGAGGCACTGGCAAAATCCTAGTATTTTCAGAAAACATATTTTTATTTCTGACATCTTCTGTCTCTTTTAGTCCATTCAGCGGAAATGACAGTTCAGGGTGAATCTGCAAAAAGTTATTTAGTCTAGATCAAAGGTTAAATTTTCAGCTTTGCTTTCTAATAATAAATAAAGTTTTGAAGACACATTTTGGAAATAGTATTTTGTGAAATTAATTTCAAGGTGGCATTTTAGGGTAGTCAGTATTACAGAAGCCAATGTGACACACATTGTGTAGGAGAGGGAAAGAAAGAGCTCATGTATGAGGATTTAAATAAGCTTATCAAAACTGCTCTTATTGAGTTGCCTTTTTCTCCAGCTAAATTCCTGCTCAATAGCAGTTTACCAATGGGGTCCTCCCCAAATTAAATCTACAGTTTTCTCTGCAAGGGAAGGGAAAATACAATAAATCAAAACTAATGAGGTATTCTTTATACTATTGACATCTTCATTTTTTTCTTCCTACATCACTTGTATTTGAAAGCAGAAAACAATGAGTGATACTGAATGTGAAAAATCATAACTGCCTATCCCATGAAAGGAAGGGAAGGAGGAAATCAGGAGGGTGACTTAGCAATTCCGTAAACATATGCAATATCTATAATTTTCAAACTTGACAATTGCACTGAGAAACAGAGGGGCAGTGAACTGATTGGGAGAGAATAGGCTCTTTCACAAATACGCTTGCCAAAGAAGTACATCAGTCATTTTGTCCGTGCTGTGTGTAATACAGGCACATCTTAACATAGGTGCAGAATGGCAGCCACAGGAGGGAGGAAGGTTCTCACCTGTTTTTCCTCGCCTGCTAGCTCTGCCTTCCCTGCGGGGAGAAAATTGATGCAGCCCTTCTTTGTTCAAGAGAAGCTGTTAGCTCAAAGTCTAGTCAATTAAAACACTTTCCTTATCCTTCTCCAGATGTATTCACAAACCCTTGTGCTAACTTTTTTTTTTTCAAATTTAAAAATCATATTATCCTACTGCTTTTTAAATTCCTCCTACTCATGTTATGTGATGCTTTTCTCTCTCTCCTTCCACAACCCATCACTTAACTTCCTCCCTCCAGGATAAGAGTGACTAAACTGAGCAAACAGACAATGTACAGTTTTCCTTGAAATGCACAAAAAAAAAAAAACCCAAAATGAGAGAAAAGATAAAACTTTATAGGTTTATTTTCCCTTTCTTTAATTGTAGGCATTATTACAACAATAGAAGTAAAATATTTTCTGATGGAAGTGTGACTTTTAAACCGATAACCTCTATAAGTTCAGACAGTGGTTGAAAATTTTTAACTCATCGGCTTCTGTGTGCTTCAGCACTGGCATATTAGGCGGAATGAAGAGTGCAAGGGTTCTGCACTGAGCTGTGCTCACCCATATCATCACACATGATTAAGATCACGCATGGCCTTCTTGCAGCTCTGTAGGAAGATATATCTAGAGTTAGACTGTCAGTAGGCTGTACTGAATTTAGTGCGCTTTGTTGTTGCACTCATCTTACCTCTTGATTGTTATCCAGAGAGTCATTCCAATGTCTAAGAAATTAATAGATGCTATAGTCTTACTAGGGTTTGCTTTGAGCTGCTACACTTTACTGATTATTTGTCTGAGGGTGGTTCTTCAGATAAAAAAATCTGAACAAAATGAATAATAAATCCAGAATATTTTCTTGCAAGTAAATACTTGTAGTGAACAAACAAACACTGAATATGATGGGTAGCATTCCACACAGTTACCAAATCTGTCTTTAATGCAGGCATGTGTACCCAAGAGTCTTGTCCCTCCTTCAGAGATGCTGCACACTCACAGCTCTGCCTTCAGTGGAGGTTGCGGGACATTCAATCCATGTCTTCTTTAGGACCAGATAAGTAAATATATTTCCTCGTGACCAGAAAGTTTCCATTATCTCCTGTTTTGGGATATTTCAATGCTGCTCCTGTGCACCTCTCTCAACAATTAGCTCACACTACCTAAGAGCCATCATTTGTTTTGCCTGAGATGTATCTCTGTGTGTGCAGTAGAGGACATTGGTATACATAAGACATAGGAACTGAAACATCAGCCTGTATTTTTGATGAGACAGTGCAAAAGATTTGGATTTGGGTCTAAGTCCAAGAACAAATAGAATTTATAAGTTGTTTAGGTGAAAGAAAACTCTTTAACTTTCAGTTATTTTTTTCAGGACTCAAAAGATCACTGTTGGGAGCCATCAAAATTTTCTCCCTTATATGACAAACTAGAAGCAGAACCTCTTGTTGCCAGACTGGCTCATCTAGCTTCCCCAAACAAGAACAATACTTATTTTTATATACCCTTTCCCTTTATATTTGGTGGATCCTGTAACTGAGTTGTTAAGACTACATGCTTTGCTTCAATATCTTTCAAACTATCCAGGAGACTCAGACAGTCAGTGCAAAATGCACTCTGATCTGGGACCGCCCCTCCCCTTTCTTTCGCCTTCAGGAAAATACCTGACTGAGGTTTAAAGGCAAACAATCTTTTGTATTAATTCATTATAAGTTTCAGACAGTAGCATGTATTCTTCTAGTAGCCATTATGGATCTCAGCACCCCTTACAAGGATAAGAAATTAAACAGTACAGCATAGAGAGACAGGGCAGCACATAAGCTAGTGACAAGAACCGACCCTTCCATCAGAGAAAAAACTGATTATCAGTCAATTTTTTATTTGTCTGTATAACAGCCAAGACACCAATTAACTATCTCTTTCCCCTATTAGTACTATCTACACTGTGCTTTGGAGGAAAAGTGTCCTAGATAAAATTAACAAGGCACAAAGCACGAGTTGGATAGCAATTAGCAGACAGTGTCATTGCCATATCTTGCTAATAAGATGAAACAATAGAGAAGGAAGTATGCTCTGTGTGTCTAATGGATGCTGTAGATCAAATGACATCTCAGATTTTGGAAGTGTTGTAAACAGAATGAATCCCTGTTGTGATCAGTCATCTTGGATCAATGGTAGAACTGGAATAATCCCTGGCATGTAACTGAAGTGGAGAAGGGAAAAATACAACTTACCCAATTTTATGTTATCAGACAAATGGCTTCGAGTCTGCGAGAGTGTTTGACCAATTCTGACTAGGTAGGAGACAGACAGCAATGGGTCTAGTTTATTTTTACAGACAGTTGTCTACCGTTCCAGCCTTTTTCCCCCTCTTGTTGCCCAACCTCAGCCCAAGATCAGCATGATTCAAAAGCAAATTTCACTCATCTGACATTCACATGTGCTCCTTCAGGGGACAGAGGCTTAGATAAATGGTCTGGGTTTTGAGGTCATCTCTGTAATAGGATTAAAAATATTAACTGGCTCATAAATTTATTTTACCAAGGTAGTGTTGCCTGACTGAGCCTGCATCATTTTTATTGCCAGCTACAGTTATGTTTATTGACAGACAAGGATTATAAAATGATGACACAAAGCAGTAGTTATTCTGGGTTCCAGCAGGAACAATAAATTCACTGTCTCCATTTCTGGAAATGTTTCAAGGCTTTTCCTTCATGTATAGTTACTCTATAAAGCCATAGTCTTTTCTTGACTAACATTACTCATTTTTTTTCACCTCTGTTGCTCCAATTAGTAGAACAGAGATGCAGAAGGAAGTTGTATCATGCTAGAAAATTTACAAAGCCCTAAACAGGCAGACTAAAATGTTTTTTCTTGTCTAAATCTTAGTTGCCAACATCATGATCAGAGTTTCATGTGTCTAGGAATATTTCTAAACACAAAAAACCAAACCTCCAGAAAAGTAAACAAGAATATTTTGTAAACATGAAGACCTTCAACTGGAGAAAAACAAATAAAGAACATACACACTTTTAAATACACAGCAAAATGACACAAAGTCAAAAATGCATCAGAAGTCTGTTGAACCCCAAGTTTTCAAATGTTAAGCCTATTTCAGATGTCAGATTTTTCAAACCTCTACCATTTATCTTATCTTCTTTTTACCTTTTTAATGTTTATTTACACTTTCCCGTAGTCAGAAGCCTAAAGCAACACTCCAGCTGAGGTATCTCTGCTCTCAAGGATAGATTTATACAGAAACACAGACAGGTTGAGGTGGGAAAGGACCTCCGGAGGCCATCACGTCCAACACCCTGGCTCAAGCAGGGTCACCTAGAGCCACCTAGAGCCTCTTGCCCTTTAGAAATGAAGATTAATATATCCAAGAATAAAAAGATGGTTTTGAATGTAATGTCACACTGTTGCTACTGTACATATCCCCCTAACTTCTAACTCACTTTCTGCTTTATACTGCTTACTAACTGCTTTTTGCCCATTTTGTGTATCCAAAGCACTTCTATAGCAATTACATGCGCCTTTATCAAATTTCCACTAGTTGATTTTGGAAAAACTTTCCAGTTTCTGGAACTTCCAAATTTAAAAGCACCCTCATCATTTCATCATCCAGATCATTGATCAGCAAAGGATTGAATAGAACTGGGCTCAGAACACCCCATTTTAAATGTCCTCCCAGTTTGACAACAAGCCGTTGATAGTTTCTCTAATTTTGTTTTCTCAACCAGCTGTGGGCCTTCTCTGCAGTGATTTAATCATATGCCTTAATTTGTTTACGAGAATGCTATGTAGGAGACTCAAGAGCCTTACTGAAGTCAAGATATATCACATCTACTGCTTTCCCCTTATTCACTTATCCTGTCAAAGAAAGAAATTAGATTGGTTTGATACAATTTGTCCTTGACAAATTCGCATTCACTAGACTATTATTACCCTCGAGGTGCTTATAAATTGATTGATTGATCCTCCATCATACAGCTTCAGTTCAAAGAAAATCACTTCGCCAATATCTACTCTAATTTGGAAGCTAATTTGGCTCAGTTCCATGATTTCAAGTATATTTCTGCTGCTTTGCTATTGTCTACTAAATGAGGTCTACTAAATATCTTGGCCATGTGTTTTCTTCAGTCCCAAAGCTGACCAGGTTCCATGAATTTTACCAGCTGTACACAAGAACACCACAACTATGAATGTTCTCCATGTTCATAAAAACACCATGCATTCTCTAAGTGACCTCTACTCGAGTTTTACTCTACTATCAAACATCAAATCACTACCTGTTGATGAGAGCAACTGACCAGCTCTGAGGTGCATGCTGCAATAAGTGAGCAACAAGTTTTTGTCATTTAGAGCAGAACTCAGTAGAAGCAATATTTGTAATTTATGTAAATGAAGCTACCCGGAACTGTCGTATCTCCTTTTTTCCTACAAGAAAGATAAGTTTCAGTTTTCTAAGCCATTTGACCCTGAGGCTTACATTTGGAATTCCACGCTAATAGACACTACATAATTATTATTTTAATTAGAAAAGCTGCAAAAATATTCTACTTAGTTTCTTAATTCAAATGATGTAACTGCCACACAGGGCTTAGTCCTCCAATGGTTTCAGCAGAGTCACACTAGAAACAGTTGGCTTTTTGCTTAAAACAAGCTCAGTGTTTTGGCATGACATCCTCACAATGCAGAATTCAGTTGCTGAAAGGGTGTTTGGACCCATACTGACCACAAATTAAATACTGCACAATTAAATACAGCAAATTTGACTTTTGCACTCATGAGTTAATGATTTTATTAAAAATGTTAAAATGCATAGATACCTAATTTTGAAGTTCTTAGGTAAAAATCCTCTGCATCTAAGGAAGGGTAGTCCAAACTCTGTACAGGGTTATCTGGCTTCAGAGTCCTGTCCTCATTCTTGTTTAGTCTTGGTCTCTGCCATTGGGCAAAAATGGCTGGGCTCTGCCATTGCAAAACTCATACACAGAAATTCAGATGTACTACTCCCATCAGTAACTAAGATTTTTAGGATGACAGTACCTCAGTTTTCTTTTTCAAATAAATATTTCTTTCCTACATGAATGTTTGAGTAGTTGAGACACAATTTTAGGAGCTGGAGAAGTACCAAAATAATCAATGTTTCCATTCAAAGATAATGCAAAACATTGTCATTAGAAAATGATTTGATTTGAATTAAACATTACCACAGACCAAAATTAATAGATTAATGGTTCTTTCTGTTTGCAAACACATAACAGATAACATTTGCAGAATGATAACTTTTTTTGTATTCCATCATCTACCAGTGTAAATATATCCATTTGCTTCATTTTTATTATCGGTTAAATTACTGTGGCTCCTTATATATTCCTGTGGGAAGACATGGCTACCTTAAGATTCATATGCCCCCTCTTCCACTCATCACTAAGGGCATGTTTACATTTTGCAAAGGGATACAACATGATGCCTGAGATAGGTTTTATTCTAGTTTGTATGTTTGTATGTATTGCTATTCAGAGCCCTTCTACTAACATGAAATGCAAGGACTAGAAGTTCTAAAAACACAACACTGTACTTTCACCAGTGAAGCCTTTCCTCTTAGCAACTGGACTGGGACCTGAGCTGTGATGTGGCTGGCCTGCCTCCTGTTCATTTCGATGTACACCTAGTCCATAGACAGTCCCATCACTGCTTTTATGTTCCTCCCACAGACCTTTCAGCAAGATATGGAAACTAGTATTATGCAGTAGAAAAACACAAAAATAGGAAAGCAGATCCTCAAATGTTCAATAAAAAATTAAGAGTTTTATAAAAACAGGGAAATAAGTTCAAAGATGCATATCAAATTAATTACCTGTTAATTAGAATATGAGACATGGACCAGATTTTAGTTCTCTGTCATAGTTTTATCCTCCTAAGAAAAAACATGTGTTTTATACGTGATTTTGTAAGTGGAGCTGGCTAAGAACATTGTTCCCAGAGCTGTGTGTGCCTCTTCTGACACTGCCAAGGTTACTTGTGAATAACAGTCACGTTTGCCTCTGCTACATCAGAAAACAATTAATCTTCATTGTTTACCAACCAGGAGTAATCAAAAGCAGTAGGGAGGTAAATTGTATTTTCAAGTACCTATGAAGATATTACAAAAAATCAAACTAAAGCTGAAGAAAACTGCTAGACTGCCTCTTACAGCAAAATTAATATTTAGGTATTTAAAAAAAACTTTTTTTTTTTTTTTTTTTAAATTTCAGTGATATATTTGATGATGTAAACTCCAGAGGTATGATCTGGAATACCATAATCAGCTCTGGAAATGGTTACGATTGGAACAGATATACCGATTATTTGTTTATATTTCATTTGCCAAGGTAGTTTTAGCAATACCAGTGATGAAATTTGGCTCCTTTTTACTAGAACGGAAGAGAAAAGTATTGCTATAAGTAAATAGGAATGCACTTGCAGGGTATTGACTCACTACTCACCAATGTAATTACAGGAATAGTTCATTATCTGGGTTTGAACAGAGTGCAGAAACAAAAAGAGTTGAACCGCTGACTCTTTTTTATAAACTGAGATCTAGAAGCAATAAAGGATTTATAAGTCCACACACTGGACATTTCTCAGCCCAAAATGGAAAACATCCAGTCACTGAGCAGAAACTAAGATCCACCTGGACAAGAAAACCTTGAGCAGGTACCCACTTTCAGCTAGTCAGCAGCAAAGACTAAACTTCATGCTGTATGCCAAAACATCCAAGGGAAGGAATACCGCTCATCTCCATGTGGTGGGAACTCAGAGATGGGTACTTCATGTGAGGAACTGAATTTTCTTCCTAGTGAGACACAAGGAGATGTTCTCACCATGTGCCTTTTCTGCAATAGCATGTGCTCAAGAATTAGGCTGAAATGCCTACCAAGCCTGGAGGGAGGGGAGAGGAAAGGAGGTGGAGAGAGATGTTTCAAAAGAAAGCAAGAGCACTTCTGGTTTCTGTGGGATCCAGTCCAGATTCAGAGATGTACTGGTCTCTCAGAGGAATTAGACTGTCCCTCGATTACCTTTTGGATCTCTGTGGAAATTCTGAGCCAAATTTTCTGGCCAAAAAAGCCCAGCAAGGTTAGATATTGCTGGCTAGCTCTAAGTGGATTTAAAAAAGATAAAATATAAAGCCTCATAGCTTAAGATTTATATACCTAAACATTGCAAATGCAGCTGTAGGTTCTGGAGAACTTTCTTGGGTTCAGCATCACGTTTCACATTATACTTCCAAACTACAGTCCCTACACTACAGCAATCTGTTACAGTTTGCTGCACTGCAACCTATGTGAGGTTTATCCTGTGTGAAGCAAGTGTTTGCCACATGGACTCTGTATCACTTTAACTTAGTCATAACTTACTTTAGCAAAGCACATTCAGTTACAGACTGGCTTTCAAAAAACAAAAAAATCACAGATGTCGAAAGGTATATACTCTATTAATGTTAAGCTGTTAACTCAGCAGAGCAGAATTTGGAAAAGAAAAACAAACATGCTGACAGTCAAATTAAAAAATATTTAGTTTGTAGTAAATACCAGCAGGAAAACAGACTGCCTTTTTTAAGTTCAAATCCTAGACTAGTGTTATACACATTGTTATAACTCCTTTTTACGTGTAAGTTTTTCTACAGAATTTATTCTGGAGTAAGCCTTGTATGGCTTTTCCCCCCACTACTCTGTGGTTATTTGAGAAGACAAAAGCTTCATTTTAGACTTCTCCCTTTTCATGTGGTTTTGCTTTACTGCAGTTATCTGATGAAATGCTGTGTGTGACAGAGACGTGTTTCAGAATATAAAGAGAAATACACTTGTAAAAATGTTTCGAGTCTCAGACGTGTTATTAAACTGCTCATTGATGGTTGTGGTCTCCATTGATGTTTCTCCCATTGGTGTCACAATGGTGCAGAGCTCCCTGGGCACAATGTGAGATTTGAAACAAGGGATAAAACCATGAAAAAAAAGAGGAGAGAACACCCTAGTAGTTAGAGAAGTTATTTCCAAGGAGTTGGAGAGGGGATAGGTGAAGAGATTGACGGCAGACAGCTGTGCAGCAGCAGTCCTTTTCTAAATAGTTGACTGCACAGGGATGCAGATGTCCTCTACTGAGGCATTCTAGGATGAGACGTGGGGATAATAAGTTATGTGCTAATAGATACCCAATATGCTAATCATAACCTGGTAGATCTGTCCATCGGACTCAAGCAGGAGCTGGTGTCTCCCTGTGTCTAAGGGAGCTGACACACTGAAAAGCTAGGAAAAGGAGAAAAACTACAAGAAGCTTTAGAACTAACTAGGTCTGTGGAAGAAACCAACACACGACTATGCTACCAAACTCTACTATAGAGTTTCGTAGAACTCTACCAAGAGGCTTTGTGCTGTTTACCTTGTATAATGCACAGCAAAATTTCTTCTAAGTGACTACTTAAGGATCTGGAAAAAATATTTTTTATGGAAAATGGTCTTCAAATAAAGTAAAGTATAACCACTCAACAAGCTTGGAATGCATTTGTACAGTCTGTTAGGACAGATGGCTGCTTAACAAGAATGCTCTCCTGACCAAGTTTCTCTGTCTGGATTCCAGGTGCCTGCACGTAAGGAAGCAGATCCCATGCGTTGTTTCAAATGTGTATCGATTTGCCAGTGGGGAGAGAGAGAAAACTCCATCTTTGATAAAGAATTTGATTTGATGATCATTTACAGACCACACCACATGAAGTCTTGACACTGTTTCTTCACCCTAATTACTTTGTGAGCCATCTGCTGCACCTGCTGTTGCAGTGAGGCAGGAATAACAGTTTTACACCCTCCCTCCCTTTTCTTTTCCTTTTTCTCACACTGAGATGGATCTTTTAAGTCAACATCCACCTGACATGGCCAGACAGTGCAGATGTAGTCGCAGGTGCAAACTCGGTCAACCATGCCTCCAGATGGCTCTTACTTATTAAGACAGCCAAAGTAATAACCCCAGACAAAGGGCCTCCAAGAGAAAAACCAAGACCGTCCTGCAGGAAAACACCAGGTTCAGAGACAGAGTTTATGAGGATCTCAAAGAGGTAATCGGCTTTGAATCTGTGTTGAAAACAGGACTGGCCAAGCCCCCTTGAAATTTGGATGGCATGACAGATAGATAATTGAGCAATCAGGAAAATAGTTAAAATGCAGTAGTCTCTCCTAAAGGCTGATTACATAAACATAAGTGCCAGTAGCAAGATGCCAAGATGAAAGCCATGGCTTCCTTTCCTCCTGCTGAGTAATATGCTCTGCAACTGAGCAAGCCAAGACACAAAAGCAGTAGGATATTTTATTGTCCCCTTTCTTTTAAACACCAGAGGAACAACAATTCCAATGGCCGAACTCCAAAAAAACAAAGCAAAACAAAGCAATTGTGCCCTCTCTCTACCTCTGCTTTGAATATCTTTAATTACTGGCTCACAAAGTGTGAAAGTTCAAAGGAAAGAGTTTCAAGCTTGGGAAGCTACCTCACTAAACAAATTCATTTGGGCAGAAGAAGCTCCTGGGAGTCCAGAGTCCACCTCTGCTTCCACAATTGAGTGAGCTTCTCCTTGTTAACCTGAGTGCTCTATAAGGGAATGGCATCAGAGAGAGAGAAAAAAATCTTTTTTTTATCCAGCTATTCCAACATACTTCTTTCACAGATCACTTGAGGCTTTTCTGGCCTCAATGGGCAGCATAAAAATGTGCCCTCCTCTCTGGTGATCATCCCAGCAGCCACACTGCCTAAATGAGTGCTCTACTGAGCAGAATTAATTACTGCTTTCCACCTGTATTTTCTTGAGAGAGGATTTGTGGCAGAGTGCCTAACAAACACTGTGCTACTTGGGGCAGCAAGTCCAAAAAGCAGCATGCAAAAGTGATAGGAGGTGCGAATCCACAGGCAGGACTCCCTTGGCTGGCCCTGACATGCTGATCATGACACACAAACACCTTTGGACTTGGCTGAAGAGCAGAGTAAGCCACATGCCAGCTCTTCTACCAAAGTAAGAATGAAATGCAGGGTGATGGCAATTCACAGTAGTAAATCTTAGCAAGAGATGGGGTTGCAGTACATGCAAGCCCTTCCAAGATCCCCAGTTTCAGTCCACAATGACTGTGAAAATGATCTAGACATATGTCTCCTCTTACAGGCATTCTCTGAATTCTTCTGCCTAGAGCTGTTCTTAAAGCCTGAGGTCTCAATGCCATCAGCCCAAAGATTTCCATCACCATAAAGGCAATGAGATCCTAAAGTTATCTCATAATTTCTGACATACCCTAGAAAGTCAAATCTATTCCAAATCTCTTGTGTCTGACTAATATCGTTCATTCTTTCTTTCTCAGTGGCTTGCTCCCATTCTTCTGGAGCAGAAAAAGGTACAATTTTGGCTTTCTGCAGGCTGCTTCCTGTCTCTCCTCTCCTTGCCTCCCCTCACCTCCCATCAGTTGTCCTCCCCTCCCTTCTCCTCAGTGTCAATGGGGTCAGTCATGTGCACAAAGCAATCACAAGTAAAGAGAAAGGCAAGAGCAGCCTGAGGGAGTTGTGCCTTGCCCTTTTGTATGAAAGTGTATGTCACTGCCATAAACACCACTTTGCCAGCACAGCTGAGAAACCTTGAAAATTATTATTATTTCTAGAACTTAGAAATAAGAGGTTTATCCTTGGACGAGTATCTCCTGCACAAACCCACAACAGTGAGACATCTCCCTACCACAAGACCTTTAAATATGCGTATTAGGCAGCAGATGGAGATGGGAGTGTAAGGAGACAGTAAGACCTTCCTCACCAGTCTGATAGATGCTGTTCTTAGCACAGCAAAACCTAACTGTTGCCAGGTTTTTGTAGGTATGTTGAAAAATTAGAGTTTTACTGAGGTTTGGGAAGAGTATAATGCAAACAAGAACAGAACTGTGTTCTGGAGTATTGTGCTTTTTCAAAAATTCTTTTTAATACAACACACAGGGACAACAAAGCCACTTCTTCCATCCTGAACTCCATGTTGTGTTGTGAGAACAAACCTTTCCCCAGAAAGCCTGTTTTAGTTTCAGTTTGCTAGCCATTTGCAAAGCTGAACATTTGCTGGTCTTCCTGGAAACTACAGAAGAGATATATTTAGGATGAAGGTACTGTAGGGGTCAGCTGGAGCATATCTCTTATGCTTCTTTACTGTGTCACTATTTAGCCTTGTCACTGGGCCCAGAGTGGAATAGCTGGTACTTATATTTTAATGAATGACAGCCAAGTAAATTCAAGTGATGAAGTTGTGATCAGCTCTTCCACAGTACAAAAAGGATTTGGCTAAACCTGTATTTCATTTGGCCTATAAATATGGTGTCCTATTAATGGCTTTACCCAAAAGCAGCCTCAAAATTGGAACAATTTATTTTTCTAAAATCAGGGCTTTCAATGAGTGGTTTGATTTGGATGTAAAATCCAAGGAAAATGCTTATGGGTTTTTTTGCTGTTAGAGAACCACTGAGCAATTTCTGAATCCACTGGGGGATAGCTATTACTCATCCTGGGATTTTCATGACAAGATCATGCTATGTAGGATGGATTTGTTTTACAGTGTTGTCTCTTTCCTGCAGCAGCAGCACAAATTTTATAGCACTTATAAGTGATAGAAATGAAGCATTCCAGCATTTTGTTAATGGTTAATCTGAGCCTCATAACCAGAAAAGACCTTCTCTCAAGATAACATGATGATTTGTGTAGCAACTAGTCTCCAGCTCCAACTTTTTGCTTCCCTTTTTGGCAGATGAATTTCCATTTGGGAAGGCAAAGTGACAATTATTTCCAGTAGTCCTGAGGTTCCAGTTTTCACAGAGGCAAGATTCCCAGGGGTTTCAGGTAGCTGAAGGAACAAGCCTCTTTGCTGAGCAAGGTTTCAGGGATCGCACTGCAGCCTGAAGGATTATTGCATACAGGAATTTGTCCTTTGGCTCTCCACTCACACTCGATTTTCTGTCTAAACCCATGATTTAATTTGGGTGAATCCTGATTTATACCACTATGAATAAAAGAGAGCTGAAGCCATCGATAGTATAAATAAAGTCTTAGCTCAGTGGCAGTCTTGCCTGTGTGAGACCTGCAGGATCAGCCTGTATAGTACTGGGCAGCTCTGGCATTCGATGAGCAAGTTGCCTTTATTTATAACATGGAGCAGCAGGACGTGTTGTTGTGATTGACTTACAACAACTGCAAGGTCAGAAGTTTGATACGCTGAGGGAAAAGTGTCCTGGCAATGGATATCTGGAAATTGTGTTGAATCAGGGAAATGTAAAAGGTTAAATGGTGTAAGTCTAGAAGCATTGGTCTTTTTTTATATTTCAGACTAGCTTTTTAGAAACATCCTTGGAGGATACTAAAGAACACTTTCTATAGCAGAATGCTGGATTCACCCTTTCTGCCACTTTCTGTGACCTTTTCAGTACCTCCTAAATTGTGCTTTGTAAAGTAAGAACCATCAAAATGACCCTATCATCAAATCCACAGCATCTATTCCTTCACTGATTATTGAAAGGTGATAAGAAGCTCAGTTAAGACCATATTTTATTAATTATATAGCCATAATTATAGCTTTGGCTTTGCTAGGATTTTTGAAATATAAACTGTGCAATCTATTTATAAGCTTGATAAGCAGGATGACCTAGTGCCCTTTCCTTCAAGTAAATCCATGGTAAGTCTCATGTGCAGAGTGAAATCACGTAAAAGAGCATAAAATAAAACAATGAGGCTTCCAATTAAGCATAATCTTCAGTAGGTAGGTGCAATAAATACCTCAGCAGTGAAGGGACAGAAAGCATTCTATTTTACCTGGAAATATAGGTGTTTCAGTAAATAGTTAGAATGTAGTAGTCTTCCCTGAGTAGTCCCCTCCACACTAGCACTTATCCCAGGAAAAACGGTGAAAAGCTATTCCAGAAATACCTTTGATGTATACCAAGAGGATAAAATTGGAAAGAGAGTTCCATTTTACACAGCTGGTTAGTTACATGATATGTATCTGCTCATTTGCAAAATTGGATTTTGTAAGCAAAAACTAATGGAGAAAAACAGTAAGAAAGACAATGAAAAATGGAAACATAATTTCAAGGATGTCAGTGCAGGGTCTCTGAGTAAAGTATGAAAGCAGACTCAAAGACAAAGTTTATGGAGTCCTGATAACTGTTTCCTAGCAACAGGAATACTATTACAGGGGATGCTGAAGTCCAGTTTAATACATTTATCAAGTGTTCTGAAGGACATGTAAGTAACATCAAATCCTCATTTTATACAGGTCTACTCAGCCAGGTTCTGTAACAGTCTATACAAGAAGAGTATATACAGAAATCAGTCCTTCATGTGTACCTATATATACTTGTGTACAAGCGCTGGTCCTTTTCCATCAGAACAGGGAAAAATTATTATTTATTGGGATCCCTGCTCTGGGTTATTTAATTAGATACAAGACTGCAAATTAGTTAGATATAATTATATGAAAGTAAACTATGCCTCCTGCTTTTATTGCTAGGATATTTAAACGGCTAAGCTCACAAAAATCTATTATGGTATTTACAACCGACTGTCATAAAAGCTAGTTCACGGCACAGCTTTAATATGCAATTATTTTTAGCTTAGTTGTGAAATTGCTTTAAGTAAACAACTGCTATGTTATGTGATTTTATCATACTTTTAGTAATGCTAACCTAGACTAAAACTGTTGTTCTCTTTTAGAAAGTTTTTTCATGTTAAAGAGATCCATATATAGATGTAAGAACTATGGTTTGAATACTGTACATTATCTTGTGTTAGAAATTTATTTTAAAGCTCTGAGCAAACTTTCCATAGAATAACCACCCAAGGGAGAGTATAACAGCATGTAAACTTTTGGATAGGACTTTGATAACTTGGTTAAAAGTATTTTGTAATTCAGTAAAACTCCATAGAGTCAAAGCTCAACAACAATATTTATGCATACATTGAAGTGATCAAGACCAAAGCCAAAACTAAATCAAAATGTTTGAAAGCATGGAGAAAATTCTTCAAGAGATAAGCACTGAAAAAAGGTTATCTGCTGCATCGTGACTAGGTCAGCACAGTCTAACTCTAGTAAGCTTCAAATATAGATAATTAGTGATCACCATAGCCCCAGTAGCCTCACAATCTAACCCTCAGAGATGAGCCATCTGATTTCCATGGCAGATGACCTCTGAAATGGATTCTGAATTGGGGAAGGGGGGATGGGGAGAGGGGAAGGGGGAGGGCACAAAGATATAACAGGATTTTAAACTTTTTTTACTTTATTCTATTTTTGCTCAGATTGAGCTCCTAGTTAGTACCCGATTTTCTTTTTTTTTTTTTTTTTTTCCAGTACAGTTTTGGGAGTTTCCTTCTCTTCTGCATCATTTGGCAGATCTCTAGAGCCAACAACAAATTCTAAGCACCATTCTTTCCATAGTAAACATGATGTAAATAAGTTTTAAGACCCATAGCCATCCTCTGGTAAATTTACAAAGTAACTGTAGGTAGATACCTGTTTTGCCATCTCTCATGTTCCATTTGGAGCATGCTGTTTTGTTAGCCAACAGCTGCAGAAGACTAGACAGCAGCACTGTTAGGCTCAAACTGCCAAATTTCCAGGTTTCTCTCATTAAAGTAAGACAATTAACATTTTTTCTAGTCTCCTGAGTTCCTTCTGTTTCCCTAAATATGAATTATTAGCTCCCTTTTAAGACAAGACTCTCCAGAGGAGCAAAAATGGTTGCATCCCCATCCCATTTGACAAGAGACCACAGGAGCAGCCTGCAGAAATGCCTGTGGCCAAGCTCTCCAGGTGGGCTTGCTGGGGTAATAAGCTGCCTAATGGCATACTGAGCAGCCAAGCAGCTGGGAGTGCTTGAGACATCAATTCAGGTGACTCATACTGAAAGTATCTGCATTTTCACAAGCCATGGAGATCAGTCATGTCACTTTTTTGGGGTCGATGTCAGGAATGGAATGAGAAAATCTGGCAGCCATAGTGGGAACATCATTTCCCACCTAATTTGGGAGGCTGAAAATTCTGCAACCACCTTTGCTTCTGAAAATGTCTCCATGCTCTGTGGAAGTCTGACTAGAAGCCAGTTTACATCACTTTGAGGATGGGAGACAGCTGCTTTCAGACTATGTCATTTCTAGAAGTGAAAGGTAGTTTTAAGAAAATAATTGTTTTATATATTCCTCTTAAAGAAGTTGAAGTTTTTTGCTTGGAATAAACAGACTGATTCTTTTAAAGGAAAGTTTAGGTACAATTAAGACAGACACACAGAAAGAAGGATTCAAGAAGAATTCACTTTGCTACTTCGAACCCATCTGCAAAACACCTTTGTGTGCTACCTCTGTAACATTCCCACAATAAATAAAATCCATACTCAAACATACCTCTATGTAGAGTTTTGGAGACTAAGTTTTTAGTGAAATTCTTGAGATGCTTACACGTTGGCTATACCATCATCCACAATTAAAGGAAAACCAGTATCTTTCTGTTGTGAAAAAGATTCAATACTTATTACAGAGTCTATCTCTCCTACTGCTGCTTCTCAACACTTTCAGTGTCAAAAACAAGGGCCTGTGCTACCCTTTTATCTTTACACCTGAGCACTGGCTCACAAAATTGTAGTGTTAACGTAAAGGAAAAGAAGCTGCTGCTGGAGCCGTGAAGAAATAAACTGCATGAAGTGCAAAAAGGGATTCAAGCTTTTGCTGTTCTAGTTAGGAACTGGGGTAGGTTGCTATGATCTGTTCCTCCTTGTGGCCTGATGTTTGCAAAAATGATAATGCTTTCTACCACCATTAACTGATTGCAGTCTCCTTTTGTGGTAGTAGAGGGAGATGGTACTTTGAGGATCTAAAGGTGTCAGGCTTAAGTCCCTGCTGAGTTGGTTTCCTTAGAAGAGAGCAACAAAGAAATGCCAAATGAAGGGTTTTCTGTGTTTGATATTTTTACAGGTTGTTATGGAATAGTTTATAAAATATCAAATGATAAATAATCTTTCATTTCCTTTTCTAGCTGCCTAATCCTTGTCTACCTCTTTAAAATACCAACTACAAAATCTTGGCAGATTCAGCTTGCCTTTTACACATCCTTGCAGAAGATCATAGCTGGGGATCCTTATACATTTGATATGAACATACAATTCAGCTGCCTAAATTTGATCACGTTAAGTCTTGCCTGCCTGTATCTGAGATTCAATTTATTAATTGTGGTGCCATTAGAACTTCTGCATTTGAATAGACTAAACAGTTGTGCATATATTTTAAGACTGGGTCTTACTGCTTCTGCTGGTTTGAAAGCAAATGCTGAAGGAGACTTCAAATGAATTAGAGACCATGGAGCCTGTTCTTTAGTGCATGGCTGTTATCAAAAGGTTATTTAGGGGTTCTCTTATGGAGGTATCTCTGGATTAAGGATTTACAGAGATAGACCAAGGATTTTTTGGTCAGTGCTTAGTAGTTACATATGTACCATATGTCACTGTTTTTGAAGTTTCCCTGTGTTTAATAGTATTACTTTTTTTGGCTTTTCCTTAACAGTATTTGCAGTTAGGTCATAGGTGTCAGAGGTTCACAGTCCTAAACCCTGACCTGAAAACACTGCGTATACAATAGCGTCTTAATCTGGTCCCTTTCAGTAAGTCTGTATGAATTAACAATCAATTACTCAGTGAACCTAGAAACAGACATGGATTGCAGAAGACAGATCTGATAATATCAAAAGATGCAAATCATAAAATATTACTTGTTAGAGAAGACCTGAAAAGATATTAGGGACTTCATGAAGGAATTTCATTTACTCAAATGAAATTCTATTTTCTCAAATCAGCACGGGTTCATGGGAAAAAAGTCAGAGGAGAAAAACCTCCCCAGATATTGGTCTTCAACCTAATGACAAGTATTTCTCCAACAACTCCTATTGAACGTGAGTTGGTTAATGTTGATCAGATAGGAACACTTACCTATCCATCTACAGTGAAACGGTTAAACATGTGTGTGCATACCCACAAATGCAGACACATATTTCAGGTGCATATGACTATATCCCTCTTTGACCACTAATTTTCATTTATCAGTTGTATCCTGAGCTTATAAATACTTTCTAATTGTGACCCTTAGGTGTTCAGTGCAGTTCTAACAGTAAGGGCTTGATTTCCCCAAGTTGCATTTCATATGTATTACTTAATGTGGTGACAGAGCTTCTTCTGCAAGAGTGTTTTGAACAATAAAAAAAGCTTGTTCTGTAGAAAAATGCCTTGATTAGAAAAGGCAGAAGCTTGATTTTTTTCACCTGCTTGCCTCTTCAGTCTGGGTACAGCAGGTGTGAAATACTGTAATTGAGCAAGTGGTTACATCTGCTCTCAAAGTCCCAAATGAAATTATTAAAAATAATTAAAGAATTAATTAAACAACTGGACTGGAAATAGGGCAGAGTATTTTGCCTCTGTGGAGGCTTGATTTTTTTTGATGCTGCTGCTTAGATTGGTTAATGCTTAGATTGGTCCCGCTCCCTGTCCACAAGTCCTTCTCAGACACAAACATTTCATTATTTTAGTTTGGAAGATCTACTGATTTTTGGTAGGCATATGTCATTATAGATGCTGATTTTTTGCAAATCATAGCAGATCTTCCTATGAAGTTCTTTCAGAAAGTATTAGACTGCGTCAGCTTTGCTGCTGCTGTGACAAATTTTAAATTAAATTTTAAAAAGCACAGGAAGATAATGATTTCCAATAAATAATGTGAAATTCACTTCTTATGGTAGTAAAAGACACACAAGTTACAACACACTAAAATTTATACATTTGCTGCAATTCACTTTTAAGGAACGGAAGAGGAAAGTTAGTGATTTTGAATAAATGATGTGTTTTATTTTATCATTTGGATGCACGCCCGTTATTCAAGATCACGAAACTCATGAATTGATGATCCAAAGAGAGACTCTTTTACTGTTGCATCTCCCGTGTTTCCTCTATAAATACCCTTTTTTATTATTATTATGCAGTTTTTAGATTTGTTTTATGGTAGTGGTTATTAACGTTCTACCTCTGACTGTTAAGAGAATTCATGGCTCTGTTAGAAGTCTGATATATCTGGGAGATTTGCTTGTGTATGTAGTTTTCTTGCAGTAAACCAATGTGCTGGACAGGGAAGAGAATATTCTGCCTTTAATGGCAGGTATATATCTAATTACAGTAGTGGTAATACGTGGCTTCAAACAAAACCAGCAGCCTCAAAAGTTTAAATTACTGCAAGTGCAGAGTATGTAATCTTTTTGTATATGATTGTATACCCTGGACAAAGAACAAGGAGATGGCTACTGTTATTTATTCCTACCGGAGCATGAAAATCTCCTGTTCAAAATTATATTCTCAGGGAATTTAAAAGGTTACCCAGACATTGGACAAACAGTGTCTTCAGCTCATTTGAAACTGTGACTTAAGATCAATGTTACTAATGGCATCAACAGGGTTTTTTTTGTTGTTTTGAAAACCTCTCCCCTCAAAATGCTGTCTTGACTATATTGAGGCTCCCCTTCCCCTGCCTTCAGGATATTTCAGAGCCAGGAAGATTCTAAATTCTTAGAAGAGGTTGCTTTGTGTTTTACTTACATCTTTAGAGTGTAGTGAAATGACAAAACACAATGATGAAAAAGAGTCAGAAAAACTATGGCAACAAAGACTTTAATTTCTCCAGCAAGACATGCTATCTGGCAATCCGCAGCCTACTGCGAATCATCTCTAACGCACCAAATGATTCATAGATATTTAGTGAGTAATTGCATAGCTGTTGGTGCAGCAGCTCAACAGTGAGGTGGGTCAGAAGCTGATTTACCCATAAAGGCTACAGTAAAAAAAACAAAAAAAAACCAACAAAAAAACCACCAAAAAAACATGGGTTTATAGGGCTTTTTTTAAAAGAATAATCACCCAGGAGGTTAGATAGCTCCTCCCCTCCAGGCATGAGTTTCAGAACAGTCTGAGTTTCTGAGTTTATTTAAGATTATTTCCTCTCGAAATACTCACTGGAGAAAAACAGAGAGAAAATGCATGTGTTGGTTCTTACAGGGCGTTTTGTCACTCTAGGGGTGACAAGGATACTTGGGGAGCTTTGCACCTGGCAGCTACATTTATAACACTTTTCAAAAAGAAAACCTTTTCTTTAAAAGCCCTAACATCACATTTAAAATCCCATCCACATTGGGCTGGTTTTGCTTGCCCTCCAGTCCTTTCTCCTCCATGAGGAAGGAATATCTCTTTCAACAGAAAGGCCCCCAGACAAGCAGGCGTGAGAAGGCTGATTCTTGTGCAAAAAGCTGACAGTATGGTCTGGACTCTGGCTCTCATGAGAGCCTTGCTATTGACTTTAGCTGGGCCAGGATTTTACCTGGCACTTGTGTCAAGTTTGACAAGGATTACTGGCATGAAACTGGTCCTGAGGGAAGACATTAGACCGCTTTTCTACACAAATGCTCAAATGTCCAATGTGTACAGAGAAAACTGGAAGGATCATAAAGAAAGACTAATCTTTTAGACATGCTCCCACCGAGGCTACGGGAGCTGTCCTGAAGAGCAAGCACAGTATGCCAACAGCACGAGCACTTCACCTCCATTCCTTGTCAGGTTTCCTTTACAGCCATTGCAGAGCAGCTATGTGTTCACTGTATAGCTACAAATGAAAGAGACCAGAGTGGCCCAGGAGAGATTTAAGCTGGTCACTGCAAATTGATTCATGCAGGCATCTCTGGTGTGAGGATGTGATACTTCTTAAGCAGCAAGAGAAGGGGAAATGAAGAGGTTGTATGGCTGCTCCCTGGAGAATGGAAAGCTAAAAAGAGCAGATTGGTGTTAATTTAGCTGAGAAAAGAAGTCTCTCCTCTTTCAGCGCTTGAGGATTTGAGATTCCAGCAACAGGTTGGTGAGGTAGGCAGGAGGAAGGAGTGGGAGGGAGATTGCTCTTCCTTAAGTGGTTGCAGAAGTGCGGAAGTAGGTTATGGCAGGTTAGGGAACAGGAAGAAAAATATATAAACAAAAGGGAAACAGAAAAACAGGAGAGTGCACATATCTGGGAGAACAGCCGGCTCTTTACTGCTCCAAAAGCATCTCTGTTGAGAGAATAGGGCAGGAAATTGCTGTTCTGCTTCACGAAATTGAAAAACCCACAACAGAAGAACTGTTCCCACTCTGTAGCAGGACAGATCCTGTATCCTGTCTTTCAACAGGGTAACGTTAATGTGGAAGCACAGTATGGCTGTGGACTAATCTTATCAGATAAAACTAGAGAATGGCAGGAGAAAACTAAAATTTTTTCTATGTCAGCCCAAGAAAACATGTCCTGTAGCTATAGTCTCATGTACAATTGGAGAAGTTAGCACAGCCAATTTAAAAAAAAAAACAACAAAACAGTTTCCTGTTTCCTAGTTCCCTTATCTAGTTGAGTGCAAAACCCCTAAATAGCCCTGCCAAAGTAGGCTTGAGAGTGTAACAAGTGTAAATGAGTGACTGGGGAAAGGGGCAGAAATGCTCTTTGAAAGTCTTAGAGTGTGTGTCAAACTATAGGTCAAGAAAGATCTTTTGTAAACATAAGATATAAATATCTCCTAAAAGGTACTTCTTTCTGGACAGACAGAAATTTCTGGTTAAACAGTGCATTTTAAAGACATGAAACATAACCTTGAGGAGGAATACTGCTTCTTATCTGATAACATGACATAAAGTGTGGATTTTTTAGTACAACATATCATGTACATGATGTTAATACTAATAAAAGCACAGGTGATTTTGAGTCCTTCTGCATCCTAGGGTTTTGTTATTCTGATTTGTCTTGTCTAGATAAAGCAGAAACAAATGGTTACCCAAGTCCTGAGTATCCTTGAGAGAGCTAAAGAACAATTTTCGGAAGATGGAGAGGATAGATTGGCATGAGCTAAACCAGACACCTGCTTCAGTTCTTTTTGTTGATCCAAAGCTTCTGTTGATTCAAGGAATAAAAGAAGTTCCCTGATGGGATGTGCCAAGAGACACTTTTAATCTCTTTTTGCTGGTGAGTGAGCAATTCTGCCGCCAGTGCTTGCAGTATGAACTTCATCCAGTGTTTATTGTGTGAAGAGACAAGATGAAGGGGTCCTTTCCACGCACCTCTCAGAGACTAGAACCTAAGATGCATACCCTTCAATCTTACAGGGAAAGGACAGAGAAAATATATGGGTCCAAATCCATAGGTTCAAAGTAATGCCTATGTCTTTGGATCTCAGAAGACTCTGATTTTTATTTTTAATGTGTTCAGTCTCCTGGAAAATGACTGGTTTACTGCAAGTTTAACTTCATGTGGTGAAAAGGCAGCTTTCAAAATGTCAGTTGATGAAACACAAAGTGAAGCAGAGTCCTGGGGCAACTTCATCCCAAATTCAAGGCAGAATTAGGTCCAAACACACGATCTGGAAATTTTCATGTCACCTGCCTAGTTACATAAGGGAGATTAATAGCTTCTTATGGCTTTCTTCTGTGGAGGACAGTAGTTGCATTTCCTTCAGTTTCCAAAGAGGTTAACTCGCATGCTGACCCAGACAGTTAACTGAAGTGCTGTCTGGTTGGAAGTGAAATTCATGCCAAAACTAGGTATCTGTTATGCATTCTAATTTATTTTCCCTGATTACAACAGGAATCAAACAACAACTACAAAAAAAGGCACAGAGCAGTGAGCAAAGAATCTCTTTGAAGGAGCACCCAACACAAAAGCTCTCCGGGCTTTTTCTCTGAAGCTGTTCTACCTGTCCTTCTCTAACTGATGGTTTCTTCATTGTTATTCTGTTGTTTGCTTCCTCCCTTTTTTCAGATTCTCTGTCCTTGCAGTAGTTTCTCCTGTGAGTGCAGAAAATTTCCAGCAGAACAAGAAGGGTTGAGGTAGCTCTGCTCCTGAGTGCCCATGCTTCATCCTTGGAGTGTGGAAGTGAATCTGCTATGATATCAACTCCCTCATATGTAAGAGAAATGAGCCACTCACATGTTGTCTTGCAACTATATTGAAGTGGGGAACTGTGATTAGATATTCTCCAAGCTGCTGGCTTCAGAGAGATTTAACCAAGTGTATAATTACACAGCTATTCCACCTTTACCACCTAGGGCTCAAAATGCTGACAATTCTAGAGTGCAAAGAGTGCAACCACCTTATTGCCTTTGACTTCGTCAAACCTCTTGAGTTTTCTGTGATATGTACTTAACTCTTTGCATCAGGTAGGCTGACCCAAACACTTTATCCTCAGCAGGAAAAAAAAAAAAAAAAAAAGCAGAACAAAACAAAAAGGGGCAACAAGAAAAAACCACAAATACTTTAAGACACTAAAGTCAATTCATTCTCATGTAGTGTTGCCACTGGTAGTGTTGCTCCTGGTTGGTCAGCTTTGTCACCTCTTGTGAAATAGTCTATGGAGATATTTCAACATGTTGTCTCCTGGTTGATTTTTTTTTCCTATAAATCATTATAAATCCCATCCATTATCACATCAGACTACAATGTAGACTTCTCCATGTTATCACATGAGAATTGGATCCTCAAAGTTGACGAAAACTGTAGAGCACTAAAATTTCTGGGTTTTCACTATGCTCCATATACTCCAGTTTCAAAGGCATTATTGGACCTGAGCTCTTGTAGTCATCTTGATTTTAACATCCTCTTTTCCAAACCAGTTTTCTACATAATGCCTACATTACACCCAGTAGAATTTTCTCTCATCTTTGATAAAGGTTTTGTGGCCCCAAAATGTCCAGGAGTTTTACAATCATAACTTACAACTTTATCTCCCCTGTTCCTCATTTAACTGCTGTATTGAAGTATCATGTCTCAACTTATATCCTTCCAACTTTGGATGAATAAAGAGCACTGAACATCAGAGAGAGGCAAAAACTGTGATGCTTTTATGAATATTCATCTGTGTTTTGAAAGGAACTCTGCATTTCCTTGGTTTTAATTTTCACACCATAAATTTTCTGACAAGTAATATCTGTACAGAAATATTTGCCGAAGCAGCATATAATATTTTAATGGCATCAAGTAGTACTAGAATGTTAAAATTCAAATGAATAATTGATATTCACATCAAAAAAAAAAAAAAAAGAATCAAAGAATTATCCAATTGAGGCACGAAGACATACCATGTGACCTCTGTGTTAAATTGGACAAGACTTAATTCCTTTTTTAAAAACCTGCAATAATCTGCCTGTGAATGGGCCTAAACTCGAGTTTCACTCACTGTAAATCATTCTGAATGACAAATAGTCTTGCAAAAACATGTTTATAGACAATTTCCAGATGGAAAAAGAGGAAAATGCATTAAAAAAAGTATTTACCCTGAAATACTCTCCCAGCTGAGTTCTTAGATAAGTTACTGTCAGGCAATCTAAAATGGTGCTTTCCCTTTGCATTCTCTCTCCGTTAAATGATGCCAATTCAAGGAGCAAAAAATTGTGCTTTGACCCTGGCATGTCAATCTTCTGCTTATCCATGCAGAAGACTAGCTTGGAGTCAATGGGCTCTCCTTACTTAAAGTATTCTTTCACTCCCTGGCCAAAGCATGCCCATAAAGGGGGTTAAATTATCCACAAGTATTCTTACTTCACCCGTTGACCTGTATGCCTGTGACCATTGCTCAAGGTGATGCCTTATTGGTATTTCTGCTCCAGTAAATGAGTCTTCCCAGAGCTAAAATATCCTTTATCAAAACATTACAAGGAAGCAGCAGAACATACTACAGTGGTCACCAGTAAAAAAAAAAAAAACAAAACAAAGAGACCACAAAAAAAAAAAAAAACAAAACAAAGAGACCACAAAAAAAAAAAAAAACCTCACATTCTTTTTCTATGAAAAGTAATTTTACAAAATATTCCCAGTCATTGGACAATCCCCAGCTGAGCCAACATGACTTTGTTCCTCCCCTGTCAGAGAGGAGAAAAGACCAGTGTAAAAGGAGGGCAAAGGAAAGGTCTCATCTGACATAGCACTCCTGAAGTTTATCTGGCTGGTTTCTTCAGTCTGAGGAACAGAAGAGAAAACAGAAGTAGTCTTCCAGGTCTTTGAGCAGCTTGGACATGCAGATTGGGCCATTAGTAAGCCTTTACAGACACTTTAAGCCTTTACAGACACTGTAGGCTCACAAGAGGTTGCAATAAATGAAAGGAGGGTGCACTGCTGGAGGTCCTGGGGAAGCTCTTGTTCCTCTGCCAGCTGCAATGGGAGGGTTGGAGTGGAGTCAGCCTGTTCTTGGTCACCTCAGAGTGTGCACAATCTGAAAACATCTTGCTGGAGAAAAGGAGATGATGGGAGCAACACTGAAGACCTGTTAGCAAAAACAGTGAGGGGATTGCCAGGCTGCTTCAGGCCATCAGGCAAACATTGTACTTCTCCTGGTCAGCAGGGTGGCCAAACACAGTACAAGTGAACAGCAAGGGGCAGCAGGAAAGCTGCATCTGAAAGCAGTCAAAGTGCCAGGAACATGTGAAATGACTAATGAAGAAAGATAGTACGTGTGCAGAGAACCATCCAGACTTCTAAAAATGCATGAGATTCAGTAACTCTCATGTTGCAGGACAGGAATAATGCTTTAGGGGATTGTGGTACACCATCTGGCATGACTAGATGCAGTGCAAGCCAAGAGCCAACCTGCAGTAGAAATAGGCTGGCTGATAGACCTTGAGATCCGACATAGGAGAGTGAAACCTGGAACCCTCCTATATAGGAAGCTTTCCTATATTTTTTCACAGTCTAAGACCTAACTGGATTAAGGAATCTTAGTATTCTTGGGCTCAAACCATATGATTTTAAAAGCTGTGTGCTCCACATAAGGGTAGAAATCCCATTCATTGGGTTTTGTTGTTATCCCCACCTTATGGGTAATAGTGGCCTTCTGTTGAAATTCAAATCCACTGCTCATGTCTCCCTTGCCTTTATGTCTATATATGAACTGTGTAATATCAGAATTGTTCACGAATCAGTGTGATAACACTTACAAAAATCTGTCTTTGATATCACGTCTCTTGTTTTTTCTGTCTGCTAATATCTGAGGTAAGAGGAGAGCAGACAAATAACAATATAAACCAAGCCGGCAACAAAATCCTCCACTGAAGGCATGTAGTATCCTATTATTTGTAAAGAGATCTTTCAAAAACCAGTCTTTGCTTGCTGCATCTTTACATGTGCAGAATTGTGAACACCTCCATTATTCCCAAATTAAGTGATCCAAGAGACTGATGACAGTTCACTGCAGCAGCTTTTAAACACAATCTTCTTGCAAGTATTCGATACAGAAATATGTTACCGGGCAGCATATTCTGGGAATTATTTCATCTTACTACACAAAAGCAAAGCCTTTTATCAGCTCAGATCCATTCATTATCCTTTTCTAGAAGACAATACCTTTCTACCTAGATATTGCTTTCCAAAACCCAGGCCATATTGTATGAAACAATAACCACTGAAGCTATCACTGAAAAGCATCTTTCCTGGCTTTTCCAGCAAAGCTTTTCTTCAGGGGAAATATGTGCAGACAGGATGCTCCTCCTTTTCCTTCCCAGTGAACTCCAAGTCAGCATCTGTTTGAGGACAAGGGGCCACCCTGAACATTGCTGTTCAGCTGTGCTTTTTAGGCCATGATTAGTCCATTGAAGGGCAAGTAGTGTATTTCACAGGCTTTTGCCACACATGTGATTTCTGGATTATTTCCTCCCTTGCACAAATATTATTGCATTAAAAAAAAAAAAAAAAACACAACAAAATGCACCCATAAAAACAAAACCCTATCTTGCTGATTTGTTTACTCTTTGACTTTCACCTAATACAGGAGCTGGCAATGTGGTCCCTGAGCTAGCTCTTCCACTGTCAGCACATCAGTATTCAGGAGTCCAACTGCTGCTGTTTGCAGATCTGTGTAGATGAATGCAGTCGAAAATGTATGTACAAGCTGGACTTAAATGTTAAACTCTATTTACAGTAGTATTAAAGGTAAGTCTTGAATAAACAAAAAATGAAGAATGTGCATCTGAAAATATGAGCAAATATAAACTTCTGATTTTAGTATGCTGAGAAAAAAAATATTTTCATACAATTTCTATTTCTGAAATTCCCCTGTCTTACATACATTTCCTCTCCACAAATGTGTCTGGACTTTAAAAAGTAGATTTTGGAGGCTAGGCCTTAAGTTGCAGCATGAACAGTTGCTCACTTGAATCATTGTCTGTAAAAGTTGTGATCAAAATTCAACAGTGTTGACGCAGAAGATTAACCAACTAAAGCAAAGACTCTTCCTCTTGCATGCCAAGGCACCTTAGCACATGGTAGACTTCATGTATATAAGTCAACACACCAGTGTCCAAAAGGGTGCTTATTATATTGCTGTGAGAAATGGTCTGCAATGACGTGTGACATGAAGGCCTTTAATACAGGATCAGTTTTTCAGATGTGCTGATCACATCTCCATTGAATTTATGTTATGGGTTTTTTTGCAGATGGTAAGCTTTCTTAACTTTGGGTGTATTTGTCTATATAGGTTGATTTTAAGTGCTCTTCTAATTGAACCTACTGTAATATGCTGGCATGCAAATGACAGAGGAAGGCCATCAGTGGTATTGGTTTGTGCTACTAAATCCCGCCCTTGATCTGGCAAGGAATTTTGAAAAGACTTGTTGTGTACTAGCATTAAAAATATCTCAACACCTGGAAGATTTGGAGGCCAGCCCAGGGTAAGAGCGGGACCTCTAGGCACTTGAACTTCAAACCGATCTTGAGGAGCATCTCGACTGTGATGGAAATGAACCCTAGACTCAAAACTGAAGTGGAGAGGAACAGTTAAATTAGCCTGAAGGGTGGGGCTGGATTCAAGCGGCTTAGAATTATTTTGGTTGCAAAAGGCCTTTATGATTCCATGCAAGCTTGGAAATCACTCGAGCCATCCCAAAAGCTATTGGCAGCTGCTGGGAGGGCAGCAGGCCTGTGTGCTTGTGCCAGGCATAGTGCAGGAGGGGCTGGGCTGCGGCAGATATCCCATGGTGTAAGATGCTCAGGGTAGTGTGCTCTTGATGGTTTCTCTTGGGCCATGCCGTTTTCTGAAGACTTGCACTCCATATTTTATAGATTAACAGGTTTTTCTGTTTCTCATTTACTTTAATTTGTTTTGTCATTAAAGGAGAGGTGGAAAGGACTTGTAAAATCATAGAACTATAAGGATTGGCAGGGACGTCAATGCACCTCACCCATGCTACAGGATGAATTTTACAGAAGTTCTGCTTACAGCTGTTGGTATGAAAAGTAGCATCTCTTGTTATTTTATTCTCCTGCTTATCTTCATCTAAACACCTGATGCTCCTGTGCCATCACTGCAGCGATAGGTATTTCAACTGGCTGTTTCAATCTCATTGTGTGAGGTGGAGGAATTCCTCTCTGGAGGTTCCTTCCTCTGGGCTATGCATAGGGTTTAAGCAGCTACATCTAGACAAGATTGTAGATTGGGTTTAGGATTGTAGGTTAGACATTAGGAAGAGCTTTTTCACCGAGAGGGTTGTTAAGCATTGGAATAGGCTGCCCAGGGAGGTGGGGGAGTCACCATCCCTGGAGATATTCAAAAGACATAGAGATGAAATACTGAGGGATATGGTTCAGCTTAGTGATGGGCTTGGCAATGTCAGGTGACTGGTTGGACTCAATGATCTTCAAGGTCTTTTCCAACTGTAATGATTCTATGAATGCAACAGCTATCCAAAGTGCAGAGCATCCCTGGAGCCAATTGTGTCACAACTCAGATTGCTTGTGAGGGGATTGCCACCCTCTGAAGTAGAAACAATCAGTGGCACTTCCATTCTGGTAGAGAGATGCTTGGAGAAAAAAAAAAAAAGAATCCATGGAAATATGCATCTATGGAAATATTCTCAGTGTTTGAAAGCTGATCTGTGTTCCAAAAATGCACTTCATAGGGCACAGTGCTGTCTGAAGCATGCAGAAGTTTGTGTACAAAGAATGAACAAAAGCATAGATAAATTGGTAAATGGTTTCATATTAAGCAGGGGGAAAGAGTAAATACTGATTGTCTGTGTAGGATTTTTATGACAATAAGAGTCTTCCTGTGGAATAAGAGTCCACTTGTGGGTAGCCACTGCATTGCCTGAGCACAGGAAATGATTGATAGGAAGCCTGAATCTGACCTGACCAGTTTGTTAGAAGCCTGTAACACCCTCTAGGCTGATCCTACCAAGCTTTTGCCCTAGACACCACACTGCAGCTGCCAGTCAGCTCCTCTGGACATAGAGTGCACAAGGATCATTGCCTTTTGATGCTCTGCTAACGAATTCCTTCTTGCCTGGATAGAAGTAACCAGTTTAGTTGCACAAGAGCAGTTCAAAAATGTAAATTAAAAAAAAAAATGTTTGTACCATGCATCAGTCATTAACTGAGACTTACACATTTTGCCTAGTCTCTACAATCAAAGCACATACTTAAAGCACACATGCACACACTCAAATCAATGGGAGACCATTTGAGCTTTCCTCTTGCAGTGACTAAAGAGGGCAAAGGAAGTAATTTCTGCTTGGATCACCTCAATTTGCCTGGCCATATGCAACTTTCGAGAGTGCCAGATCTATTAGCAGGCAGGTGGGGGTCCTTCTTTCTGCAGCTTCTCAGAGGAATAACTCTAGTCTAAATGATTTTGTACAAAGATGATGCATCTCATCCATCTTTTTTCCTCTGTGGCATGAATGTAGAGAAAGAGTAGGGAAGATTGGCCAGGCATGTGTCTGACTTATTTGTTAAGGCAATAAAATTGAGAAACAGTAAGAGTATTCAGAAAACTACTAATTAAGTATGACAGCAGATAACTCTATATGACCTACAATTTCAGCCTAGGTTGTTATAAAATTTTAGCATCCAGTCAAGAAGAGTAAATGGATGCCTGGCTTTCTATAGATAGCAACAGCTACTTTGGATGCCTTTAGTTGTAGACTGGCTTGACTTTATGAAATCTAACTTTAAAGATTCTGATGTATTTCATATTTGCTGGGTCATAACTGCAATTTAAATAAATAAATAAATAGGAAAGCAGAGGCAGGGTAATTATTTAGGAAACTGATAATGCCAAGAGAGCTATTGGATGCTATGTTTCTCTTCCTCATCTTACTGCATGCAAATAACAGCTTTCCTTACAATTTCTGACAGAAAGTATTTGGAGCACTCATTCTGACTTCCTGATTTGAGTGTGTGCTTGACTCTGTGCAAGTGGCTACAGTTACCAAAAGTGCTGAAACATAATGCTGTGCCTCAACATGAATATTCAAGTTCTTTCAGAAGGACACTGCTAAGATCATTACAATTGCTAATTATAAAAGTGGTAGCCAAAACTCCCACTTCCTTCTATTATTCTTATATCCTGCAGATGTCCTGATTTAGCCAGTTAATCATCAGATTCTCTCGGGAATCATCTGGTTGTTCAGTGTTGTGTTTCTTTTCTTTTAAAAGAATTTGCTTTTAATTTTTAGTGTGATGTTTCTCATTTTCTCAAATGTTATGTTTCATTTCTTAAATATTGTATGTGATCTTGCATTTCTTAAATACTATGCTTGGCATGTGTGCCCGCACTTAAAAGCTTCTTGAGCCACATTTTTGTTCCTGGGAAAATGACACATATCCCTTCAGCCAAAGCAGACATTTCATTTTGCCTTCGATCATTTTACCACCTGCTCACTCTCAGCCACAGCAAGACTTTCAATTTCTCTGTCATGCAGCTTCTGTAAGTTTTGTTTACATCCGAAAATATTGCTCCTGTGTGGCAGCACTTCTGAGAACCATACTATAGACTGTGGTGTGCTTGTGGGCTGGCGTGATGCCCTTTTCTGCAACAGCACCTTGTGAAATGATGTTTAGGGGGTGATAAGCAGAGCGAATAGTTGGCCAGAGTCCCCTGGCTGTTCCAGCACTTCTGTGTTACCCATCAGCTGTAGATGTCTGAATGCCTCTTCACCTTTTCATATGCTCTAATTTTCCCACAGCTAATGAGACAGCATGGGACTGCCACACCATAATCTGTGAGGGGAAGGATGTGAAGTGCGGAAAGGTCACCCATTAGGAAACCATAACCCTGAGGCCTAGAAACACGTAACCATTGTGTTCCACCTACTGTCACAGGAGGCTGTATTTGTAAAGCATTTATGCTGTATTATGTTTGTAACACGCTGATGGTGCGGTATTCACTGCATGGCATAATCTGACACTGTGAAAACTCATATCCTTTGAAAAGGCCACTAATGGAGAATGGGAAGAGAGATAATTGCAAGAGTTGGCAGAGCTAAACCATTAGATCACAATAGCAAATTTGGCCAGAGAATTGATTAGCATCATGACAGACTCTTCTACACCAGAACAAGTTCTATTTTTTCCTCCCCCTTTCATTCCAATAAGCCGGCAGAGTTCAGCTACATGGTTTAACAGAGTCCACAGATTATTCTCAGTACCTAATCCATCTCTTTTGTGGTGAGGTTTTTTCACTAAATTGTGCAAAATGGTGTGTTTATTTCTTCTGTGTGGGTTAATGTACCTGAAGATAAATTTTCTGGCCCCTCACCGCACATGCACAAATGCCTGTGCTGCATTACCACCAAGGATTCAAGTCCCAAACTATGTAAGTAGGGATGCAACACACAAATCTGACAATGTTCATGCCATTTGCTGATTTTTCAGTCAAGCCTGAAACTACTGGCAGGTGACTTTCTCCAAGCACTGGAGCTCACTGCTCAGAAGCTGGCCTCAGGGACACACTCCAGGCTCTTCAGAAGTGATAGCTAAAGCCATGGGAAGAGAGGATGCATGAAAATGGAAGAAGAATGTGAAAAGGGAGATAGGTGGGTAAAGTGTGTGATAAAATTGATATTAGGGAGAGGGACATGAGAGAGAAGTAGCTCTAATGAATCTTTAAAAAAAAACTCACATAAAAGGAGTTTTAGGCTATGAAAAGATGCAGGCTTTTTATTTATTTTCTTTTCTGCGGATGATCCCAGAAGAAAAAATGTGTGTATATTGAATGGATAGCATTACACTGGAATTCATATTTTCCAGCTGTTAGGATGTTATTTCCTCATTGCATTCCTGTGTCTGTGTGATTTATGATGCCATTTCAGAGAGCAGATACCGAAGTCCCAGAGGACTTGGGGTTTCCTCTCACTGTCATCTTGCATTGCATCTCGTCATCTGCATAGGTGTGAAACACTGCCTGATGGGAGTCAGCAACAGGCAACATCTGCTTCATACAGGATGCCTGCACAAAGAAGCAGAAGTCAATGCTCTGAGTATCCTGATCAGTATGCTCATGGTGCATGCTTCACTCAATCTCCCAAGCCCCACTTAGGTGTCTGAACCTCAGGAGCAGCCCTCCTCTACCAGTGCCATGTGGTGCACCAAGATGCCTTGCCCCGATGCATGCAGGAGATCTGCCAAATCTGAGAAAGCTGCTGTGCTAAGCCCTTTATGAGGAGTCAAAGTAAGCCTTTCCATCCACAGCTGCTTTTATTCATAAGCGCTGAGGGTTGAAAACAAACAAAGGGGGCAAGCAATGGACTTTTATTATGCCACATGAGCTTCAGCCCATTGGTCAATGTATCAACAGCTATTTGAGCTGCATGTAGCTTTCCTACTAGGCACAAGAGGCTTGGCAGGCATCCAGTATCCATCTTCTCCTGCTGGACTGCATCTTTCCACATTGACTGTCCTATGCATCTGTTTTAACCTTATCTTTGTGCAACACCACATCTGTGCTATATAAAATCAAATCCTTAGATAGTCTTCTTTATCATGGTTGAATTTATTAGCCTGGATTCTTCTTTTGGTTACTTGAGGCAGATCCAAATGTTCTCCCATGTATAGAAGAGAGGGAAACTGTTGATGATGTTTTTGAACCTCCTCCTTTGATATAAACACTGGCCTTGGAACAATTCTTCCCTACTTTATGAACTTATTTTTCCCCATTTGGAAATACTGAATAAAGTGAATGACTTGGCGGCACATTAAAGCTTGTTTGAAACCACACACAAAAGATTTTGTGTAGCTCAAATGCCAAAGAAATGTGTTCACACGTGATTGAACATAATAGTCCAAGATTAGGAAATCTAGCGAGAAGCAGGAGGGATTAAGAACACGCTCTCGTGAAAACTTTCATAACTTTGGATGAAAGTCAACAAAATTATGTACTCAGATGAGAACAGTTTACTGAATTGTATCATTGTACCACAAAATAAGCAATGTGAAAAGGAAAATTTTACTCATTTCACTGTTATCTTGCATTTAGGCATGAATATAAATTTTTAAAGCCTTCAGTATTAAAACTATATATTTGTGTCAGAAACTTGTACATGATCTGTTTTGTAAATATTAGGAGCTCTAAACCCTTGGGCCAAATTCGGTGATGAGATGCATGAATACAAATAGTCTTCAATTGAAGTTATGCATGAAACAACAGAAAGTATAATTTTACTGAGCCAAATCCATTCCTTTTCATAGCGTAAAACATTGGAAAAATAAATTGGGCTAAATTCTAATCGCAATGCATCATTATAATTGAGATAATAACACAGTCAGCTATGTTACTGTCATGATAAAATATGCTAGCAAAACTAAGAGCAGAATTATAGCTGTTTTTTTGTAAAGTCTTATAGAAAGATTCTCCATCTTGATAAGATGCTGTGTCTTCAAAGAGAACATTGAAACCTATGTTAAAGAACTGAAATTCTTACCTATGTCAAGAATTTTGTGCATTTTGAATGAATAGAACTGGAAAGACTATTGTCAAACAGATCTCATAAGCAATTTTTTCCTGTTTACCAGCAGTACAAACCTCTGAGATCAGCTACATTGGTGTGTGACTCAGTGTTGTTACACCTCACTAGTGACATTAATAAGTGAGATTAGAATTTTTACCCACCATATCCTGAATAAATGAAAGTGATATATGCCTCATCTGAAAACTTACATTTTAGTGCTGACCTCCATCACCCTGTAATCTCTGTTGTCATGATTCTCTTTTTTTAAAAAAATTTTCTATATGATTTTAGAATTATCTCATACTTTTGTAATTCTCCAAGTCTCTGGAAAGGCATCAGTTCCAAAAAGAATTTAAGAGCTCCAGGTGAAATTTATCAAACAAGCTATCTTGCATACCTCATCTCTGCTCTACAGTATAATTGAGCCTTCTCATTCTCCTTTCTTGAGTAATAAAACAAATAATGTAGTTCTATCTTAGGATGGACCTGAGATGAATAATTTGGTCTTTGGCATAGATTTTACAGTGAATTTATTTAGATATTTTATTTTTTTTTATTTTCAAGGAGAAAGAGCTTCTTATTTATATTGACTCAATTTGTTTTTTGCAAAACCAGCATGTAGATCTAGACTTGGATTTAAAGACTGTGGTCAGGAGCTGTCAGATCTAGGTCTGGAGAATGGGTTCATCTCCTTTTATCTCTGTGATTTATAGTGTTTTGTTGCAAGGACAATAAAATGTTATTACGATTCAATGTGTGTTACTACTCTCTAAAGAAAGGGCAACCTATTAGGAAAAAGGCACAAAACCCAATGAAATTTGAAAATAACACAGCATAACTGATATTTCTTTAGAACGGGCTTATATGGAAGGGAAACAGGGGTTAATTGTGCAAAATAGTATTACCGCACATCCAAATGCCATTTTAAAATGTTATAGTACATTAAAGTATACTGCAGTGAATTAATAGCCCTAACAGTGATGATAAGCATGAGTGGACTTGAGGAGGTATCCTGCAGCTGCTTTCTGCCAAATATAAGTAATATTAAGGAAACAAGTGTACAATTGCTTTTGATCAGAGTTAATGAGACATTAACAGTGAATAAAATTACTTTAAACCAAAGCTTCCTTATTACATTTTAGCAAAACATTGCTAAACACATTTTCTGTAGTGACAGAGATGGAATGACCTCACAGAGGATTTTGGCAAGCCTGTGTGACATAGGAGTTGCTTCCCCATTTAAGGTGTTGCTAGCAGGACAAACTCATACCGTGCAAATTTCCATCCAGCCTCACTTGGTGCAATGTAATGATCTCCCCATGTCTTGACATCATTCAGCAAAAGTCAAGGCAGTGCAACCGAGGCTTAAAACATAATTTTTGCCAATGTTCACGTTAAACTAGTGGCTTTCAACTGCTGAGGTGCTATGAGAAGCAGTATAGGAAATGGTGACTGAGTGACTGTTTGGGGAGTCCTGTTGCTTTCAATGCCACCTGGCTCATAGTAGTAAATGTCTTTTTGAAAGAAGTTGCTCACTGCTATGAAAGGGTAAGCAGACTTCTATGAGAGTTTTTCTAAGGTAATCAGAAAGATGCCTTTTATCTATTTCTCTTCAGAAAGACATGTGCTCTGCTTTTGAAATGTTTCCCATGAAAAGGCTCCAGAAGTATATTGGAAATTCCATCACTTCGTGGCCCCTCCATGGCCCCAATGCTTGCTGCTGCTGGGCAGATCTGAGTGAAGGAGAGAGGCAAAAGGCTCTTAACGGAGTGCTTCAGGATTGTAGGTCTGTATTTACAAAATAGTTCTGCAGAAACCCAGACTAGAGGAGTGCCAGTGAATGCACAGTCTCTGTAAGAGAGAGATGAAACTCCCTCTACTATTTGGTGTAGTTCAGAAGTATGTGCTCCTAAACGTGGGTGAAGACTGCAGAAGGTGAAGATGGCAGAGGTGCTGAATAGAAGTGTCCCACTGGAGGAATAACACATGCTGTCAGAAGAAAAACTTTTCTGAAGATTGGCATGTAAGATACCATTGAGTGATCACAGTGAGGATCTCACATTTCTCTTGAGTTTCACTTGCATCTATCTTAAGGACAGTTCTCTTGAGTAATGAGGCATAACAGTTTCCTATGACTTTCATATATGTACTGATCTATTACTGCCTTAAGCAAAAAGGTGCTGGATAAATAACTGCATTACAATGCAATGCACAGTCTAGAGACTTGTAATCATAGACATAATTGTATCAGCAGGTCTATGTTGGCCAGCTAAATAGAGATCTGTAATTCAGACCATGAAGAATAGAGTATGGTTTGTATCTCTCACTATCATAAATCTAAGATGAGAATTTTACTGTTACATTGCAACTTTCTTCACCATGCAGCATTACCATCAACTGCAAAAACAGGCTCCTACATCAATTCAGTGTTAATAGGACTCCCTGGATATCGTCACCCAAGTGTTTCTGGCCAATTAAAGTTTTTAACTTAGTCAATCCAGCATAAATATTCTTTAATACCAATTAAGACAATCCATTCATCATTACGATAGTTTTAAAATTGTGCCAGCTTTTGCAGACCTTGGAACACATAGAGTAGGCAAAAAAACCCCACAGCTTGAATGAAACATCATTTTGTTTTTGAAATAGCGCCCTGTTATTTTCACATGTAATGTGATATCAGAAAATGAATGAATGGTCCGGGATAGATGTTCAATTAAAACTCCTGTTTTCATTCCTGAAAGAAATGCTGCCGTACATTTTAGGTTGTTCTGCTGTACTATGTTATTAGGAGTAAAATATATTATTAAGGTTATTTAAAGAAGGTATTCCTTCCTTTTAAGCAAGTGGTACTGGGAGGATTGGAGGGTATTTTTTCAGCCCCAGTTACATTACTTCCCTCAAACAGGCTGTAATTACAGTGTAAACGAGAAAAAAAACAGATTTACGGTTTGATGACAGTGAAGGCAATAATCCTAAGAAATAGAGGACAGAGCCTAATAAAAAACAGTTATGATTTTTGCCTTGTCCCTGACTATGTAATTTCCTTGTTCTATCTGTGGGAGGACACACATTGCTTGAGCTACTCCCGAGGCTCTCCAAAGTCATCTTTCACTCTTACATTTCAGCAGCAAGCACTTACAGCAAACTTTCATTCCATCTAACAGCTGCATATTACCTAAGAAACCTCAACTGCAGGATTTTTCAGTGTGATTCTTGGAACATAAAAATGATTGTTTTTCATTGAAATGTTCTGGTCCAATTTGACCCACTGAGACCAGCAAATAGCAAATGTCTGAAATAAAGCATTTTCAGACGACAGGAGAAAAGAACTGGGAATTAGGAGACTGAGGGTATTAGTTCCTGCTCTGCCACTGGCTGCCTACATGACCTTGGCAAAACTGCTCTCTTCCTCACATTTCCCTTCCCCTGTTCTCTCTGCTTCAATTGCAAGCTTTCTGTATTTCTTTGCACAGATGTTAACATGGTGCATTTCCACTTAAGAAAGGGCACATTTACAAAACCAGGCAAGCTGGCTCTCTCTCATTAACTTCAGTAGTCTCATGTTGTGGTAGGGTTCATTGGGGTTTTGTCAAAGATAAGGAGCTGGAACATCAGCTGCTGAAACTGTGAATTTTTGTTTTGAGGGAATGTTATTTTCTGAGATTTGACCCTACTCCCTCCTCCTTCTTGCTGAGTGGTGAGTGCAGCAAGATCCTCATGGACAGATGCTTGTAGCCCCTGTGCAGGCAGCTGGGAAGGGTTGCTAGCAGTGGCTGGTGCCTACTGCTCCTCAAGCTCCCTCCATCCCAGACACCCTTCACAATGACTGAGAGGGGGATTTCTTCACCTGCATTCGGGAGAACACTGCTTACTTGTCTCTGACATAATTCAAACCTAAATTTGGTAGAAGAATTACAGGCAAGGTAGAAAATAGCAAAGATGCAAAGACCTCTTTATGCCAGGATTATGCTAGGATTTGTACCCAGAGAGGTTTTTAGCCTGCTGAAGTCATTACCACATTTTGAGGACTTGAGTAATTTGCCTTCATCACTGGTTTGATAGATACAGGGTGAATTATTCCACCTTTCCCAGGAACCTGGCTAGGTCACTAGAAAGGGTAAATTGGCCCATTTAGCAGGTGACAGAAAGGCATTTCAGATACTTACCTGATGGAGAATCTGATGCCTTACTCAATAAAGCCAAATCAGATGAGAGTGCAGGAGAAAGCAGAGCTCCTACTATATTATTGGAAGGAAACAATCTCATTTTTCTAGGTATTTAGTTATTCAGTGGGCTGTGAGCCCCAACATTACAGTGGGGAAGCAGTCATGGAAAGGCACAAGGGAGATCTCTATAAGGCGGGGAGAGGGTGAAAAGTGGGGTAGCAGGGAAGGAAGAAACAGTCTTCTAACAGGTGAAAACAATTAGGGAAGAGACTGTGACCTATCTTGTACAAATCATTAACAGTTGTTCCCAGCTGATTTTTATTAATAAAATTGTGGCCTAATTATGCCACCTCACTTGAATTTTATTTTACCTTCTATACTTCTGGGACAAGAAGCAAACTATATTCAGGAGAAATGACAAGATGGTCCTGGAGACAAAAATCCCTGCCTATCTCAAAGATACATTAACCAATATACTAGCAGCTTTGCTTAAGGGAAAGCTGAGAAGAAATGGAGTAAAAGGAAGAGCAAAGCAATGTGGAAGAAATGAAGGACATAGTGCAGCTTCTTAACTTGTAAGGGAGAAGCATTGTCAAATACCATGCATAACATGTACAAACAATGGACACTTACTAAATCCTGTACAGAAGTGTGAAGGATACAGAAATATCTGCCAATACATCCTTTCCTAAAAAGGTCCAGCCAGCCAGGGCAAAATTATGCAGGCAGCCTCATAAAAGCCTGTTCTGTGGAAGCCAACTCTCTCCCCTCCTCTCCTCTGGTACTACTAGAAGAAGACAACTTGGAAAAAAGTGGCCCTTTGTTCTCAGCAATGCAGTACACAGACCTTAATTTATAAAGGCTCGTTCTTAATAGTCCTACTCTAACTCAGTGGAGTCACCCAAATCGAGGAAGTTCAAAAACATTGCAAATTGAAGATGTTCTCATAGTTTTTTTCATTTTATTTTTAGTTTGCAGCATGCTTTCAAAAAGCCTTGTGTTATTATGGTTATAACTGTGACAGTCAAAGCACATGGGCAAGCCAAAATTTTCAGGTCTTTACTGGAAAAACTAGTACAGTGGGAAAAAGGAGATAATCTTCCTCGCATACAAGCCATTCCTGTCTACTTTTTCCTACTACACTGGTTAGTATAATAAAAGATGATACTTCCTCTGACAAACCTTATCTCACCTACAAAAAGATTTTAATTCATTTACTTCTCTACAGGACTCATAACGCTATTTTTTTAAACACTGGAACAATCCCGAACAATGGGCCTATGTATTTGATGATAGACTAGATTTGAAGTACTAAAGGCAATTTGTGACATCTCAGTCAGGCTTTTTGTTGGGGATTTTTTTTTGGTCCCAAATGCATAGCTTAACTCAGGTAATCACACAGTGCATTTACACAAGCCATTGCAGCTTTAATAGTTCAAGAAGCATTAGCAATTTAAGAAAAAGTAGTAGATAAAAAGACTGGAAATTTTAGAAAATGTTAATCCTTTTCCTTATTGAAATACACTTGCCTTGCCTGAGGCATCTTTCCTAAGGAAAAAAAAAAAAAAGGAGAAAAAAAAAGAAAAACCAAGCTGCATTAAGATTTAACTGCAGGGTTGAATTTAATTTTATCACATTTATACACAGGAATTGTATATGAATAAGTAGTCCTTCCTGCAAGAGGTATCATCGGAGCTTTGTCTGACATGTTTGTCATTGCTTATGCAAAGGCTGGGGAATGTGGTGGGGAATGCAATGTCCCAGCAGTAGTAAACTGTGTTAAAATCCAGTATAAAACAAACTACTGCTAGTTAAAGTATTTGAGCAGACCATCTTAAAGCACATTCCTTGCTGCTTGTGCAAGAACAGCTCCTCTACGAACACAAATGAGGCATTTTGCTCAGCTGTAGCATGTAGTTACAAATTATTTACATTTTGGGTGGAATCACATCCTGGGGTTTTTTTATGACAGTATTAAGCATGTTTTTTATAGTGGATAAGTAGTGAAAACCAACAATATTAAGGACAGAACAATACATCTTCGGTATCTATTGCTGTAGTAGACAAGCACCTTGGCAGATATGGATAACAGAGAGAGAGAGACTTTACAGATTTGGCTGTCATTTTGTTGTACCAGCTTACCTTCTAAACCTGTCTGGAAGAGAAAGGGAATAAACTGCTGTCTGACATGTATGCAAGAAAATTTGTTCTGCTGCTTATGTGCATGCAAGATTGAATGATTTCTTTTGGGTCTATTAGTAGCATAGTCAGAAACATTGCACAGAAACATTTTGTGATAGCAATCCTTGTTGTTGTTATAGGGACAAAACAGACAGCAGGATAAATCCTTTGTTCACTCACAGCCAAAATAATCATGGTCATAATAGATTTACTCTGAAGTTTACATCAGGGTAAATGAAATCAGAAAACAGTGCAAACTTATATGTATTATGAACAGTAATGGGTACCAAGTGTAGAAAATGCAGTGTTACCACTTGAACTCAGTTTTACCTTTCACAGCATTATTGGGCTGCTTTTTTTGCTCACGTCAGCTGCGCAGAAGGCTAACATCTAGTAGAAAAATAAAAGAAAAACAAAGAGAATTTTATATAACCAAAATATTTACGTCCCTTCGTGCTCCATCCAGAGTGATTTCTTATGAGATCTGAAATCTACCACCTTTTTAATTGACAATATTATAGCTGAAGAAAAGTTAAATAGAACTGCTAGGACTGGATTAGCATTTTTTCTGGCAAAGAGGTAAAATTATATTAACAAATTTTGCCAAGCATTCTGCTACGTATACTTACAGAGCAGGCAGCCTGAGAAGAAGTGAGTACCTCCAGAGAAGTAGTTCGTCGTCAGCTGGGTGGATCTAAATGTACCAGCTTGTTTAAATAGCAAATGATTTTAAATATGAAAGGAGGCTTCTTCCAAGAATTGTTATATTGAGCTCACAAAATTGCTGTGGTTTTTTTTCTTTTTTTTTTTTTCTTTTTCCCAGAGAGCTAACCTCCATCTGTTTCTGAAAGAGCTTAGCATTCATAAAGTAACAAATTATATTTCAGAGCATAGCTCTTTATCACTCACCAGTTAATGGGGCTAAGAAAAGATTTCAGAAGATTCTTCCAACTGCAGTGCAGGCTTAAGGGAGACAAAAGGAGCTGCCTGGAGATGTTGTGGAGGCATAATTATTTGGTTACAACTTAACCTCTTGCAATCCGAAAGCAACAAAATGACACATGGCATTTATGTCACTACAGAAAATGCTAGCATTAAGGTGGTCATATTTCAACAGAGTTCTGAAGCCTGAAATGCTATTAGGCAAGCAAGAGACTGCAAGGAATAGAAAGAGAGAAGGCACTGAAAAATATACGAGATCAATAGCAAAAACAAGATATTTTACACAATTTTCAATTCATTCCTCTTGAAGGAGAGTACAAGGAAGCAGCTGTCATTTGGTACATTGTCAACCAAGATATTTCAGGGACTCAAGAGTCTTCTCTGTGTGTGTCTGAAAGCAATGGAGAACTTAATGTTGCATTACACACCCAGCTCCAGTTTCTATCATTGGTTGTTCTTGTAATGTTCTTGTAGTTGGTTACTGTATATTCATGGCAGATGAAGGGCAATGAGCTACCTCCTCCATTACCCAGTTGTCTCTGAGCAAACCAGGGCTTAGCAAAAATTCTGACTTGCTAGGGATTGTTAGCAAATGCTTTCCCAGTGCTTTTCATCTCTACGTGGTTAGCAACAGAACAATTCAGCTTCAGCATTGAGATGCTTTCTTGATGACAGTTTTGACAAAACCGATGCACTTCCGAAAGACAACTCAGTAAGGGAATCTGAGACAATAAATATTTTGCTGGAAATTTGCTGACCAGAGCTACATGAAAAACAAGAGTATCTCTACATAGTTGCCTTTCCAGTCTTACCTTTCCCACGTCCTTCCACTTTTGTATTGCAACACACTCTCTAAGCACATGTCAGATGCTATTTCCCTTTGGTCTTGGTGAAAACATTTGAAGGAAGTTCACCCAGTGGGTAAATATTCAGTGCAACTTTCTTATCCAGCCCTTTGGTGGATAGTCCTATGCGTTTGTTGGTCTGAAACTTAAGTACTACTGCTCTGTGAATAGGTTGGCTTGGTTTAAAAATTAATTAGGGCAAAGAAACGTATTTTTCCTTCAATCTCTTTGTCAATGGCTGAGCTTGGTAACAGAAATATTTGCTCTCTCCCATCCTCAGAACCAAGCTTCAGGCACAAAAAAACATAAAAAGGTCAAAAAGTTAAAAGCAACTGAAAACCTAGGTCTGATAATAGACAATTTTCAGTGGAGCTGTCACTGCTGGTAATGAGTTAATCCTTTTGTAAACACTCCCACATCTCTCCATAATGCGCATAAATGAATAACACATATAGTAGATAATCACAAACATTGTAACCATGGCAGTTTTATTAGTGCTAATGATACTATTTTATATACTCACATAACACATGGCAAGCAAATTAATAGTTTTAAATTGTCTGAATACCTCTCGTTTGACAGTACTACTCTTGCCCTATATTTTCAGAAGGATTTATTGCAGTTTGGTCTCCCACCTTCAGGGCAACCACTTAGAAGTGTCCTAGAGGGGCTCAGTATTTAGCAGCAGATCAACATTTCTAAGGGCAGCTCCACCAAGGTAACTCACTTCAAAGAAGTCAATGCATAACACATATATCGCACTGCATAAGAATAGCTGTGGTACTAGTCAGCTGAAACTGGGAGAAAGGATGCATTTAAGGAGACACAATACATTTCTCCGGTTGACTTGGCATAACCTGATGCGATTTTCCTTTCAATTTGCTTCAGTCCCACATGTAAGTCAAATGGAGCAGTAACACATGTATCTGCAGCAGCTCTAACAGTAAACTTGCTTGGACATTGCTGGTTTCTTGGGGGAGATTGTTTGATTTTGGGTTTTTTTAATGTGCAACTTTTGCTGACTTCAGGATACTGACATAATTTATTTTTAACAGGGTATATTTTGACCTGCTGATGCATTGCCCTCATGGTTCACTGATGTGTGTTTCCTAATCTGAGAGCAAATCATAAAAGCAGGTTAACATTTGAGGGGTTATAAAAACTTGGTACTCTATGTCATCTTTTTCATATAATCATAGAATGGT
>WBNH01004529.1:0-48781 GCA_013401255.1 Urocolius indicus
TCCCCGCCCCTCCTTTTTTTCCCCCCTCCAGCCAGCAGCACCATTTGGAAGTTCCAGAGTTGAATTTCCTCATCTGTTTCTGTCGTTCAATTATTTTACCTCTAGCCTGGAAAAACTCAAGTGATTCCCCCGTGCAGTGTGAAACAGAAGGGACAGATTTTCCTCCAAGCTGGTAACGTGCCCCAGGAAGCGAGCCCAGCGGGAGCAGCCCTTTCCCTCTCGGCTCTGGCCAGCTCTTCTGCCTGTAGCATAGGCTTTTTTTGGGAAGGAGAGATGGAGAAAATTGCCTGCCACTGGAGGAGACAAATTGGTGGTTGCCTCTCTGAGCCCCACAATCCCTCTTTGGGAAACTTGTCTGTTCCATACAGGAAGCCAGCTCTGACTGTTTCAACCGCAGGACCAATTAGCTCAACCACAGTCCATTGCAGTTAAACACTTCTTTTGAATATGTGTGCTGGGAACAAATGTTGCCCAGAAAATGATATTTTTGTTCCTTTTTTTTTCCCTTCCCCACTGTGGTGCTGTTGCTGTCGGTGAATCCAGAGTGTCTCTTCCTTTTGCAGCAGAGATGCAACATGTTGCTCTGCGTGGGTGCTCCAGAGCTGCTCTTAACCACTCGTAATCACAGTGAGTGCTGAGGCAGTGGGTGGAAGGACGTGAGCTGGCGAATGCCGAAGCCGCGTGTGCCCTCTGCATCGGCAAAACAAATGAAAGCCTGAAGAATAACTCTCTTTCAGGAGGCCGGCACGGTGTCAGGGCTCGTTGTCAGTACTGTGGTGGCAGCTGTCAGACAGTCTCCAGCGTTGCTGGAAGGCCAAAAGCTCCCTAAATATTATCTTCTGTAGCAGAATCGCGGTGCTGTCACCAGCTGCAGAGAGAGACGCAGCCCTGTCTCCGAGTGCCCCCGCTGTCCCCCGTCCTGTCGTATCAAGGCACCGCTGTGTAAACCAAGTGCTCTGGGGATGGGGCTGTTGGTCTGTCTGCAGGAGAGATGGCCGTGCTCGTCTCCTTCTCGTGCTCCTTTGGCTCCGAGGTTGGGAGGGGAAGAAATGGCATGATGCTGAATTGGCTTTTTGTGAGTTGTGCAATTAAGAGGAGGATTTGGGAAGCCACGGGACTGAGGGACATGTGCAGGGTGTGGGTGCACTGTTTCCACCCTGCCTGTGTGTAGGGTAGTGGCATGTTTACGTGATTAACTTTGGTTATTCAGAACACGTCTTGGACACATTTGAGGCTGTGGATGGGAGAAGCTGCCTTGCTTGTTTCAGATTAGCTGCAACTCTTAGAACTAATGTTGTCCTGCCCCATATTTGTGTTTTGGTGAGGTGGGGCATGTGTTCATACACAGCCTCCTTGTTTCTCTCCTTCCCAACAACTCTATAGCTGCAGTGAGCTCTGGGTTTATACCTGAAACTTTGCATTTCTGTTCATGTATCATAAGAGTCAGATGAGAGCCCGTCTCTACTCCTAGAGCAGCTCAAGTGAGGGGCAAAAAAAAAAAGGTGTAGCTTCTCCTCAGTCCCAGACACGTGCTTTTCCTCCAGAGCCTCTTCTCCAGCATAAGCAGCCATGCTTGCCTTAAACATTTTGATGCAAAAAGCGGAGCCAGACAGGGAACGAGCACCCTCCAAAATGAGGTGATGGTGGAGATGTCCAGAGGGTTGGGGGAGGACAGAGTCAGTGAGAACCACAGGCTTCTTGAATATGTCCCTAGTTGCTGCTTATGGGCTGATGAGGGCCCATGGGGTCAGAGTTATGGAGGCACCACTTTGTTTAGATATTCAGCGTCCTTTGTGAAGCCAAAACGTGTCCGTCTCCCACACACATGGAATTCCAGAGATGTCAGACAGCTAGAGAGAGGTTCCCATGGAGCACCCCGCCTCAGGGCTCTTGCCCTCTCTGGCTCAGCAGCCTCAAAGGCAGAGCAAGAGAGCCTGGGCTGGATTTCCATCGAGGGACTCAGGGCTGCTCCTGTCCTCTCCTCACCACTGCACGAGGTGCTGCAATCAGTCTGTGCCACCACTGCATTACATGCACAGGGAAACATGTGGGGAATGCATCAGAGTCCTCCACAGGCAATGAGCGTTACAGCTGGTTCTCACTCTAACAGGGAGGCAGGACACATCCCTCAGGTTCTGCTCGGCTGAGTTCTTGTCTGGCTGCAGAGGACTGTACAGGCATGCCTTCAGCTCTGGGCTGGTGTCAAGCATGTTTCTGGAGCTCACAGTGTTTGCATCAGAACACTGCAACCTCCCCACAGTAGCAGCCAGGGTTGCTCAGGTCAGTCTCTGGCAGAGGAGACTGACCATGCTGTGTTAAAAGGTGTGTGTCTTAGGGCAGCTCGGGTCAGAGTAGCATCACTGAGTCTCTGCTCCAGGTCCTGCTTGCAGCAGGCTGCTATGGGCCTTGGAGTCTAATCCAAGCTGATCCTGGCTTTCAGCTCTGCTGCAGTAAAAGGGCTGTCTGAGGAAGGGCTGCCAAAGCTGGCCTCCCAGCAATGCTCTCCTTCCCCCATCTTCTGCAGCAAAGGTGCTTCCAGCTCATATTTGTGAGTATAGATTTACTCTGTGTTTCCATACAGAGCAAATATCCTTTCAGCCTATCTTTTTGCTATATGCATTTTCCAGATAAAGGTTTGATTTTCTTTTTGTTCCTTTGCCTTCAGTCTTCAGATTAAAGGTATTCTGTGCTAATACACTTTGAGGCTTTCTGGAGGCATGTGTTAATAGGATATACAGCAGTCAGCTTATTAGTGTGATGACTCTGGTTCAGCCCTTGGAGCCGAGTGGCTGTGGTATGTACAACTTCTTTCTGGTGTCTTCCAGGCACTATCATGAGGAGACTTGTCCAGTGGCTGGAAGAGCTGTTAGCAGAGGTGCTAACAGTGAGTTAGGCAAACTGGGGAAAAAGCATATAGTGGTGACCAAAACTCTTGGGTTCCCATTATATCTCTGTTCCCTTGTCTAAAAATATCCTGCATAATAGCATTTATTGTAATTGGGCAATAAATTCTGGAAACGTATGTGGGAATTAGCAATGTTTATTTTAAGTGGTAACTAAAACAAATATTCTTGGTGGCTGACATCCAGCATGGCATGTTCGGCGTGGTGGGGATCCAGGTCCTTTTTCCCCTCTTCAGTATTTCTTTGAAGCTGCCCCAAACCTTTTCCATGCCACTCCTTAGGGGTAGCACTCCTTTTCTGTCTTTGTTTTGTCCCACAGCCAAGTATTTGCCAGGTGTCTCCTCCTCTTTCTCATGGTGAGGAAGGGAAGAGATCCTGCTTGTCAGATCAGTTGAGTGCAAGCTGGGAATTCGTCTGCTGCCTTGGGTGAACTTGGGAAAGTCTCTTACTAGATAAAGTGATAAGATTAGTCTGTCAGGGTTAACTGTGGAGCTCCATTAAACTAAAAGCCTCAACACTCTTTGAATAAATAATTTTGAAAAGAAAGGAACTGGGCTATTCTGATGTGTCCTTGTTTGTATTTAGGGTTCTTTTTAATCAGACTGAAAAAGTTATGTTTGTGTTTTGGACTTTGCCTGCTTGATTTTGAATAGCTCATGGGGGATGGAATTCTCAGCTGAACTTTCTCATCCTTTAAGGTCATTTTGGAGGAAATGTCTCTCATTTTTGGTTCCATAGTTTTCTCTGTTTTAACCAACTTTCCTTATTCTCAGAGGCAACGTTCACGTTTGCAAAACATTGTGTGCATAATACCCGGCAAATCCTGTTTTGCTCCTTTGTCAGCTCTCATCCAGGGCTTGTGATAGGGACAAAATGCACATTTAATCCTTCTTAATTAAGAAAGACCTCACAATTAATTAATTAGGCTTCATAAATGTTATAGGGAAACCGCTAAATAGCAGCTTAAAAAAAAGGAGCATGGGGAATTTTGGGTTTTAGTGTAAAAAGTCAGAGGAATTTAAGCCAGAAACACTCAGTTTGTTTGCAGAAAATGAAAACTTGGTGCATTACAGGTTGTGAATGTATCTTCTTAGATGTATATTGGATAAGAAAAATTGAGAAGCTTTACTTTCCCTTCAAACTTACCAAATTTTGCTGACTTTCAGAGGTATTTTAAGCCTGTGCTTGTTCATTTGATTCCGTGGATGTGTGTGAGATTTTTATTTGAGATTTTGTGTGGTGTTTTTTGTTTGGTTGGGTTTTTTGAAAGGAGGAAAGGTTGCTGAAACGGAAGCGAAGCTGAGGGTAGTGCCTCCATTCAGCTATTTGCCCGCAGCCCTTAAAGCAGCTGGTGCTGGTGTGGAGGGAGTGAGCAGGTCCCTGCTCCTGGCTGGCAGCAGGAGGGCTTGGCATCCCTCCCGTGGTTTGCTGGGTGGGGGATGAGGTGTGCTGCGGGAATCAAACGGGTAGGCCACTCTGGCACTCCTAGGTTGGGCATAGCAAAGCAGTTCAGAGGTTTGCCTAAGGAGTTCCTTCCTTAAAAGGAGTTTTGCTTTCTCACTTGAATCCCTGTCCACCTTCTTATGGGCAGGTGACTGCAGCGTGTTCAGCATGCTGGGTTTTACAGGGGTACAGCAGAGCATCTTCTTCCCTGAGATGAGCCTGGGGCATATGGGATACTGTGAAACATTGATACAGGACCAGTGATCTTTTGCTAGTTTTTCCCCCTATTGCTCTTTACAATGCATTCTCTGGTCTCCGGGTTTATGAATAGCTCTTAAAAATGAGTCCAAAGCTTTCAAGAAAGGCATCGCTTCAGGCAACATAAGCTTTCGTTAGACCTGAAGGAGAGAACCTCAGCTTTTCAGTCTTCTTGCCTGTGTAGTGGCTTTCATTTTTATTTGGTGGGTCTTGGTGGGCAACTTCATATCTGGTTTCTTCAGTGATGTTTTTGCCTGCCTGGATTGCAGCTGGGAGACGGGAGGGATATGAATAAAGGCTCAAGTGTCTGGGAAAATTCTTAGCATTCTTAGGAGAGAGGTTTAAAAGGGGGCTGGGGATTGTTTGTTGGTTGCTTTTCTTTTTTCTTCTTCTTTTAAGCATGAGATTTTTACTGGGGGAGACTGCAGTCTGGGGCTGGGCATTGTTTGTTGGTTGCTTTTCTTTTTTCTTCTTTTTAGCATGAGATTTTTACTGGGGGCTGGGAGTTGCTTGTGAGCGTGCAGCAATTGGAGATGACTGACTGAAGTGGTGTCCTGTACCTGGAAAGATGGTTTGGAAGAGAGCGAACTGAAGGCTGCTGGAGCTTTGTCCTGCCATTGCTGAAGGGAAGAGCAGTGTCAAGCATCAAAGTGTTACCATTTACAGTTCTTTAGGGCTGCCACAGTGGGGAAAACACTGCTGCCCTTGACATAGGCCCAGTGAAGGCAGTTGCTCATGCTGAGGTATGTCCTGTGTGCCTGGCCATGTACCGCCATGGGGGAGAGAGAGGTAGCAGAGACCCTGAAGCATGCAGGTTGCATGTGGTCTAAAATTATCTCTAGGGTTTTGGATTTTTTTTTCTTCCTTCAGCCTGTTATTAAGTGCTCTACAATGGAGGTCTGGAATTTTGAGCACATGCTTAAGATTAACCGAAAACCTTCAGAGTTGTGTATGTGCTTGCACTTTGCAAATCTGCTTGAGATTAGATGGCATTTAGGTGTGACAATTTTAGCCTAAGAGGTGCTGAGATCTCCACGGGCAGTCTCAGCTGAAAGTGTGCTTCCTTTCATCTGCAGTGCCGAGGGCCCATGAGTGTGACCCATGAGGTCACACTTACTGCGCCTAAGCCCTCTGTCAAGACTTACTATGCTCAGTGTCTGCTGGCTCTTGTGAGATGACCTCAAATCTGGTCTCATTACCTCTCTTGGGCCATCTCTTTCTGCTTAGGAGACTGCAAAGTACAAGCTCATTCATTAATGCTGTTGTACGCCTAATAGTCCTCAGCCTGGAGGTACAAGAAGGATAATATTTTGATGTGTGATAGTGTCTGTTTGAATGTTGGTACCACCATAGAGGTGCTTTTCAAACATTGGTGTTGCTGTTACTACCCCTCAGCTGCTGAGCTTGGCAAAAGAAGTGTTTTCCTCATGGAAATCTGAGTCGATACTCACTGCTGGTTCTTTGCAAATGTCAAGTGGCATTTGTTGAGCCAGTATTTGGAGACGGGTTAGGATCTTGAGAGAGATGATTTGCCAGATTTTTCTGCATTGATCCAGAAACTGGGCCAAGCCCAAGGGAGTGCCTGCTTGGACAAAGTAGCTGAATTTGACTCTGACACTGTTTGCCCAAAGGTCTCAAGGCAAGTACCCAACTGGTGTATGACTCAGTTTACTTGTGAAATGACAATAAAACTACCAGTGCCTCTGTAAGGAATCTTGCTTCTGCAGGGGGGTTGGACTAGATCTCTAAAGGTCCCTTCCAACCCCTACCATTCTATGATTCTGTGATAGTTGTTTGGGGAAGGTCCCTCAGCACCATACAGTTGGGGCTGGGGCCCTGCATGTGGTGGACCATAAAGCAAACCTCTCAGTTCCATGGTTTGCCTGGTCTGAGGGGCCAGACAATGCCCGAGGCTGGCAGCCTGTGTGACCCTGTGTGTGGGACCAGCTTGCTCCACTTGCATTTAATAAACAGACAGATGTCATTCCATCCTTTCTCTACTGGGTTGCAAATGCGACTCCCTGCATCAGGACTGAATAATTTCCTGATTCCATGCATTTCCATTCAGGAGACAAGGGAATAGGATCATACATATACCAGTGGGGTTTGTATTAATCTCTGTGTTGCACGCACTGTTGTGGATTGTGGATGGGGAATGAAGAAGGTGAAGTCATTGCTTTGTGACTAACAGCAGGCCCCAGCTGTGCCGGGTGCGGAGCGCTGCCCGCCCCGTCCCGCCACGGGAGCTCTGCCAAAGGCTCATGGCCCTGCGGAGCGGGGCCTGCAGGAGCTTTCCCTCGTCGTCCTCTTGCTGCTCTGAGTCATGCTGATCAGGGAGCTGCAATCTGTCTGCTAGCACTGTTTTATCTTTCTGTTTTAATGTGATTGTAAATTGGAAGGGAGAGGATCTGTCTGTGCTCTGCACTTCGCAGGGTGCCTGGCACGCTGAGCCGTGGCTCCATGCCTACGCGTGCTACCGCAGTGTCCGTGGGGATGGCCAGTGCCCTGGGGACACTGACAGGCATTGGGGTGAAGATGATGACTGTACCCATGGTGGAGGGAGATCTGTGCTACAAAGTCCTAGAGGATTTGATGTTGTTTAAGGTCAAGATGTCATCCAGGATTGAAGAATTTATAAACAAAAGTGTAGCTGGGTAGTGGCAATTGAAGCCCGATGGAAAAGTACCCTGCAGATGTTGTGCTGTTGCTTTTTGCTATTTTGTGTATGTGTAAAACGTAAACAGAAAAAGTATGGGAAGAGAGACCTGAAATACTGCTGTCTGTGAGCTCTTGGAGCAGGACAGCTGTGGTCAGAAGGGCCATACCTCTCCCTGTGTGTAGGGTTAAGTGCAAGGTGGGCATCTGGGGAGCTGCAGCCTGGCCACAGCCCGAGGAGAGCCCAGAGCAGCAGCACAAAGCCTATGGAGGTGCCAGAGGAAGTCTTTGGGAGCAACAGATACCTTTGAGTTGAAGGTCACTGCTCAAGTGTAGGCTCTTTTCATTTAGCAGAAAGAAGATAAGACTGAGTTTCCCCTCCCTTTTCTCCCCTAGGCCTTTGCTGTTTGACTTGGAAAATGTCAGTTCTTCATCTTTCTCATTCATGTTTTGTTGGGCCATAGAAAAGAGAAAACACACCTTGGGTACAGAGAAGTGCTGTGCCTGTCCCTCAGGGTATAAACACAGGAGTCTTCACTGGAGTCATGGTTTGGATGAAAGATATGATTTTTGTCTTTTGCTCCCGGTTTACAAGGCATATTCAGAAGCTGTGTGTATGCTGATGAGTCTGCTGTAGCAGGGCCCAAGATTTTTGCATTGCAACTCCCATCATGCCAAGTTCTTAAAAAAAGTTAAGAATCACCCTTTAAAGAAATAAACATCACCATTTATGATTGTGACATTCAATTACGCTTTTGTTTACCCATATGTTTTCACCTGCTTTATTCAGGAAAACAAAACCTAGGGTTCTCTCAAGCAGAAAACACAAGCATATGTCACCAAAGAGCATTTCTTGTTGAGATTAATTGGAAGATGATACTTCTCAATATAGTTTTCCTTTTTTTAACCAACTGATGTCAGAATAGTCTTTTCTGTCCATGTACCAGCCTGTTCATACTACTGCTTCTGGTGTGAAAGCAAGAACAAGGGCAGCACATCTAAAAGCAGAGCAAGCTGCTCTGCTCTGCAGCAGGAGCCCCAGCTAGGACCACTGAGCAGGAGAGGCAGCTGAATGTGGAGCTGATCTCACTGCTGCCATCTCCCATGGGTTGCACAGCCAGTGAGAAAGCCACTTTTCTGGCGAGAAGTTGCTGAAAAATGTAATGACACAAAGTGAAACCGATGGTAATTTGGAGGTGAAGCGTGAAGAGGCTGGAAGAAGAAAAACTGTCATTGGATTTTTTTTTTAAAGGATGGTTGACACAGGTTGGTGTTATAGCCTGTGCCACTTCTCTCGCATTTCTGTAATCCTTGTCTACTAGAAAGAGCCAAATTACATACCATCTTCCACAGCTGTGGTTTGTGGCCAGCTGCCTGCTGCAGCACTGCCCCTGCTTCCTCCCCGCCCCGCGGTCCTACTGCACTGCAGGGTTTGTGGGACCCTGCTGTGGATGGGCTTAGGAAGCTGCTGTGGGGTTGAAATGCTGGCTTTGGTTCCCTGGGCAGCTTTGTGCTGGTGTGGCTGCAGGAATGGGCCTGTGTGCTATGGTGCATCCCCAGCCTCTAGCAGAGCAGGTCTGGGAGCCAGGGTGGCTGGTGCCTTACAGTGGGCTTGAAGCACTATCTTTGGAGATTTCTTTGGTTCTTGTGGTGCTCAGCTGAGCATGGCCATCTGTGCTACCAAGGGCACGTCTGTCTTCCTGCTACATGCCAGGAGAAGGGTCCTGTGACACAGCTGTCAAACCAGAGCCAAAGATTGATTTTCCTCTGGGATAGCTGTTGCTCTCATGGCTGTGCCCCCAGGTGTCGTTTGTGTGCTTGTTGCCTCGACAGACTCTGCATCTCTGCCCATCTGGAGCATCTGTGAAAAATGTTTAAAAGGCTTGAAGTTTGGAAATTAATAAATTCTACTCTGATGAATCTTTTGTTTCCCTTGAAATTCTAGATTCAAAATATAAATGATCCCCTTGTCTCTCTGCTTCAAGCCCTGAAGATCAGCTAAAGGCACAGGAGACCTTCAAAGAGCGTATTCAAAGGCCCCAAGTAAAACTCTGGTAGCTGCCTGTCATGGTATGCCATTTAGTGACCCAGAAAGTGATGTTCATGGTGGAGGGTCATGCTCGGAGCTAGCACGAGCTCTTAATTATCATGTTGCAAAATGGCCAAGTGGGCTTCCGGAAAGGTTGGCTGCCTCAGGGTTGCTGGTAGCCCCAGGATGGGTCTTACCTGGTAGGATGCAGGAGCAAAACAGCTCCAGGCAGTGTGATCAGGGAGCCAATTCTCGGCAGGTTTTGCAGAAGGCGGGAGTGTCACAGAGACCAGTGCAACTGGAAAGGGCAGGGCTGGATTTCTGCCTGGCTCTCACTGTGGCTGATCCCATCCAGCTCTGCCATGTAACCTGCCTACTCCTGGCCTGCAGGGCAGCCATGTCACTGGCACCAAATGTGGGAAAAGTGCTACTGAAATCCTTAGCTTTTGTTCAAAACAGAAAGAACAACATACACACACACACACACACACACATACTCCCAGCTGCATTACTGCTGCCCTCATTCATTGCAGCGTTTGTATTCTGGATTGATTATTTATGCTGAGCGTGGCAGGCTGGCTGCTTCTGCTGGAGAGAATTCAATTTTGAGTGTGACCTTGTCTTTACTAGCAGGTGAACCGTGTCAGGCTGTCCTTGAGCTGGCCTGGGAGCTGGCCAAAAGTGTTAGGCACACATGTGAGTCTCACATCTATGAGACTCACAGATCAGTTGCAGGTAGATGAAGGGAGAAGTGCTGGTGGTGGCTCATCGTGGTGGTGAGTAGGTTCTTCTCCAGGACAGGTCAACATACTGAACACCACAACTGAACAGAAAAGTTACGTTCCCAAGGCTCTCGAGTTTGTAAGCTTGATGGATTGGAAGGAAAGAATTAAACAGAGAATTGTTTTTATTTTTTTCTTTCTTCTTTTTCTTAGTCTTACAATTTTCTGTTAGTTGTTATGTTGCTTGTCCTAACACAGCAACCGTAGCAAAATCTCTTTGGAGGCTGAGTGACAGCGGAACGCACTGCAAACACAGCAAATGGTTTTGTGCTTTGGTATTGGCAGTATCTTGGACTCGAACCAGATTGTTAATGCTGCTTACAGAAATAAAAATAAGCTGTGCATTTCAAGGTCACTGACAAAATTGTTTCACAGCTTTGAAAGATTGTGAGCAGTTTTGAGTGAGTGTATTCTTGTCCCGTAGCTAGCAGTGAGCAAATGCCAAAAAAAGAGAAAGAGGAAGCCCTGTGCAGACACATTCAGGTTTCCTCCGGCCAAACCATGACTGAGTTCTCAATGCAGCCTTGCCTAGCTGGAGCCTATTTTAAAATGCAGCCTTGCTGAGCTGGAACCTATGTTAAAATCCCGAGCAGTGGTGCTGCCTGTTGCCTGGAAACCTCCTCCCTGTCTCGGGCACTCTCAGCCTAATCATAGCCATCGGCAGCCTTGATTTGTTTCCCTTCCAAAATGTCAGCCCAGGCTTCTGGTTTATGTTTTTGTTTGCTTGTTTTTGTTGGTTATTTAAAATGAAAAGACACCAAATGTATCTGTCAGACTGGGTGACTTTCCGTGGGAACGGCTTGCTTGGCTGTCACCGCGCTGTGGCTGTGGGAACTGGTTTCCTACGCTCTGTAAGGTGTTCCCTTGGAGGGACTCGAGGGGAGAGGAAAAGTAGGGACTGAGAGGATGGATCTGAGAGCTGGAGGAAGCCCCACGGGCTCTGCTTATGCATGCAGTGGCTTCTACATCTTTTGACAGCCTTCTCCTTAAGAGGAAAACCAAACCTGAGCAGCTCTGAGCCCGTTCCCAGCACACATGCCTCCAGCTCCCCTTCCTGGGGATGGGTCCATAGCTCAGTCCTGGGCTAGAGGGTCACCACAGGCTCACTTTGCTCCCTCAGTGCTGGGGACTTGTCCTTCAGCCCGGGTCTGTCCTTGCAGAGGTCATGGTCTAGGCTTTAGCATGTCTGTGTGGTGACAGAGAATGGAACAAAGTATAACTTGGAGGTTTCCCTGTCTTAGGAGGCCTTTGAAATTCATGTACACTTTTGGCCACCTTAAAACGTTAATTGATGTTCTGTTTCCCATGGGGAAACTTTAAATGATTGCTGTTTCCGCTTAGTTAGTGAGCACGATCAATCCTGGTGGGATGGAACAGAATTGATTGCAGGAGCCCAGCTACAGTTGGTGTTTCTGTCCAGGGGATCCCTTGGGAGAGTGCTGGGCTAAAATAACCTGAAAGGTGGCAAAAAACACTAACCAGGACAGCCAGAAGTTTCATATGTGAGGCATGGAAGCTGTTGTTCACAAGTTCACAAGTTGTTCTTGTGATTTAAATGATTTATTTTACAAAGCTGGGAATATTTATTCTGCTAAAGGAGGCTTTTACATGAGATGCAGCTGAACAAAGGTTTGTGGGTGTTTTTTCAGTCTTATTGTCAGCCTAGAGCAATGCACAAAGCTTATCATGTAATTTCTTTTATTTTCCTCTGGAGTTAATTTGAAGTTTGACTGCCAGCTTAGGCCCGGCCCTTCTTTGGGTATGCTCTTGTCTTACAGTCTTGGTGCTGAGACTTTAAGTGCTAGCAGCTGGACAGACAGAAGAACCAGAGCCAGGCAACTTTCCATCCCTATCTTCTACTGCACTAGGCATTAAGAATAGACTCATTTACCAAAGAAACTGTGAGGGTGAAGGGGTTGTGCTCTGAAAACGTGTGTCCTCGTGTCCCTGAGGAGAAGGAGGAGGAGGAGTGCTTGAGAGGCTGCAGGGGCAGTGGTCTGGTGCTGGGGTTCAGGCAGCATTGCTTAGTTCTGAAGAGACGAGGCAACATCTGTTGAAATATTGGTGCAAATCCGAACTCTCCTTAACCACTAGAAACAGAAACAACCCTTCTGCTGAATTCTTCTCTGCTGGAATTGTAGCAGATCTGGGCTGCCTTTCTGTAAAACACAGAGCATAGATAGACCTGTTGTCTCCTGAGATGTTTATTGTCATAGCTTCTGAGCAAAGCTTCCTACAGGTGATCAGCATAGTCTTCCTCTCGGGGAGGGAGGAGACAGAAGGGGAGAACAAACTGCATGTGGGGGAGGCAGGAACAGGAACAGCAGAGAAACGGTAGAAAACTATGTGATCACAGATGGTGAAGCAAGAGGGTTCCTCACCCTGCCTGTGCGAGCAGCACCCCTGAATGCCTCAGTGAGCAAAACCATGCTGCTTATGGCAACAGCAAAGGAAAAAAGATCAAGTCCTCGGGGGGAAGGCAGAGTCTGTTGAGCTGAAGGGTTTAGGGAAATAAAATTTAAAAGGATGAGGAGAAATGAATGCTGAAACACACAGTGGTGGGTTTCCTTTGCTAATCTCTCCCAGCTGCTCACTCTATAGTGTTTTCTTTCCCTTGTAGCCTGGTAACTTAGTTCTCCCAGTTCCCTATTAAGATGGGTATTTCTCCTTCTCTTTTTTTGTTGCTGGTGGCTGTTGGAGGGTTTGCCCTATGGTGTACCAAAACACCAGCTCTCGCAGGCAGCGTTAGGGTTTGTGTTAGTGGCTCTGCTGTGCCTGGGAGGGTGTTTGTTTCTCTGGCTTGCTGATTCCTCTCCTGTGTCTGACTTGCCTTCTCCATGCGGTTCTGCTAATCTGTTATCTTCTCCCTACCAGAATGAAGAGAAGAGGAACCTTTCCCTGGGTGGCCATGTTGGCTTCGACAGTCTCCCTGATCAGCTGGTCAGCAAGTCTGTCACACAAGGCTTCAGCTTCAACATCCTCTGTGTGGGTGAGCACAGTCCTCTGCAAACAGATGTGGGCTGAGCTAGCAATGTGGTGAGGTTGGGACTAGGATTTCTGTGTGTTCTGCTGTGCCACAGGCCTTGGCAGTGGCTTGCAGCAAGTCAGAAATGCCTGGTTTTAAAAAATGCATAGTAATTTTAGTAAACTTGAGCTCTCTAGAGCTTGATGCTTCAAAGTGAAGGGAAGACTTTATGTAGCAAGGTACATATTTCCATTTGCAAGCTGGGGTGGCTGGCATGAGCAGCTTCTCAGTGAACTGGCGTCCAAGTAGATGCAGTCAGACGCACCATGTGTGAAGTAAGAGCTGCTGGTGATAACTCTGTCGTTTCTGAGCATAATCCTGCATCCCAAAGCTGGGGATAAGAGGTTTTATCTGAGCTGTACCTGGTTGGTGCTTTGCCAGGTTGAATTGAAGTACTTGAAGCACGACCATCTCCCTGCTAAAATAGGGAGTATTCTTGTTTTTATTGATTCTGAAGTCTTTGTCTTGAAGCTTGTGAGCAGGTACAAGAAGCTAACTTTAAAATAACCTCATATTCTTGTTTTTTAATTTTTATATTGATGTGATCTAGCAGTCAATGCTGGCAATAGGGCTAGAATCCAATCCCTTCCAATGATGAGACGAGCATTATTTTTACTTTGGCTGATTCTTGTATTGTGTATGAGGTCTGACCGTAACCTGCTAGACCAGCAGAAATACATCCAGAGACAGTGGCTCCCTGCCTGGCCCTCAATCTGCTCAAAGAGAATACGATTTTGTATAGACACTGCAGTGAAATCCTGACAACGTTCACAAGGTGCTTGTGCCATACCTAACACACTTTGCCATATCCAAACCACAAGTGAAGCACAGGGCTGAACTCACAGTTGAACTTTATTGGCTTGGTCTTTAGCTGAAGGATAATTGCAGCAGAGGGCAATATGTTTTTAATTAGTGTTGTTCTTGGGGACACCAGCATGGATACTCCTGTGTTCTCATCTGGCCATGCATTTGAGAAACTCTGGGGAAAAAATTACCACATTCTTTTTTTTTTTGTACAAGAGGAAAAAAATAAAAGAAACCCAGTACACATTGCCAACTGCGTCTCTCAACTGTGCCCAAAACTGAACAGGACAACGTGGTTTACATTAGTAGTGAGTTCTCCATATGACTTTCCTTCCAGATTAATCTAGAGTACCAGGTTGGTTTTACTTCTTTGCACAACTCTTACCCACAGCTAGTAGGAAACAGGATGTACTGCTGCCCTATTCTGAGCACCATGTGGTATTTGTGGTTGTGCTTGAAGAAGGAAAAAGCCCAAGCCCCTTGGCAGCAGGCATGGCACCTGCCTTGAACAGAACCTTCCTCACCCTCCTGCTCTCCCATCGGCACATGACTGGGCTCAGCGGGAGCAGTGGCTGTCTCTGCCAAAGGTGTAACATGAAGGGCTGCCTGGTATGCGGGTGGGGAGCAGAAGGCTATTTCTTTGGGTTTTACCTCTCTCTGCTCCCTTGGCCAACAGGGCTGTGTGTAGTGAATGAGGAGTTTAAACAGGGCCCCTCATAGGCCAGTCTGGAAAAGATCAGAGTCTCGTTTAGTTACCAGCAGCAGTTCAAAGCCTTTCTGTCTCACAGACAGCATGTGAAACGGATATTCTGGGATGCAGCTTGGTTTGTGATGCATCCCAGGTGTCCTTCAATAGCTATTGGAACAGGGGGCTACAAATGGGAAACTTGTACTGATCTTGGCCCTACTAGTTCTCCTTACCATCTTTCTCTGCCATCTCTTCATGACTCCATGTTCTCTCCCTCTGTGTATCTCAGAGGTTCCAGTTGGCAGAATTTTGTTCTACTACTTGGAAATTGAAGATGCCTTGGAAGTGCCCTGCTTCAGTGCTTCAGCACTCTGCTGAGATCTGTAGTGAAAATGAACCATGGGACATGGCCTCTGAAAATATTGTCATGCTTTGCCCTCTGTGTCACAGATGCTACATGGCATTTTGGTATTGGTTTCGTTTTGTCCTCTCCTGAATAGCATTTTTATCTCATCTTGGCTGATATGGCATGAAGAACCATAGGATAACAGGGCAGCCTTGAAGGAAGCAGAAATACTACAGTGAAACTGCAGAGAACAAGAGCAAATATGAGATGAAACTGGCTACATTGCAAACACCATCATCTGGTCTGGACTGCAAGATCTCCCTGTGCAGCTAGAACTCCTCAGGGCAGAGCAGCACCTCTTGCTCTCTGTCAGACAGCTGCTTGCTTGCTGAAGTGGTTTGAATGCCTGTGGAAGCTCACGCCTGATGTCACAAAGGAGTTTGTTCTTTATTTCCTCCAGTTTGGCTAATTTTATTTGCTGCACAGGTGGCCCTGATCATCTCAATACACGGACTTACTGTTTGTGACATGTCTGTGCCTATCAGGGCCATCTTGAACAGTTTGCCTGTACTGAGCCAGATCTCAGCAGCTCACTGAGTACCTTGGGCAGAGCCTGCAGTGCTTTTCAGAAAGGAGAGCAAATAAGCCTGAGACAGCTTTGCTGTGTGGATAGAGTGGGAAAGGGTTACAGCAGAATGAGCTTTAGTCCTTTGGCAGTTATTAATGGGACGTGTGAGACTACAGGTTGAGACAGTGGGAGATGGACGAGCTGCTCTAAGACTTCCAGGCAGACCAAAGTTCAGCTGCACAGTGAAATCAGGAAACCCTCATCCAGCCTCTTTTCTGCTGTGAAAAGAGGTTTTCATTCTGATGGCAAGGTGTCCTAGCAGGTCTGGAGCCATCTGCCTCTTTCTCAACATTGAAATAGGTCCCCAGATTCCTCCCTCACAGGGTTCTCTGCTCTCAAAAAGGGCAGGTCCCCAGAGACTTTAAGATAAAGCAAACAGAAAAAGTGATAAAGCAGCCTATTACAGTCAGGAATCTTACACAAAGATGTGAGGGGAAACCTCATTGTCACACTTCCCTGTGCCCCCCTCCATGGCACACTGAACACCCATCGCTTTGTGCAGAGCTATCTCTATGGTGGGCCAGCCACCAACTGGCTCAGAGAGTCCTCATCAGTAGGAGCAGCTGAGTTTTACTCCTCATCTGAAGACTCTAAAGGCTGTACTGAAATGGCATTCTTCCCCAGCTTCTCTGGTGCAGTATCCCAAGCAAAATCAGGGTACATGGAGGGGAAGATGGTGTGTTTTGCTGTGCTGTATGTTCTTCACTGGGAAGAGGACACCAAAGTGTTGGGTGTTAGCTTTCTCTTAAGCATGGGCGGCTTTCAAGAATGCAGTTACCTTTGTGACAATTGTATGTCTCTCCACACCCAATTTGTAGTCACTTTTCACAGTATAATTTAGTTCTGCTCTGTAATTACTGTTCTTTGAAGTACCTGTGACGAATTTGTGCTGCACTGGGCTGATGATTTCTCCTTCCTAGGTGAGACTGGCATTGGGAAATCCACGCTGATGAACACCCTCTTCAACACCACATTTGAGACGGAGGAGGCCAGTCACTACGAGAGCGCCGTCCGCTTGCGGCCACGGACCTATGACCTGCAGGAGAGCAACGTCCACCTCAAGTTAACGATTGTGGATGCGGTTGGATTTGGGGATCAGATAAATAAAGACGAAAGGCAGGTGTCGTGCCATCCGCTCGGCATTTCTGGGCTTGCTCAGATGCTTAGCCGGGAACTGCCTGAGGGGTTGCAGAGGAGCTGTCCGTGTTTCTGTTATAGCAGTAGCTCCTTGCAGTGGCTCTGTTGCTGGGAACTGAGTGTAGAGCGAGTTGGGTGAGAAGCCAAAAAGAGAGGTCACAGGAGGTCTTTCCAGTAGAGAATGGTGTCTTCCAGGAGCGTCAGCTGTTAACAAGCTGTCCTCAGTGTAGGGTTGGGAATTATCTGTTCTGGCAGTGACCAATCTGTCTCATTTAATTACACAGACATCTTGCTCAAGCCCCAGGTAAAGGCTTTCTGGAACTCCAGGGTTTCTTCTTGGTCATGTTGCATTGCTACAGCCAGATGGCTCAGCCCTGAGATCAGAGCTAAGTTTGGTCTGTGGAAGTAGTCATCTTTCTATACTCTGCTGTCCTTAGACTTTGCAGTGCAGCCTCAGGAGACTCTTAACAACTTTTTTTATTATAGGGTCTGTGTGTAAATTCCACGCTTTTCCTGTCATTTGAGTCTTGCAGCTACTTTTTGTATGACACCATAATACATCTATGAGAACTCCTTAAGCCTGCAAACTGTTTACTGTTGAGCTCCAGTATCTGGGTTGCTAATGGTATGGTTTTAGTTACAGGCCGATAGTTGAGTACATTGATACGCAGTTTGAAAACTATTTACAAGAAGAGCTGAAAATCCGCCGATCTCTCTTCAACTACCATGACACAAGGATTCATGTCTGCCTCTACTTCATCACCCCAACTGGGCACTCCCTCAAGTCCTTGGACCTGGTGACAATGAAGAAGTTGGATAGCAAGGTAAAAAGTTTGAGACTGTGGTCCCTCTTTCTGGAAGTGGTGATGCTTTTGTTAACATTGATTGGCACGTGGAAGGTTTCGTACCCTCTATGTAGGAGCTAGGCTCCTTCCCGCTTGTTAGACGTTTTTAGGACTCTGGTAAAAACTTTGCCTTTCTTGGTAGGCTGCGGAGATCCTGTGCTTTTTTTCTTACTGGCTTTCCTGAAGAATATCTGGTGAAAAACCTGTTTTCCAGCTAGCTGTGTGAAGTCTAGAGTTATCAGGGACAGAGGGGCTGAGAGGCACCAAAACTGCAGGTGTCCTATGGTGGTGGTCAGTACAGAGAAGAGAAAGGCTGAAGAGCTGGCATACTGGCACACAGGGAACGTGTGAGCTAGCACTGCTGGTAGTACCAGATGATCTGATGATCTTCTGAAGATATGAATGTGGTGAGAAGTTCACAAAGTCACAGGAATCCTAAAAGTGGGTTATGAGAGGGTCCATCTGGGGGTTGTTTCTTTGTGCATAATCAATTCTGCCTTAGAGGGCAGTGGGTTACTTAGTAGCACTGGCATTCCTGCAGCTCAGGGTGCCTGATGCACTTTTGGTGGTTCCAGCTGGCTTCTAGGGAGCTGTAGGAGGCCTCAAAGGTCACCAGTGGCAGCAGCGTCTCTTCGTTTGACACGAATTTCCTGTCTTTCCGAGCAGTATTTCTGCAGCAAGGTGGTTCCTTTCAGATGACAGATACTGACACTCCCTGCTGACAGAGAGGGCAGCAAGGCAGCTGGGGCCCTGCAGAAGCTGGGGATGCCCTGGATCACACAGAGGGAATGTTCTCTTCCTTGGCTGTTGTCCACATGCAGCTCCATCGGACTTTCCCAGCGGGTAGCGATGCCCCTTGCTGAGTCCCTGCTATGTGCCCTGGCCGCCCGGGGCTGCTGGCCTGCTTTTCCTTGGCCCCTGTCCAGAGCAGGCACTGGCTTCCCGTTGCAGTGGGCTGTTTGTAACTGTGGTGGCAGTTACACTGACTTCACCAGGAATCCAAAAACTTTCCCTTAATAAACTCTTGTCTCTTGGCATGGAGCCAGCATTACATGGTCCCAGAAATATGTTTGGAGGAAAGCTTGTGAACGATTCCCCTGGTGGTCTCACAAAGCATTCCCTGCTTTTCACATCTCCCTGTGGCTGCCTTTAATGTGGTCCTTGGGTAGGACCAAAATAAATCCTTTGTACTTGTGCAGAAATGGGAACTTTGTGCACATGCAAGCTTTTTATATTTCTAAACTTCCACTTAAATAATCCTCTCTGAAGACATTTTATCCCTTTGCTCTCATCTCCCTTCTTATCACGGTGTGAGAACATCTTGGATGTCATGGTGTGGTGGCCTCACACAAGCAGGCACATGGAAGTGAATAAGTAAGTAGAGAGTGTTGATCTTCTCTGGGTGTCAGGGTTTTATGTTGTGTTTCTGCATCGGTGACATCCCAGGACAGTGAGGTGCTTCCCAGGCACTCCTTAAAGGTTTGTTTGTGACAGTTCTGTGCCCCTTTCCCATTACATGTGGACTGTTTGTGCCTGGGGGCCAGCACATGTGCAGAGTGAAGTGGGATGTCAGCAACCCCAGGCAGCTTTGTCTGCTTTGGCTGGTAACAGCAGGTGGTTACCATGCCCCAGCCTGTCTGTGGCCGTGTGAGCACACCTGGACTTGGCTTTCTTCTTGGGAAGCTTTATGTACCTGGTGGCCCCTGTTTTACAGTGGAAGGATGGAACCCATGGAGATGGAAGCTGTACTGGAGGCAGTGCTCTGCTGCCTGCTTTGCTGGCACAGGGACTAGTTTAGCAAGGAGTTTGTAGAAGCCTGGCCCAGTGGCACAGCATCAGGTGTTGGGCAGACTTCTGAATCTGTGACAATGACAATAATGGATCTGGCTTGTGGTGTGAAGTTTACAAAATCCCTTCTACATAGAGCTGTTTTGTAAACAAAATCTTCCATTGTGCTGTAACACAAGACTTGCTTGGCTGAGCTCATGTCTAGGCTATTTGATTACAGCCAGAGAGATAGAAGCATCTTCAGAACTGCATCTAGGTAGCTGAAATGTGGCTGCCTGGCTGGTAGGTGGGAAGTGTGTATTACTTGGCGGGAGTTGGCTTCCCCTTGGGTTTAACCTGGGAAAAGGAGAAGTTGAATAAATAACATAAATGAGACAAATAAAATTGAGTGTGCATCGAATGAACAGGTGATTTACTGATTTAAGCCATAGCCCTGCCCTGGAAAGTGATGGTCCAGCTGTGTGTTGCCATGTGGGTTGGCCCCCAGTAGTTTCCAGATGGTGTGTGCTGTTCACCAGCTATGGCTAGCTACATACGAGCCACAGCTAGCTACTTGCCCTTCATGAGCTGACATGTCCCAGGCAGGTCACTGGCCAATTGGGATCCTCCGGGCTCAGTTTGTGGCTCTGCTGCTTGATTTCCAAGATAGGATTTGCCCGTTGGCTTTACTGGGATTTGCATTTGGGAATACTTTGGAGATGGGGAAAAACCCAGCTGTATTTAACAGAGTGAAAATGCTTGATAGCCTTATTTTATTAGAACAAATATTTTCTACCAGCTGACTTAATTTAGCACACCCTTGTTAAATTTTATTTTTGGAGATGAGAAATAACTCTGTGGTCAGAATAACACGAGGAGATACGTGCCTTCACTGTCTTGTCTGAAGCACAGACTTCCTCTGGTCATAATTCTGGTTCCAGCAAAGACTGACAGCCAAGTGGATGATGCACCCTTGTCACATTCAGTAGTTAACTTTATGGGTTTATTACTGCATCTTTATATAGAGAATGTTGCTCTTCCTCCATGAAACTGAAGAATATTGCTCTGGGATTTTTCCTGGAACCTCAGATAGACATTACTAGTGTAAAGTGTGAGTGGAGAGAGAAACAGTTCTGGCATCTCTTCCTTCTATGGGGTTTTTTACAGCTGTTCAAGAAGGAGAGGAGAGGTGACTTTTCTTCTCTAGCTGATTGTATATCAGTTTATTTGCCACAGACTGTAGCTTTTGCATAGAAATGGATGTGTGGATGGTGCTATAGGAGGGCAGGACATTAACAGTGACTGAAAATGGACTGAAATGGCCTGTTGTGCTCATTGTCAGTGTGCCTGGCTGCTGAAGAACAGAAGCCCTGCACACAGGAGCTCCCTGCAGTGACTTTCTTCTCACAGGGGATACATGAGCCCTGAGCTGACCCTTTCTCTGTTTGAGATGGTGGATCCAAACCTCCTCAGCTCTTAGCAGGTCAGGGAGGCACCCAGCTGTGGCCATGTCCCTTTTAACCTTTGTAATGAGGATGTTGACCTGCTGAGGAGTAGAGTGAGCAGCAGACCTTGTTCTGTGTGAGTTTATGGTCCTTGGCAAAGGAGGCTAGGTCAGTGACTGAGAAAAAGAAGGTATGCATCCTCTCAGATAAATTTGCAACGAGCAAATTAAGACAATTTTCTGTTGGAGCAAGTAAATGCTCTTGTATTTAGCAAGTGCTAAACCAGAGGGGGGGAGAAAAAATGAGAAGTGTGGAAAAAGCACTGAGCTACAAAAAGAACTTGAGTTGGGAAAGCAAAGTCGTTTTTTTTAATGGACACCCATTGGAGACCAAATGGCTGCTATGAATTTCTACTCTATAGGACAAAAAGCTTTGGCTGCTGGGCAATGTTAGATGGCAAATCATACTTTCCCTTCCTTTGTCTGAATCCTTCTGTTTCATTGCTATGAATTTGGCTACTGTTCAGACAGAGGAGTTTTGTTCTTTGTTTAAGCAGTGGTTTGCAGTATTGCACTTGGCTTTTCTGTGCACAGCAGCTTTATCTAGTAGAGGTTGCTGTGAGAGATCCTGCCTCACTGTAGCTGTCCCAAGCACAAGGCCATAGCGAACCACATCCCTTCTGAAAGATGAGGCCCTCCTTTGCTCTTAATTTTTCTGCATACTGAGTGTGGGAGGACCTCCCCACCCTGCAGCTTGTGGGTGGCTTTGTGAAACCTGGGTTGATGCAGCTGCACAGTGTGATGTGCTCAGTGACTGCTGGTGTGAAACCAAAGCTGCGCAGCAACAGCACAAAAAGGAATCTCTTGTCTGCTTTGTCGCACCCTACACTTTCCCCAGGTGGTCCATGTAATCTGCGCAGCATGCCCAAGTTGTGATCTTCTCCAAGAGGCACAGGGAGTCCTCTGGAGGGTTCTGCAGCTGCTGTGAAAGCATCTGAGGAATCCCTGTTCTTTCTGCTTAAGCATAGGAAGGCTTCACACCTGCTCACTGCAGCGTTTCATCCTTGATCTTGTCATACAAAAACGGTTTGTCAGCGCAGACAGAAGTGGATAGGTGATAACTCGAGGTGTGATAGTTACGCTGCCTCTGCCTTCCTCAAAGTGTGTAACAAAATACATAGTGAGAGCAGAGGCTTTGATCTGCTCATTGTGTATTTAATGCAGGATGTTTGGTTTATCTGAAAGCCTTGTAGCAAAATTAGTCCTGGAAAACTCTTCCCTCTAGTGTTCAGCTGGGCTTGTGCTGCAGTTCACATGCAAAACGTAACACCTTTGTGAGTTTATGAAATGTGAAGCAGTCACTGGGGTAGGATTCAGGTCACCCTGCTGGCACTCCACCTCCCCATGGAGCTGCCTGCCTGACTGCTGCTTTCCTTCCTTCCTTCCTTCCTTCCTTCCTTCCTTCCTTCCTTCCTTCCTTCCTTCCTTCCTTCCTTCCTTCCTTCCTTCCTTCCTTCCTTCCTTCCTTCCTTCCTTCCTTCCTTCCTTCCTTCCTTCCTTCCTTCCTTCCTTCCTTCCTTCCTTCCATCTGCTGTAGGTGAACATCATCCCAATTATTGCCAAAGCAGACACCATCTCCAAGAGCGAGTTGCACAAGTTCAAGATAAAGATAATGAGTGAGCTGGTCAGCAATGGCGTGCAGATCTATCAGTTCCCCACAGACGACGAAGCAGTTGCTGAGATCAACTCTGTGATGAACGTGAGTAACACTGCCAGTGGCACTGCTGCCAAGAGTTGTGCTGCACAAAAATGCACTTGAAGGGCAAGTTTCAGTAGGATTGTCCAGGCGTTAAGTCTGTTTGAAAGTTGAGCTGTGGATCTGACAGTCTCCTGATGGCTGTTGCATACAGAATTAATTAAAATGTGGCTCTTGTTTAACCTGTGGCCTCTCTGGAGAAACTCGTCTCTAAAATGTATTTTATTGAATTTTTGAAAAATGAGTTTCTTCACAGTTTATTCTGTCTGCTTTTAGGCTGCTTTTTATATAAAGGGGGAGAAACTTTGGATAAGAAGTTTACAGTCAAGATTTGCGTTAGCTGTCTGACCTACAGGGGCTAAACAGAGAAAAAACAACTTAAAATAAAGAAGAAAAATAGGTTCTAATTTTTCTTCTTTTTTTGAAGTTCAAAGATCAAATTGAGACCCAGATGAAACATGTCCATAACACTTTCAGGTTTCCTGTGCCCTAAATCACAGTGTAGCTATTGCAGGAGAAACAGCTGAAATATTTCCATGTTGATTTTTTTTTTAAACACAAAGTAGCTTTTCCATCAAAGTGAACTTTTCCCTGCACAGTTGTTTCTGATGAAATGCTTTGTCTTTCGTTTCATACACACACAACCATATTTTTTAATTAAAAAAACCCCAAACTGCCATAGTCCATTTTTGGGCCACCTAGATGTGTGTTTTCACACTATAGCAGTTCTTTTTTTGCCGAATCTGTGAAAAATTTGGAGGATGCACTCTTTAAAATAATTGCGAGCTGTGTGCATTGGAAGTAAAAGTGGCAGTCCTGCTTGCTTGGTTTTTCTTCCCCCACCACCCCCAAAGGAAATGTTCTTGGCCCCTTCTCTTCCCATTTTCCCCTTCTGGATACACTTCCCCTTGCAGGCGAGGGATTGCCATCAGCCCCGTCCTGCCGAGGCTCTGGCTCTGCAGCCACTTTTCCGCATGCCACAGGATGGTGCCCCCCTTGCACCCTGTGCCAAGTGCTTTGCAGGCTCAGAGAGCCACAGGCACACGTTGCATCCTGCACGTGTCCCTTCCTCCCAGTGCCCACGCGCACGTGGCTGTGCCAAGGCCTGTTTGCGGATGTCTTTGCTTGTGCTTTCTGCGAGGCAGGGAGTGTCTGCTCTTGGCGTGTGGAAAGGCTGCAAAGAACAGCCTGACACAGGCAGAGAGGGAGATCAGTAATGATCGTGGTGTTCCCACAATATTTTCCCATCCAGTTCGGTGCAGCCAGTGTTGCTGGTTGGCTGTGCTGTGGCCCCACGCTGCTCTCTCTCATAATATCCCAGTTCATAGTAGAGACTGTTGTGAGTATTGGAGGCTGGTGGCTTCAGAGGAAGGATGTTTTGAAGTAGATCTTATGCCTGGGTGCAGGAAATCTAATGGCCAGACTGACCTCTGAGAGGCTGATCCATGCACTCAGTCCCTGGCCTTGGCTCTTTCAGGCTCATCTGCCCTTTGCTGTCGTCGGCAGCACAGAGGAGGTGAAGGTTGGGAACAAGCTGGTGAGAGCTCGGCAGTACCCGTGGGGAGTGGTGCAAGGTAAGGTGCTGCAGGCTGGGCACCTGCCACCAATCTCCTGTGTACACAGACGTATGCATGTGCACACGCTGCTGCCCTCTCCAGCTCTGCCCTCCCACCAGTGTATGCGTGTGAAGGGGCCCTGTGCTCAACGTTGCAGAAATGCCCCTGCAGCCTTCTGTGGGCTGGTCAGATTTCCCTTTGAATTCCCATTCCTGCTGGCAGACAGGAACGGTCAATGGCTATCCCTGCATCCAAGGGGATGTGTTGTGCCATGACAGCAGGTAGAGGCCCTTGGGAGGGGAATTTCTGGGGTTGATCTGTACCTCCCTCCGTTTCCATCAGTTGAGAATGAAAGTCACTGTGACTTCGTGAAACTGCGGGAAATGCTGATTCGAGTCAACATGGAGGATCTTCGGGAGCAGACTCACACGCGCCACTATGAGCTGTACAGGCGGTGCAAACTAGAAGAGATGGGCTTCAAGGACACGGATCCAGACAGCCAGCCCTTCAGGTGAGCAGCCTTCATGTCTAGTATCGATTTGGAGCAATAGTTTGGTCTGACACCCTCAAAAATGGGAGGTTTGTAGGTGATATCCACAATGCTGGGCTGGAAAATACTAGCACTGGGTCTGAACTTTGCAGCATTCCTTTCCCTGCCTGTTTGTGTTCAAATAAAACAGGCGTGCATTTCCCCATCCCTAACTCATTGGTATCCAAAGTCTATGGAATTCGTTTGCTTTCTTTCCCCAGTCTCCAAGAAACATATGAGACCAAAAGGAAAGAGTTCTTGGGTGAGCTCCAGAAGAAAGAGGAAGAAATGAGACAAATGTTTGTTAACAAAGTCAAGGAGACGGAGGCAGAGCTGAAGGAGAAGGAGAGAGAGGTGGGTGTGCCAAAAACCTGAGAGAGCGCCAGCATAGGATCTGGGTCTGGGCAATGTATGAATCCTGGAAAGCAGATGCAGCTCTCAAGCAGACCTCACCAGCCAAAGCACAAACACACACACACACCTTCCCCCACTCAGAGAAGGGGACACAGGGTAATGTTTGCAAAACAGCCTCACTGGTTTCAGTGCCTCAGAAACAACAGTTCCTCATCCTGTGCAGTGTGTGGGAGACTCAGTGGCTGCTTGGTGAGTGAAGGGCTGTGCAGGGTGTTTCAGTGAGTGTTTTCAAAGGAGGCAGCCGGGCTGGAGTCCCCCAGCTCCGGGGTGTGAGGCCATGAGCAGCTGCTGTGACTGGGGAGGAAATAAATGGACCATCTTCAAAAGTCAAGATTATTCATCCTGGAGAAGAGGAGGCTGAGGGAAGACGTGTTCACTCTTGACAACTACCTGACAGGAGGTTGTAGCGAGGTGGAGGTTGTTCTCTTCTCTGAAGTAACAAGCAATAGGACAAGAGGAAGTGGCCTCAAGTTGTGCCAGGGGAGATTTACTTTGGCGATGAGGAAGAACTTTTTCACTGAGAGGGTTGTTAGACACTGGCACAGGCTGCCCAGGGAGGTGATGAAGTCCCCATCCCTGGAGATACTGAGAAGCCATGTAGCTGAAGTGCTGAGGGACATGGGTTACTGGTGGACTTGGAGTGTGAGGGGAGTGGTTTTACTTAATGATCTTAAAGGTCTTTTCCAACTGAAATGATTTTGTGAAAGCTAGTGAGGAGTGAGAGAGCTCATGATGTCCACAGTATGCTGGCAGGGCTGCAGACTGAGCTGAGCTCCTCAGGGCACTTGTCCAGGGTTCACACCTTCTCCTGGTATGACATGTGGTGCCAGGCAGAGCTGAATTTATTCACTGCTTTTGGTGAAGAGGCTGTGATTGCTCAGAGGTCAGATGTGCCAGGGGGCTTACAGTGTGCAGAGGCAGTGTCTGCCAGCTGGCTGCTCTCTGGGGGGTGGTGGGGGATCTGTGTGGGGTGTAACGACAGCTGTGGGGGGAGTGCTGCTGGATGGCCTTGCTGGATGTGATGCTCAGGGGGTCTGTCTCCTACCAGCTGCATGAGAAATTTGAGCACTTAAAAAGGATACACCAGGAAGAGAAAAGGAAGGTGGAGGAGAAGAGGAGGGAGCTGGAGGAAGAAATGAATGCCTTCAACAGGCGGAAAGTAGCAGTGGAAACTTTGCAGTCCCAATCCTTGCAGGCTACCTCACAGCAGCCGCTGAAGAAGGACAAAGACAAGAAAAAGTAAGTGACTGAACTTGAGTTTTCATCCTCTGCCACTGAGGACCTAAGGTGTCTACTTAGATGCTTTAATGTTTGGTCAATTGCTTAGAGAACAAACAGAAAAGGGGATTTTGGAATCCTAATTAATACTTTGACCCTTTGCCTAAATCAGAGGAGAGACAGGACTTTTGTTTCCGGGCGCTGCCCCAGGGAACCCTTGGTGGCTGTAGGTGGGAGGGATTTGCAATTTGGAGCCATTCTCTAAAGGCTGAGGCCAGTGGGGTTTGCTCTTGTTCCTGTAACAGCCAGCTTGAGTGACTCTGTGAGCCCTCTGCTCCTGGAGACTGACAGGATGGTGACTAGAAACAAGCTGCATCTTCTTCTCAGCAGCGCAGAGTGGGGACAATCACAGCTGTCATGTCTTACAAATGCAGTCCCCCATCATGCACTATCTCACTGTCAGCTGTAGACTTGGGGCCTTCTATGCAGAGTGGGTTTACTTTATTTTTAGAGGCAGGGCTGTAAAAGAAGGAATCAGCAGCTCAGAGTGAAGATTCATTGGAAATTGATTAGGGCCCCGTGTGAAATAGAGCTCCAAGATACAATTCTGCTGATGAGAAGGTACTTTTCCCCTGAAGCCAAAATTCTTACCTTAGCTTGCTGCAAGTTAATTGACATTGCTGAAGTCAGCAAGAGTGTGAAGACATGTAAATAATGCTCTTTCAGCTACTGGTTCTGTAAGAGTGGAGCAGGAATGGGGCAAATATTTGAAAAGGAAAGGTGATCTTGCTTCCATTCAAGCCAATCTTCAAGGAATGCTGGCTAGAGAGCAAAATGAAAAACACCATCAAGCAAGCTGGTAATTCTGTTATTCCAGCTTTTCTTGTTACTATTTCTTGCTTGAAGGAGTTTAAGAGTTTGAATAGCATTCTGGCAATCCCAGAACAGGCTGGTGGCAATACTTCCTGAGCCTTCTGATGATGAACTGGAAAAAAAAAGACCATCCAGAATAGCACCGAGTTTGTTCTTGATAACACAACATTTGGTTTCATATTGCTGATAAGATCCTGTGCTCTGTCCTTTCTCTGCTGTGAACCACAGCACTAGAGAAGCTCTTTCTGTGTACTGACATGTGAGTGGCTTGTACCTTCCTGTGGAATGGTACATATTATTTAATGAATTTCCTTGGAATATAAACATGTTGGTGTTAAAACCAAAGCCCTCTCTTCTGCAGGCCTCTTGGCATGCTCTGGGCACATCCCACCTCACACACAGAATCCAAAACAGTTTGTAAAATAATCTGCTGACAAATAGGGCTTAATCCAGCTAAACTCACACTCAAATTAGGGTCTGCATACAGAGGCAGCCTGGGGCTGCAGTCTGCTTTGAAGAGAGTGAGTACTCTGAGCCGCAGGCTGAGTTGTGTGAGCGTCGCAGGTCACCGGGAGGCTCCGGTGGGGCCGATCTGTGCATGCTGCAGCCACCTTTCCACTCCCTCTGCCTGCTCCACAGATAGGACTCCTGTGCTTTGCTGGTTGTAGCCCACCTGCAGATGTGAGTCCGGATGCCCTTCTGCTGCTGAGCGGTGAGGAGGCAGCTTGGGAGGCAGCTCAGGAGGCAGCTCGGCAGCTCTGAGGTGCATCCACAGTGTGTGCTCTGTTCTGTGGGGCATCTGCCTGGCACTGAGGCAGGGGGGCTCACTTCAGCTCTGGAGCATGACTGGAGGAGGTGTACCATCACCAGGAATTAAATTAATAAATTAGGGAGAGGAAGTGTGATTTTGATTGGATTTTGAGGTAGAGGTTTTTCAGATCTGTGAACTGGTTGAACATGTGGTATTGGGGCTTCTGCTCAAGCAAGGTAACAAACTTTCTAATAAAAAAAACCAAAAGAAAGTGCCTCCCCTTGGCCTTGCCAGTGACTTCCCTGTCCCAAACGCCCTCTATGTGGGAGGCATCAAAAAGAGCTGGAGGAGGTCTTGTGAAACCTATGTGTTGGAGAGCACGGCCCTAACTCATCCCACAGCTGTATCCTGGGTGGTTGATTTGATGGGGACCCCACAGACCACTTGGGCATTAAGAGAATCTTGGTATTCCCTGTTGTCTCCACCAGCTTCCTTATTGAGACCTTCTAACCAAACCAGGTTGGAAGGCAGCTGGGATTTAGGGAGCTAGTGGCAGGCAAGGTCCTCCCCCAGGACCAGCAGCAGGGTTCAGGCTTTCCTCAGCAAGGAGCTTGATCTGCACAGAGCTGAGTGTGAGATTAGCCTGGAGTTGTCACTCTGCTTGCAGGGGGGCACATGCCCAGCCAGGACAGTGTGAGGGAAGTGGGATTCAGAGGGTGAATGAGCCCCCATAACTCCCCAGGAGATGAGGATGTGAGTGGAGAAGTGTCCCGGGTTTATGGGCAAGATGTTGGGATCCTGCAGGAACTGGGAATACATCATGAACTTGGAGAGGGAGTATTTTTTCTTGTTACCGTTTTTATGAGAGCCAAATGAGCCTTTTATCATCACTTCTTTCAACACAGTGGTTTCAGTAGCTTTAATAAGTAAAAAATGGAGATGGGAGAATTACAGGTGCCAAGGGGATATAAAACTGCTTGTGCTGAGGTTCTCTTCTGTGTTGGTAGCTGCCAAGCAAGTTGTGCTGGGGGTTTGCTCTTGTCTGTGAGTCCTCAGATGCCTGAGAAACATTTGCTCGTCTCTTTTTTTTTTTTTTTTTTTTTTTTTTTTTTTTGTTTGTTTTTAACATATTTTGCTTTTGTTTAATTATCATAACTTTAATTCATGCTCTTTGTTTTGTTTCTTTCAGTTAATCACACACAGACTTTCAGGCCAAGAGGGGACTTGGTGCTTTCATGTGTTAAGTTGCTTGAGTTTCCCACCCCGTGACCCTTCTCATAACATTGTGTGAGTGGACCAAAGTGAAAGAGAAAATGAGCATCTTCGGTGGTTGCAGTGTAACGACTCGCTGTTCTCTGTACAGGACTTGTCGGGAGGTTTTGAGGAAGTCACCTTTCTGTGTACATTTTGTTAAACAAAGTCAACTAATCCCTAAAATAAGAGGTTTTGTTCTAAACCCAAGTGACTGAGCAGCCATCTGTAAAGCGACCATAACTGTTTGTCTGAACTCATCTTACCCACCAGCTAAATAATTGCTTTCTAGATTTGTTGTTTTTCTTAAATGGCTAAGGTGACTGCTTGAGGCTCCTCTTCCTTCCCCTGTACGTGCACAGATGTGAGGAGTGGGATGAAGAATGCTGAATCATTTATTTTTCTAACAAAATTCTCAATTTGTATACGTTTGTAGAATGGGTAGAAAACCACAATGCTTACACTTTCTACCCTGGGAATCGTAGTCAGAGTAACCTTCATTCCACTAATTACGTATTTTAATCCAGAATTACTCTAAACACTTTCTACATCATTTATAATATATATAAATATATATATATATATAAGAGGGAGAGAGTGGTTAATAATGTTTGTGGGACAATGTTTTGAATTTTCTTTACTGCTAAATAGAACATTTATATAGAAAGATTTTTCATAAGAGCTTGTTGTATAATGTGGAACTACAGGACTTTGTGTAACTTCACAATTGTCATTTACCAACGTGTTTTACTGTTGTGGAAAAACTATTTAAGGAGTCATCTTTATTTTCACTCTTTAACCTTAAACTTATTATGTGCCTAACAAGGAGAACCCTCTGATCTTGATCTGTGCACCATATTTATGCCGACAGGCTCCATTCCTCTTTGAAGGTGCTTCCTTTAACACTCCTCAAGCCTAGAAGCCACAGCCTTGTTTTCCTGGGCCACTGAGCTTAGGGGAATAATTCAGATCAATATTAATTTTTTTTCCACTCAAACCATTTTGTGATAAGGCAGGGTGATAATTGAATAGAAGCTCAGTAGCTATGTTGTCATGGAAAAATAGCTGGACCCAATTCCATCTATCGGCTGACAGGCTAAGAGAAGGCAAATATCTCATATTAACCCCCACATCTTTAGATCTTTAGAGTTTATAAAAACACTGGCTGGCTAAGTGTTAGTTATGAGTGTGTGCGTTTTTATTGAGTTATTAATGTTACAGGATTTTTCTGGTGTTTTTTTTGGGGTTTTGTTGTTGTTTTTTTTTTTTTTTCCTTGAAGACTAGTCTCTTAAGATGTCAGCAAATCCCTGGTGTGACGTGCAGGTGGAGGTGCACGGCCTGGTGTCTGAGCGGTACAGGTCTGGCTGGATTGGAAAATGAGGTTCTTTAACTTGCATATCCCATTAAAGCAGCTTTGAGGTTTTGTTTTTTTTTTCTTTCACAATACATCCTCAGGTGTTAAACTGTTTTCATATGGACACTGGCCTTTAATAGGGACACACTGAAAAGAGTGTCAGTGTTTCTTGATGCTTGTAAGGAGGAACCTCACGAAGCTGTCACAGGTACTTTTTAGAACAGTTATGTGTGCTTGTTAGGAGTCTGCTGAAAGCTGAACATTTAATTTTTAAGGCTGTGTCTCCAGTTTGATATATTTTAAAGAGTAACTGTCAAATGTCAGGAGAGTTGCTGTTGCTTGTTTCTCAGAGAAAGGTGCAAGGGACCCAACCTTTTGTTACATGCAGGATGACAGTTCGAGCTCACCCCTGACTACATGTCCAGCCATGTAGCAAATTAGGGGCAGGATCTTGATTTTTGCTCATGGCAGAAACTCTGGTGCACTAACTGCATGAGTAAGCAGCACAATGCAGTTCTTGGTTTTGCTTCTAAATGGCGCTATGCAGGGTTGGACACAGCAGTCATGGGTGACACTGGGTGTGAAAAGAGCCACTCACCATCATACTCCCAGTTGATAATTTTCACCTTGATCTCATGCTGCAGCCAGTGAGATCTGTGCAAATGATTTCTGTCTGCCCTGGCTTGTCAGAGATCCACTCTTTTTTTCTAGGCTGCCAGGTAGTTAAGAATAAAGATGATAACAGTGAATGAGTAAAAACCTTAAAATCCATGGGCATTGTGGAGAAATTTCCAGCTTTTTCTGGTGAAGACGTTCAGAATGTATGTAACAGTTTGATGAAGATGATATTACCATGACTTGGTGTTGTGACTGACATACCTTTTCCTTGCAGTCACTTCTTCTTTAGAGCAGTCAACATCATGATCTCCCCAATGGGACACAGTCTTCTTTTTCTCCTCTAGTACTTGATTTTTCCTTCTGGCTGAGACAAGATTTAAGTAGGTGGTATATAGGGTAGTTCTGGATCTTATTTTTATTTAACAAGTTACAAATACACAGTGATGCTAATCTCCCTCCAGTCTGAAGATTTACATCTCGTAGGTTAGAAGGGAAAGAAAAGCCCTTCAGAACTGACTGGCACTGTTCTGTTACGCACCTTTCAGCTGTTTCATATGTTTATCTGTAAAAGGTTGGCATTAACAGGAAAAATGATCCATTTAAAAAATCATTTAACCATTTCCCTTCATGTATGTTGTCTGCTTTCTAATTTAAAACGTGTTTTGTGGGGCTCTAAGCTCTGCAGGTGTCCCATCTGGCTGTGGTGGGTGCACTGTGGTGGAGATAGGGTGGGTATCTCGGAACACCTGGAGGGAACCTGCCCAGGGGGAGCAGCCTCTCTGGCGAGCTGCATCCCTTTGCTTTGTCATTCCAAATGTGTTGGGGTTTTGGTGTTTGATTTCATTTTATTTGATTTTTGACTTTCATTCCTTTCCACTCACTTTGTACTTTTTTTTTTCTTTTATTAAATCTCACATGTATTTTGAGTTTTTGTGGTGTTGTTTATTTAGGGGTGGATTTCCTGTGGTGTCTTGTGGATCTCTGTGGAAATGCTAACGTGTAAGGATTGGAAGCTTACTGGTCACAGGATGCCTTGTGACTACTCAGAACGTTCCAAAACAAAATTAGCTAATGTCCACATCATACAGTGTGCACAAAATCACCTCTTCTGTGATCTGGGAAGAAATTCTAAGATACTAATCCAAACACCATCCCTATTTGGGCAAAAGTACCCTTCAAGCTTTTTGGCACTTCTCCCTTGAGGGACATGGTGGCTCTATGGGTAAATTTATGGCAGTTTCACTGGTGTAATGGTGCCCAAAGAGGTGGTTTAGGGTCAAGATGAAAAGAGAGTAAAGATAGAGGGTGGTATTTCCTAATGATGCTTCCAAAGCTGTATGCTTTTTCTGGAGAAGCATATCATACACTTAGTTTGAGGCAAAAAAGGGGCACAGCTTTATTTGGGGGCTCTTTTTTGAGAGCTACTGCTAAAGCTTTACCCAAAGGCCTGTTCGTGGTGCCAGTCCTGTGAGGCTTTGCTGTGTGTGAAGCGCTATTCAGTTAATTTAAGGTCTCTCTGAGCAGACCTTTATTTGATACTGGACTGAGATCAATGCTGCACTTAAGACAAAAGCAGGAAGTGAAGTTTGGCTGATGCAGAGTGTTTGCTGAAGTGGTGCTTCTGATGGGAGCTTTTTCTGCAGCTCTCGTTTCAAGAACAAAACCCAGTCAGTGATCCTGGCTGCTTCTGAAGTCCTCTTAGAAGTGTGCTGCAGGAGCTGCCTCACATGTGAGACCTCTGCTTTTTGCATTTCATACACAGATTGCCTAAAGGGCAGAGGGTGGTTGTGGTCATCTTATGTGCTGCCTGTTTGCATCCTACCCCCTTGCAGGGCTGGGCTGTTTGCCCCAGCTGCAGTACCATGCTGTGTGGATGCTGCCCACCTGCAGGGCACTGGCCAGAAGTGGCGGTGGGCGCTGGGGTGATACTGCCTGTAGTGATCACCAAGTGTAGGTGAAAGCCTGAGCCTGGACTGGGTTAGAGATGTTGCTTGAGCCAGTTTTATTTTTGAAGGATAAGCATTGAAGGGGGCTTAGCAGTTGATACCGAGTGGTGAGTACAAAATGTTTTACAACCTTTTCCATCCCAATACTACTTAAAGCCAAATATAGGAGACCAGAGGGGACGTTTCAGGTATGTGAGAATTAATTGGGAAATTGAGGTGGTAGAGCTGCTGGTCATTTTAAATATGGGCACCTGGCAATTCAAGATGACATTCATGGGCAAGTATTTTTCCACAGGAGCAATGTTAGGATCACTCATGAGTATTTTTGCAAAGCTCCAAGAGATGCTTGCAAGAGAAGGAGGAATGAGAAGTGTTGTAAAAGCAGCTCAGCAGTGAGGGAAGGAGGTCCTGTCCATAGTTTGCAGTTCCAGAGCTGAAGGCTGGTGACCAAGGCCCTAGGACACATGGATGCTTTCTGTCCAGAAGACAACCCAAGGCCAACCTCAGTTCCTTGTCCCAGGCTGCTGGACAGGCTGGTGACAGTTCCACACCTCTCCCTGTCCTGTGTCTCCATAGCATGTGGCTTCTCAGGTGTCCCCTGTCAGCAGCCTTTCCTTGTTAACATTTTAAATCAATCTTCTGATTACCACTGCTAAAGAAGATCTTGGCAGCTGTGAGAGCTTCTTCAAGTTGTGATGGTTTAAACTCAAGAGTCTGTGCCCAGCCCTGCACGGCATCGGGTGGCATGTGCTGCATTTGTACTCTGACCTCTCATGCTGTCTTTACTTCGTACAAATAACTGGAACTTAAATACTGATTCTCTTTTGTTCTTTCTGTAGCTTCTTTAGTCTTCCCAGTGCGTGCTCCATAACAACAGGAAGATATGTTAATTAGAAGATTTATTAAGTCCAAAACATCACATGCAGAAGAAATTAATTGGTGCTTTCACCTTTAAGCTTGCGATATATTGCATGGAAGAGATTATGTAGCAAGGACTAAGATGCACCGTGTCTTTCGATCGGGAAAAGTTTGCTTGATCAAATTTCTTGGTAAACTTGAGATGTAAGATAACTTGCCAAAGCTAAGCTGCTAATTACGGCTGCTGCATGGCTTGCACTAACCCCCAAGCGCTGCTCTCGGGGCTTGAGCGCAGATGCGGCCTTAATGCTGAGCGAGCTGCCAGCGGGGGGAGGGACGGAGCCCGGCTGGCGAGGAGAGGCGAGGGCTCGGCTTGCTGCTTGAGCCGCTGCCCCTGCGGCCTCCCCTCGTGATGGTGTTGGGTTGGAACAGGAGAATCCCCTAACATCCCTAATCTTCCAGCTGGATTCTCATCTTTCGGAGCAATAACGCTTCCTTGTAGCTTTTTATTCTTTAGACTGACAGGTTTTATAACCAGAATCCCCCCAACTTTCATTTGTTGAGTTTGCCCAGGGCTGCACACTCGTGCCTCACGGCTCGCCTCCTTCCCTGAGCCCCCCCTCCCCACCCAGGCTGGGCTCTGGCACATCCTACCTGTGGTATGTGGAGGGAGAAGGGAACCGTTTTAAAGAACAACTCAATGTTATGTTTTCATGGAGGGGAAATGGTTTCAACCTGGAGACTTGGTATTCCTGATCAAGAGTTGTGTGTTTGTAACAGACTGACTTCCACACACACAAATACTTGTTAAAAACAAAAGAGAGAGAAAAAGTGTGATGTCTGTGGCCAGTCTGCCTTCCCAGTTGATCTTCCTCTTAAAAACAGCCTTGTAAGTGAATCTCAGGAATGACCTGCTTGTACCAAAGTTGGGTTTAATAAAACCAAAACTGACTTGTTTAACAAACATCTGTTAAAAACATGTTTTGTATGCTAGTTATAGTTATTGGAACATTGGAGTGCTGTGTCCACATTCACTGCCCTCACCATTACTGTAGGTTCTCTCTCCTGGCCGCATTGCCCTGTATATCTGTCTTTGTTTAAAGTGGGATGTACCCTGAGCACCTCATGCCTCTGGGGCAGCTGCTGCCAGCAGCCTCCTGCTCTTCTCCAAGCTGCTGCTTGCCCTGGTACCCTGGACGAGCAGAAAACCAGTCCTTGGTAGGAGGTTTGAAGGAAAGTTGTGCCCCGTACCCCTGCTTTGTGCTGGGGATGTGACTGGAGTGGAGGAGATATGGCTGTGACAGCCTGCAAGGCTCCCACTGAGCAGGCTGAGTCCCCATGACCACTCTGGTGTTCAAGTTGAAGAGGACAGTGCCAAGGCACCGACTGCTGCAGGCACTGAGCTCCTGTCCCCGGGGTGTGTCATATGTTCTGGTTGCTGAAACCTTCAGATGCCCTTGGCATAAATTACTACTTGGAAATAAATTCATCAAGTAACAGGTATGTGTCTTGAAAATACTCAAACTGGGCACAGGAGGAAGGTCTGGAGCCTCCTGCCGCTTGCAGGAAAGAGGGACTAAGCTCTGCGACAGGCAGGTTGGTCCCACACTGCTCATACCCAGCTGTCCCTGCAGAGCAGGATGAGGCACCACGTGCTGTGGTGCAAGTGGGAGCAGGTGAGTGGCAGGGACGTCTGGCCAGGCTGTCTCTGAGGAGCTGTGAGCTCAGAGCTTCAGGTGGCTCTGTCTTGATGCCTGTTGTGCCCTTGCAGCAACAAGGAGGAAAGCTGAAGTGGTGTGTGAGCATCAGGCAGAGCCCAGCAATCACCCAACCCTTTGCTGCTGCTTTGGTAAGTTTTAAACTTGCCTATGTTCTCACTTGAGTCAAACCAGTCTATTTCCCTCAGCAAAGCTTTAATCCCAATTGGAGCTCGTGTCATTAGATTCCCATCTGGGTAGGTGAATGTTTCTTTTTTTTCCATTTTGCTCAGAAGATTTGGTTAAGTTCTGTTTGCCATGACCATAGTTTGGTCGCCCTTGGGATTCCAGATGAACACCTTGCTGAGGAGGAAGGAGCAGGAGCTGCTGAGACCTGCTGGAAGGTAATGCATCACTTGTCTCTGTGCACTTTTCTGCCTTCTGAAAGAATTGAACTGTAAGTACTGTTCACATTGAATTTAAAACACTAAAGCCAATTTTAAATAAGGGGAGGGGAAGCATAGAAGCAACCCCAGAAGTGAGCTCTAGAGGCTTTGTGTGTGTCTGAAGTACTTGGGGCTCTTACAGTGCCTCACCAGTGCTCTGAAGGAGCTTCCCTGCCACCTCTCCTTTCTGTATCAACAACTTGTATCAGAAACTTCTATTACAGTAAAACTACTATTGTTTTACTCTTCCCACTGCTGTTTTCTTGTATCTTGATCAGCTCTCTGACTGTGGAAGTTTCTTTCTTTGTGCAAGGGTGTCAATGAACTCTTTTTTCTAGGTCATCGTCCACCATAAGTAGTGATGCCAAGTCAGTTTGTTATCTGAAAGTGGTGTTGGCTGTAGTTCTGCAGTAAGGAAGCTTCATCTGCACATGTGGTGCTTCCTGGTGGTGGTTCATGGAGGGGGAATGCGGCAGTGGTGGGGCTGGCTTGGAATTGCTTCACTGTTTCTGTAGGGGATGTAACGTTGGGTTTATGTTTTGGTTCAGGTGCAGAATCTGAGCATCCGTGTGCAGCAGCAGGGTCTGCCAGGAAACTTTTTGAAGGGCAAAATAATTCTGTGGATAGTTACCGGGGGGTATTTCAGATATAATTACAGCTTTATTTACAAGGTGATGTTGGCTTCAGGCATCTGGAAATGTGGTGTGAAGGAAGCCAAGAGCAGAAGGTGCCTGGGATGGAGAGGTGTGCCTGGCCTGGGCTGGGGCTCCTGCAGGGGAAAGGATCCTGCCATGAGTGATGAAGATCCACCCTTGCTTCTCTACAAATGGCTGGAGCCCAGGATGGGAAGCTGTGCTGTGCTCCTGCCCTAAGAGAGAGGAGACACGGCCTTCCTCACTGGGTCCACATAAGGCACCCAAGAGCTCTTTGAAAGTACTCTATAAGTGTTCTCTGGGGTTTTACAGGTTCTGAATATTCCTCAGTACAACAGTCCTCACAAAACCAGCCTAAACACATCAGATCTGTGCCAGTATTCACTGAGCCGTCTGAATCTGGCACGTTCTCATCAAGAACTGGTGTGTAACAACCTAGCTGCAGAATTCCCTGGGGTGAGTTGAGCTGTGGGAAGAATAACCTTGTGTCTGGAGGATGTATGCTGCACACAATTCAAACAGGCCCAGAAATGAGATGGTCATAGACAATCATCTTTGAAGCTCAGCTGGGCAGAGTAATGGTGCTCATTGCTACTGCCACCAAGATGCCTCTGGTGTGCTCATCTTCTTCCCCATTCCTTATCCAGGAAGTGAGGGGAAAGGGATAAACAGACTCTGTTGTGATGGTAGAGAGGGAATTTGTGCAGTTCTCACTATCAAAAATGCTCTTTCTGTCACAAGAGTGATCCCGTTGCAACCACAACTGCTGCTTGTTGTTTGCAGCTTGTTCTTGAGGGCAGGAAGGATGACAGGAAGGTGAATGTAAGCAGCACCTCGAGCCTGCCAAGGCGCACATGTGTGTTCCTTTCTGGTAACCTCAGCCCTGGGATGGGCATGCAGAAGGGACCTGTGCTCTAAGGAGAAGCAGCAGCACTTCCAGGGAGAGCAGGAAGGATCCACATTTACAGTTCCTATCCCAGTATGGCCTCCTGCACCTGGCTGGGACCACAGGATCCTGATGGGCTTTTCAGCAGCACTGACTTCATCTTTTAGAATTAATCCTCCGTTACTGTATACTTCTGAGCATTGATCATACAAATCTGCAGAGGTTTCGAATCAGGTCTGTTGTAGTTTTTTAACGTGTCATCCAGATGATGGGCAGGAAACACGGCTCAAAGCTGGGGGAAGAAGCATGAGGTAGGCTTGTTGTGGTGTAGAGTCACAGCATGTTAATTCCTACCTGTAGAATTTTTCTGCTGGTGTTTCCATGGTTTAATGCAGCTGATGAAGGTGATTGAGCCAGGGCAGAGGGATGGGAGGAGAGCAGGACTAGCCCCATGCCCCAGCTTTCTGTACAGACCCACCTGGGCATGGGCTCTTGACTAGACTCCATGGGCAGTGCACCAAGAACATGTGTCATGAGATTGTGTTTAATGAAAACTACAGAAGTTTCCAACTTGGCTTCTTCAGAAGGCAAGAAAATCACAGTCACCTCACAGCTTGGTGGTAGGAAAGGAAGGTGCTGGCAGGGATGCATAAGTACCATCCCCACAGCCTGCCTCTGCCTGGCCCCGGCTGCGAGGGAACCCCTAGACGCCAAGTCCTGCTCCTGCAGCTGCCCCTGGCCGGGGCAGAGCCCCTGCAGCACCACGGGCAGTTTGGGGGAGCTCTGACTGCTCCCACGACACTTCCTTTGGTTTCATTAAGTCTCTGATACTAGATGGCTTTGTCCCTGCATGTATATGAAGGTTTTTCTGTTATAGTGCCAGGTCTGGCAAAGGGAGCGCTTTAGAAAGCATTATGCATTAGCAGAGCTGCTCAGGACATCATTCCAGCACAGCTCAGGAGTTCCTCTCCTACAAGGTAAGATGAAGAGCAAGGGGAGGAAGGCCACAGACTTCCTGCACTGCTGAGCGCTGCTGTCAGGCAGCATGAGTGGGTCCTTGCTCCTGGCTCATCTCTGTCCTCTCTCTATCCTGTGTGGCTCCTGCTCAGCGTTTGCCCTGTGCCAGTCCACACGAAGCCCTTTCTTGCTCTGTGCACTTGTTGCTGTGCTGGTGGGGCTCATCTGTTCCTGTTGGGGTTTTGCCTTCACACTAGGACAATAATCACCTGAAAATGCTGGCCCTGGGGTTTAAAGCAACCCCCAAGAGAACACTTGTTTTACAAGAATGTGTAAGGCTGGCTTTTAAAAGTGAACTAGAGGTTTAAACTGACCTTTTTATTTGTAAAATTGCTTTGCTGTGGAGAATAGCAGCTGTATAAAAATTAAGGTGGGGGGGAGATTAATTAAAGGCATTTTGTGTTGTCCAGTCTGATAAGACTCAATAAATCCTTGAAATGCATGTGCTGGTTGGTGGTGGTCCAAGACAGGGGTGATTGTGGACAAGAAGTGATGTCTTACAGCTTGTAGGAATGGGGAGTAGGTCTTCAGTGGCTTAGCCAGGAAGGAGCAGGGACCTCAGACCCCTGGATTCTGGGGTGAGACCTGAAGAAAACCGCAGGTTTGATATGCACTGCTCAATCAAAACCTTAATTCCATTCAAGAACACCTCTTGCAGCTGTGGAAGCTCCCCTGTCCTTGAACACAGCTCCTGTTCAGTCTACTGTGGGACAGTGGGATTAGCTGTAATAACAGAACAATGGCAGGAGTTACGTGAAAGGTTCAACCTGTCACACTTCATCACAGCTACTGTAAAATCAACTGTGAGACATGGGTTCTGTCTGGTGCAGTTCATAGCCTTCTGCGTTGTAGGATTGTGTGAGTGAGAGATGTCTCCCCAGCTTGCTGTGTTTACATGATGTTAAAATCTGAGGGGTTAGCATGTGTTGCTCAGTGAGGGCACAAAAAAAGGAGAGGTAATGCCAGTTTATCCTTATCCTGTGAAAGACACAACGGCACTTGTGCTCTGGTGTGTGTGGTGTTTGATTCACTAGCACCTGCGGGCTCTGCAGTGGCTGCTCCCAAGGCAGTGGTTCCCCACTGATGTCTCTCTGGGGCTGTGGGATCGGACGTGGGGAGCTGCCTACCCCAGCCCTCAACTGAGGGCATAGCCACCCACGCTCCCCTAAACTCGCTGTGCAGGTGTCTGGATCCATCACAGTATCCGCCTGTCTCCGTGATGTCGGCAGGAGTTTGGGCTGCAGTGGATGTGAAAGATGCTAAACCCGGCTGGCTTACAGCAGCCCTGGGCCTCGCTGGGTGGGAGTTCCTCAGCACAGAGGGTCAGGGTAGGGCGGCCATGCCTCGGGGTGGCCCTGGAGGGGTAGCAAATATGAACAGCATTTTATGGCTGTGAGTGCTTTAGGTCTTGCTCCACAAGCTTTTTGCAGAGGATGAATTCAGTCCTGTCAACCTCTAAGTTCATGATCAATTCATCTGTCTTCTGACTGCTGTTCTTGTAACTCTGTAGCTGGGGGAAGGCAGGGACAGGCTGTACTGGATGACTCCAGAGATGCTTATCAGCAATATGCAGGGTGTCCCCAATGCCAAATGCTTAACCAGGAGCTCCTGAACAACGCCAGAGAGGTGGATGAGTGCTCTCACTTTTTAGGACATGTCAGAATCAGGAAGACAGCAGTTTGTTGCTGCAGGCAAATTCAGGAAGAAGGTCAACAGTAAGCTGACAGCCTGGGTCTTTAGCTTTCTAGGTATGCTCTCCTCAAAGGCACATGTTGTATGAAGATGGACAAAAGGTTTAACAACAAACCAACACAGCTTGCCTTTAATGCATACCATTAGAAGCCAAAGTGATTATATTTGAAAAGCAATGTCACTGCACGTGGAAGGTTTTGCAGTGTTCAGTGGGAGGCTGGGGACACAGCAGACAGGTTTTTAGGTGCTCTCAGGCGCTCCCAGTGGGGGAGAATCTCTCCTTGAGGAGGCTATCTGTGGCCAAGCAAGGGCTTTCCCTTCTGTGCTAAGGGAAAGCCCTCTCCCCAGGCCCAGCCCTTCCTGGAGTTTTATTCCCTCTGATGTTAGCAGCACTAGCAAGGTCTGCAGCAAAGGCAGAATGTGAACACGTCCTTCTCAGAAAGCTGATGAAGTGCAGTGTTGGTTGTAAATTCACATGTGCCTTATTAATCGATGTCCTGGCCTCCAGATTTGTGGCCAAAGGCCATTTTTATTCCTACCTGTGCTTTTTTTCTTTTTTTTTTAGCAGATCAGTAATAACAGGAAACCAAACAGGAGTCAGCCTCTCCAGCTCCAAGGTGATGATCACCAAAACCAGTGTGGAGCCCTTAAACTGCAATAGCTGGTGGCACGCCATACAGTGCTGCAGCTGTTTGGTCAAGAGTGCAACATGGCGGGAAGGATTCGTCTGAGGCAGCCCATGTAGTAGATGGGGCCAGTTGGATATCACCGTGGCAAGGAACTGGAGAGAAGATAAAGTGTGTGTGTGTGTGTGTGTATGTGTATATATATATTAAAGAAGAGCAGAGGTCAGTGAACTTCATATGTTTTCAAATGTTATCAACCAGAAGTACAGACTAATTTAATCTCATACTGGGAAACCTAAAGGGTTCCATCCCACCCCCCCCTTTTTTTTGGTGTGTTTTGTGTTTGTACTTGCCAACCATCAAACTGGGCTTTCTTTGAGCTTATAATGAATGTACAAGGTCTGTGTTTCCTAACAATTTCTGAAGTTTCTATGTTATCAGGATTGCTGTCCAGGAGATTCAGTTCAGGCCAGCAGATTCGAGTAGAGTTAAACCAGTCAATAATAATGACTGCACTCTGAATTTACCGAGGAAACAAGCACCTAAGAAAGGCAGTTTTCACAATCAGCAGCCTAAGATGGCTTAATTTTTGCACATAACCTTAAAAAAGGGATCCAGGACGTGTTTATATCACATGATTTTTGCCTTACGATCTTTTCTTGTTTCTATCAAATGTTTAGTAATTGCAATGTGATCTAAGTGCCAGATTGGCGTAGTCTCATTGCCTAGAACAAAAGTGAATACTTAGTGGGATGAAAAGGTTTAAGAAAAAAAAAAACCTGTGTGTGAAATGTAGCAAAACTCTGACAGCTTTCTATGTACAGTATTAATAGAATGGAAATAGTTAGAAATATTTTTGCAGCGTGTATTTAAAAAAAAATCAAAAGACATATAGTGATCATTATGGGAATCTTTTTAACGTCCGTTTCAGTTGTCCTTTAAAGATGGGGGTAATTTTTTTGAGCAAAATGAAAGGTTTTAAATAGTAGAACATTTTAAAAATAAAGTTTTAAAAAATATATAAAAAAATCACTGTACCATCCTTCAAAAGGCTTGCAGATAGCAAAGAACAGGTAGTTTGCAAAGCACCTTGGGAGGGACGTGTGGGTGTGCGTATGTGTGCACATCTGTGTTTTCTAGTCTTATTTGATAAGGAGCTGTTTCTTTAAAGAAAAAAAAATCAAATTGCAAAACTTAGTGCTTACAATGTTTAAGAAAATCCATTGGTGTTGCTGTGTAAAGATCCCAGTGAAGCTTATCTAGTATAATAACTCTCTCCATTCTCATGATCTCAGCCGGAGACACCACCGCTCTGTGCTGTGAGCATCGTCACTGATGGCATTACCTGTAAGATAAAAAACATAGAAGCAAATAAAGCAGCCAACGTCCTACACAGTGCTGTGTGTGTTTCTCTGAATCGTGCAGGGCTCTGACGAGTTTTATAAAAGGTCCAAAGTGCTAAGCAGGATGCTCCAGGAGACAGCTTTCCCAGCTGTCTGCCATCCTCAATGAGTACTGGCTATTGCACCTCCCCTGGCCCTGTCAGCCACCTTAGTGCTGCCTCAGTGGGTCCCAGCCTGCAGTTGTGCTCTGCTGACAAGGAGAAGGCTTCCTGTTGGCCTGTTTTGGTTGCCCTGTGGCCATCGACTCCACGTCTCCTTTGTAGCTGAGAGGAAAGAGCAACCACAGCTTGACACCTCCCAAGACAGGCTGGGAAGAGCCTTTCTCTACAGCAGAGGGTGCTCAAAGAGATGTACATGTCTGACTCCAGCTCCTGGGTTTCCTGATCGTTTCCAAAATAGAGAAAAGGAAAAGGGAGGAATGTCCTCTAAATTGCTTTGGACTCATGTTTGTAAATATCAGAATAAGTCTACCAGCTCACTTCTGCCATGAGAGATTATCCCGTGTGATCTCTCACTTACAGGGGTAGCTGCTGAGTCTGCAGGCCCACCCTCATGTGCAGACCTGAATCATTTCCTCACCAAGTTCAGAAACCAGTTTCAATGCCAAACAAAGTCCTCTGTTTTAAGCTTCCTCTGAAGAACCTCTGCTCAGTCTCACCTCTCATCGCCACAGAGCTGCAGCACTCTGAGCTGTGTGCGCAAAGCTGTGCCTGTGTACTTTGACTGATCCCTGAGACTAAGCTTTGCTGTGAGCTGTGGATTCTGAAGAGAGAAGGGAGGTTTCAGGGCTGGAGGAGGGAGACACATCTATTACATAAGCAAACACAAGTCCTTCATCCATAAAGGTCAGAGCTCTTCCAAATGATGAAATGGGACTGAAAATGTTGCTGTAACCCTTTAAGGACTGCCAGTGGTGAACAAGTCAACATTTCCTCATTGTGCTCAGCTTGTTGAAAGACCTGGAAACACAAACAACTTGAACACAAGAGAAGAGTTTAGGGTGTTTGTAATTAAATGTACAGAGCTAATTCTCTTCACTGTTTCTTGCTGCAAATACAAAGCAGGATATTCCTATGCACTGAAGATATTTTAGTTAGGCCTGAAGGGAGGAGAAGAAAACAGGCTTGGGGGAAAAAAATGTCATTCTATGACAGATGCACAAGTCTCAAACGTTCATTTAAGTTACAGTTGCCTCTTAATTAGTTTAGCTGCAGGAAGATTCATTTGAAGCTGGAAATACAGCAGGTAAATCCAAAGTGAAACAAAAGAAATCCTCCTCTTGGTGCTATTTTTCTTCTCACAATTTTTAGATTATGCAATGCCATGTTATTTACAATGCAATGTTATTCATCTTCTCTGCTGAGGTATTAACAAGATTTGGCTAAATTCCAGTGTTGATCTAACTAGAATTGAGAGCTGCACTGCTCAGTTTGACTCATAACTTTGCTGTTGCTTCAATGGCAGAAAATGTTGCTCTCCCCACCTCCCACCCTGTTTGGTTAAAAATAGTGGTTTCAAAACTAAAATATCAAAAGTAATAATGCAAATGTTTTGTGTTGAGCAGAGACAACCATATGATAACGAGGTCTTTTTACTTATCACAGCATTTGGACCTCCATTCACACAAACACTTCTACCAAGGGCTGTTAATCAGTGGAACCTCATCAAACACTGGAGTTCACACACATATGGGGTTTTATATATGCTTAAAAGCCTTCCCCAGCAAAGACACTTGAGTAGTCGCTCAATCTGCTGCCAGACATAGTACCTGCCTTCTGTATAACCTGATTACATACTCCCTATATCCCTAGTCAGTAATTGAGCCAGGAAGATCCTCAACTATCAACTGCTGCCAACAACCAGTTAAAAGATGCTGGCAGCTAAGGGCAAAGCTGGAACTAGGAGCTTAGTTCTGCACTATAGAGAACTGCTTTCTAGTAACAGAGAGGTATCTGTGCCTTGAGGGGAAGAAAAAAAAAAAAAGAAAAATAGTGCTTTGATGATTTTGTTAACATATCTCCAAAGGAAGACTCAAATCATTCCAAGAGCTCTAATTAACACTTCAGATGTCTGGAGGCTTGAAATGAAGAACAGTTGTTGGCTGTGTCTACAGAGCAAGGGCAAGGGCAGATTTCAGAGGAGTTTAAAGCACTTGTTGGTGTCAGGCTGCGCTGTGTTGACACAGGCTGTACTGGGTTGTACTGCACAGGGAGGCAGCCAGCTCTCCTCTTGTGCAGCACCTATGAACTACCCAACCCAGCGCTTGCATGGCGCCGAGTCTGCTTGTTATTTCCCCCTCCTGAGAAAAGTGAAGCCTTGATGCAGCAGCCTCAGCAGGGAGAGAGAAACTGGAGTCAGGAGCAGGGTTTGGGTCAGGTTGTGGCTCTCTCAAGGCACGAGGCAAAATGTACACAATTTTTTTCATTCTAATACCTTATTCAAAGGTGCATTGGGGTGAGAGGAAGAACCTACTTTGTTGTTAACATGACCCCATCACACGTATTTGCGCATTACTGTGGGAGAACTAAAAGGCTGAACAGCTGCACAGAGCAGACAGGATTGATCCCCCAATTCATTTAATATGATTCATCGCTGTATCTTTTGCACACTTTCGCTTTATTTGGTAGTAAAAACACTTGCTAAAAAATAGCATTTCTCCACTGTTGCAACTGAGCTGTTCCCATTGTGCACGAAGGCCATTGACTGTTGCAGCTTCCTCCAGCCACATCCTGGCTTGCCTTAGCAGCTGAGAGTGGGGCTGGGTCTCTGTCAGCAAAATCCCTCTTCTCCTATCTGAATAGATGGGCCTGAAACATGGTATCGAACACAATCAACTGTGCTACTGTGACATCAATTGTCTGCTCTTAACATGCTATGCCACTTATCCCAAAACTATTTGAGTCAAAATGAAAAACACACCTGGTTTACGTGTGGCATTAATAGGATGGGACAAATGCAGGCCCTCCTCCTTCTCCCCACAAGCTCAGTCCCTGCAGGATGACTTCTCCATTCAGGTGGATTAGATGTCAGGACCAGCATTATATCTCTGCAGTCCCTTTGAGACTTCCAACAAGGACAGGGAGAATACTACCAAAGTAAGAGTCTGGAAAACCAGCAGTTTCCAAATCCCAGCTGCTCTGGCTAAGGCACTGTAGTGGTTTTGCTTGGGCCAGGTTCTTTGGTAGCAGGGGGAGCTACAGGGGTAGCTTCTTTAAACAAAGATCTGCCAGAAGCTTCCCCTGTATGCTCACAGGGTTAGGGCCAGTCAGTTCTAAGCTGGATCCTGCACCTGACCCAGGCCTTGCCAATTAGTGATGGAGGTAACAGCTCTGTGAATAATGTATTTGAGAAGGGGAAGATGCTGCTGAGCAGTTGATAAACTGCAGCAGCAACAGGGAGTGAGAATGTGAAAACATCTCTGCAGACACCAAGGTCAGTGGAGAAGGAAGGGAGGAGGTGCTTAGACTCTGAAAGAAAGACTCCCCTGTGACCTATGGTGAGGACCATGGTGAGGCAGCTGTGCCCCTGCAGTCCATGGAGGCCACAGGGGAGCAGAGATCCACTCAGCCCATGGAAGACCCCACGCTGGAGCGGGTGGATGCCTGAAGGAGGCTGTGACTCTGTGGCAAACCTGTGTTGGAGCAAGTATCTGGCAGGACCTGGGAGCCCGTGGGGAGAGAGGAGCCCACACCAGAGCAGGTTTGCTGTCAGGGCTTGTGATCCTGTGAGGGACTCAGGCTGGAGCAGTTGGTACCTGAAGGACTATTCTCCTAGTGGATGACCCACATTGAGGCAGGATGTGAGGAGCTGCCCCAGTGGCAGCCCCATGCTGAAGCAGTTCATGAGGAGCTGTAGCCCATGGGAAGGACCCACGCTGGAGAAGTTTGTGAAGGACTGTCTCCTGTGGGAGGAACCCCACAGTGTAGCAGTGGGAAGTGTGAGAAGGTCTCCCCCTAAGAAGAATGAACTGACAGCAACCCCCATCCCCTGTGCCTCTAGGTGGGAAGAGGGAGGCGTGAGGGGAGGTATTTTAAGATTCAGTTTTTATGTTTCATCTCCCTGTTCTTATTGTTCCTTTAATAAATCAGATCTTTTTCTCCCTAAATTGAGTCTGTTTTGCCTGTGACACTAATTGCTGAGTGATCTCTCTGTCCTTATCTCAACTCACAAACTGCTCATTATATTTCTCTCTGTCTCCTGTCCAGTTCAGGAGGGGGAGTGATTTTATGACTTGATGGACACTTGGCTAAACCATCACAGTCACTTGCCAGGAAGGAGGCAAATCTTGAGCCCTCTGGAGGGCCAGGTCTCCTCATGGCAACTCTTTGAGTCAGTGTCCTTGATGGGAGCTGCTGGAAAAGAATTACAAAGCAACATTCCAACTCCTTGCAGTAAGCGTGATTTCCTCTTGTAATGCATTTCCAATGAGGAGAGCTAAGTCAGGAGAGGCCATATGACTTGTTTGTTTGCAGATAGAGCAATCCTGTCACCCGTTTTCCCCGAGGGGAAGCTCATGATGAAAGAAAACATGTCAGATGGCTAAACAACAGTGCAGACAAGCTTTTTTCCTCCCAGGCGCTGGAAAGGCTTGCTTCAGTGACCTTGGGTTGAGCAGTTACTATAGTCCATTTTCCTTGTTTCACACATTCAGCTCTCCATTTGCAGAGCTATTACAACCCATTATCACCAGATTTCAAGTTTCTGGCAAATAGATGTCTATTGCTTCCATACAAAGGCTCAAAGATGGCCCTTCTCAGGAGGTTTATTAATTCCCAGTTAACAGTTTAATCTTTCTCAGTTGAAGCCACACAACATGGACACTTTGGAAACTCCACTCTCCAGACTAAACATGTCTTATTGAAATACTAAGCAAGTATTTACATGAAGTAAACATCTCTGAATAATACCACATGGGAACAAAGCAGTGGGAACATCTCAGCCTGAAAGACAGTATTTCAATGCTTACATTTTGGTGTCTCTTTAACAGCAGAAAGAAGATGTTACTGGATATAAAATTTCTGCCTTTCTTTGTAAAAACTAGTGGATCCAGACTCTGCCATCAGTGTTTTCTGGACACTCACATCATTATCACTACAGCTTCATGAACAACCCCAAATCAATCTGAATACTCCAGAAACTGTTCTGTGTTTCTAAACTGCAAGCAGGAACTGCACATGACTTTGGCTTTCACTGCATCAAAACCTGTCTGCCTGGATCATTTCAGCAGAGGGAGAGCTGGAGAAAGTTCACCAGCCCAGTCTGATGCACAGAAATTTTATCCTCTGTAGCTCTGGGTGGTGGGCGGGAAGGGTGAAATTAAAGGAAGCTCTCCTTGGCATGGCCCTGTCCAAAATACCCTTTTGCTGAACCTGCACCATTCCCAGTGCCTGCCAGGAGCTGTTTTCCTTCCAGATGCTGGGAAGGATCCTTGTTCTGTGTGTTTCATGGAGCATATGCACCCTTGTCCTCTCCCTGGGCTTGGCCACTCTGACAGCACCCATATCCCACCCCGTGTTTGCTTCCAGTCAGGATCTCTCTAGCTCTTGCAACCACTCTCCTCAGCTTTCCTCTTGGCTGCTGCTCCCCTTTGTTTTTCTCACACAAAAGAAGATGTGGGAAGATGGTTCCAATATTTTATGTTCAACCTTTTCTTGTACCTCAGGTTTATCTGCCCACACACGACTCCCTGTTCTCTCAGCAGCCCTTTGGGTTATACATTTTTAGGTGCTAAATTACTCCATTAGTCTACAAATCTTTGCATAGGGAACAGCTCTGAGTAATACTGTGGCAATGTATAATCAGCAAAGCGACTGCGCTTGCTGAACGCCTCGTCCTCCAGCTCCCTGAATCACTTGGTGACTCTCAGCTAGGGGTAAGGGCACACAGCCCCAGCCCGTCGTCACTGGCGTGTGCTTGGCCCTGAGATACACCAGGGAGTTTGGTGGGTGAGATTAGAAACCCTCCTGGAAGCCCCATATCAATCCTGTCCACATCCCTGCTCCTGCCTACAGCCCCTGGCAAAAATAGAGCGCCTCACAGCCCTCAATGTCTGTGCGTGGTGCTTTCTGCTGGTTATCCCTGTCCTGGCTCTGGGATGCCAGGCCTCGATGTCTGAGCAAAGGCAGTGTGGAGAGGAGTGGGGCTGGAACAGCTGACCAAGGCCTGGGCGTGCAGAAATACCTGAGGGGCGTGAGGCACTGGGTAGGGGCTCCAGAAAAGGAGGAGACAGCTTTTCTGACAGTGTGGAGAGCAGGCGGGGGCTGCTGCGCTGCCAGAGCCGTGGAACCCTGCCAGAACGCCCAGTGCCTTCTCAGCCCCGCGGAGGCGCGGCAGAGCCGGCGCCTCGCCGGGGGGGGGGCCATTCGGGACCTGAGCCGCTGGGAGCGGAGCGGAGCTCCCCGAGCGGAGCGGCGCAGCGGACCCCAGCCCCCCGCGCTCTGCCGCCACCGCAGTGACCGCAGTGACCGCACTGGCCCCGCGGC
>WBNH01004529.1:49006-116398 GCA_013401255.1 Urocolius indicus
GCCGGGGGCGCGAGGGGCTGCGGGCGGAGCGGCCTGGCATGGCATGGCCTGGCCTGGCCTGGCCCGGCCCGCGGGTTTGCTGCGGGAGGCCGCGCGTGGCGGTGCGGGGCCGGCGTGCCTCGCCCCGGGCCGCGGGGGGGGGGGCCATTCGGGAGCTCTCACCGCCGCGGCCGCAGGACTGGCCCGGGGGGTCCGTCTCCCACCATGAGGCCGCCCAGCCCTGCTTCACCGGGACAGCAGCAGCTGTGTCTGAGCTCTGCCGAAGCCCGAGGAATGCGGGCAGGTGGCAGCTGGTGGGAGAGGCGCTTGGAAACGGTTTGTTTCTTGTTGACGGTCAAGGCAGCTGCTTTAGGAGTAGTTAAACGCTCAGCTACAGCGCTTACCACCAAGGGTAGTGCCTTAGACTTTACCAGATCAAGTGGGATTTAGATTTCTTTAATCTGGAGAAGCATGTGACATCAAATTAATCGGTGGTGCTTCTAAATTTGTATTTGTAACTACTTTGTGGAAGAGAAGCTTTGCGAGGCTTCATAATAACAGCATTTGAATTTTTCAGATTATTAGACTTCAGTAAGTACACTGAAGCTTGTAACCCCTGTGAGTTCCCATCAGCCAGTATCTGCTCATGTCACGCGAGAGCCTGAGGCTTGTGTGCTCCAGTGAGAGCATGGCCAGTGCTAATGTAAGTGGGTGGCCTGGCTGCACCTGCTTGCAGCAGATTGCTTGCAGGTTGTTTGCAAGTGTGACATTTGTTTCTTGAAGAAATTCTTAGATGATGTTGGATATGAAGTTCAGAATTTCATTCTGTGGATGTGACTCTGTGATACTGAATGTGAAATTCTCAAGCTCTACTCAGTTGGCTTCAGTGTTGACAAACAGAAGGACACTGCATTGACTCAGTAGATGGACCTTATTCTCTCAGCTTTAATTACAAACCACTTCTGGTTTTAAGTGCTTGTGTTTGTGACCCTATGGAGGTGTAGGCATCTATTGGAGTTGATTCAACAATGTCTATGCTTAAACACACAGGTATGTTCACAGCAATGTTACAGCCTGTGTTAGAGGAGTCTTTTTTTGGTTTTTTTTTTTTCTTTTTTTAAATAATTACAGATCAACAAGCCTGAGAAGCTGGACAAGCCAGAGAGCTGTGATAATGTCAAGGTTGTTGTTCGATGCCGGCCTCTTAATGAACGAGAGAAAGCCACAGGCTACAAAATGGCAGTCAACGTCGATGAAATGAGAGGAACTATAACTGTTAATAAAACAGACTCATCCAATGAGCCTCCCAAGACATTTACATTTGACACGGTGTTTGGACCAGAGAGTAAGCAGTTGGATGTTTATAATTTAACTGCAAGACCTATCATTGACTCTGTCCTAGAAGGATACAATGGTAAGTCCCTTGTTTTAAGCCAACGATCCCATCTCCTCCTCTTTGCAGTTCCTGCTGATGTTATTTGAGGGAGTTTCCTCTCCTGAGGGCGGTAGCCCTATCTTGTGTCTGTTGCAGCCTCTAACTTAATATAGCCTTGAAGGTACTTGCTGTTCTGAGGACTCAGTGGTTGTACCTGCTGTAATCATTAACAGTGGGAGACTGATGGTGGACAAGACTCAGCTGAGGTCAGACAGCTGTCTGTTTTTATTCTGTGTCTTCTCTTTGCAAAAGATATGCACTTTATCTCATTATCAGAACTCTCAGCGGCTCTTTGACTATACAGTTTCAGTAACCAAGCAGCTGCCATGGCCCTGCAGTACCTAGGTAGGCATACCAGCTCCCTGCATAGAACTACTGCGTTTTCTCCTCTGAAACTTGCTCTTTTAAACTAAGATGACTACTTAAACACACCTGCCTTACCCCAGAGATGCTGTTGCTTCCTACAGCTGAGAACACTATGACTATGATTTGCGTGTGTCTGTTATGCATGTGAATATATTATGTAAAGGAAAGCAGGTGCTAGTAAGGAAGCAAATTACTGCTTTCCATAACAGTATGCTGTGTAAACAACAACAGACTGCAAAGTTTTGAAAGGCTTGTAAATTGCCTAGTAAGCTTTTGTGCTAAAACAGATGTCAGCTGATTAAAATTTCGTGGTTCAAAAATTGATTATTCAAAGCTGCACCAAAGAAGGTTTAGACTGGACTTGAGGAGGCATTTCTTTACCAAAGAAATTCTATTCTATTCAGCTTTGCCAAACTGTAATGTCAGTGGCTTGACAATGAAAACTTGAGCTTTCGCCAAGGCTAGGCTAAGCTTAGTAAGCAGTATATTTCTGGAGCTCTGGAGTCAGGCATCTAAGTAAGGTTTCTGGATGTCCCCTTGAGCAGGCTGATCATCCAGTCTAAGCTGTAGCTGCATCCGCAGGTTCAGAGCTGAGCTGGTGCTGTAGGAGCCTGATGCTGTTCCTGTGGTGGCTTACAGCACTAGCAGTAGTTGGTTTTGCAATTGGTATGTAATGATCTTCCTCTAATTGACCACGTTATTAATTGGGCTTGCCTTAATTATTTGTGTGTGAGACCTAAATGTACTAGCACTCCATCATTTAATCACTCTGCACAGTTAAAACAAGCTGTTTTTTTCTTGGATAGCTTGAAGCCTGGGTAGAACAGTGGCTCAGCCTTGTTTGCTGTGGCTGTCCAGCATTTCCAGCGCTCCCAGCCCTGTGCGGTGTCTGCTGGAGTGGGTGGCAAACTTCAGCTCCATAACAGTGGAGGTGTTTGTGATGCTATTGGGCTAAGAAGGGATGAAATAAAACTCAGTTTGACTTCTTAAGAGTTTGTTCATATATCTTCTTATCCTTCAGGTACTATTTTTGCATATGGCCAGACTGGAACTGGCAAAACTTTCACCATGGAAGGGGTCCGAGCGGTCCCTGAGCTTAGAGGCATCATTCCCAATTCTTTTGCCCATATATTTGGTCACATTGCCAAGGCAGAGGGGGATACAAGGTAAACAGCTTCTCTTCACTACTTCTGTCTTGTGCATGTGTATGCATCTGTAGCAGGAGCCTGACCTTGACAATGGCAAATTAAACGGTACCTCTGGCTTCCATCTGGAAGGCTCCTTCCTAGGCAGTTTGTGACAGGGTAGCAGGATTGTGTTGGTGTATCACTGCATTTCCTTTGTGCTCTGTGATTGTATGTGTGTTTGGACTTGAGCAAATGTCTGACCAAAAGCTACCCAACCATTTGTCTTCAGGTTTTTAGTCCGTGTGTCTTATCTGGAGATTTACAATGAAGAGGTGCGGGACCTGCTAGGAAAAGACCAGACACAGAGGTTAGAGGTGAGCTTGCTGTTCTGAATGTGATGCTGCTTTTGAATCGGTGAATGATGTTGTATTTTAAAGACCAGAGAAGCACTTGAAGTAGATTTCACTCCTCAGTCTGTATACTATTTGCTTTAAGGTACCAGAGCTGGGTATCAATGCAGTCTTCTCAATCGTTTCCACTTAAACGGTTGTTTAATGAGAAACTCTGTTCTGAGTCAATTTTTTTTCCTGCATTTCTACCTCAAATGCCCCTCAGCAGTCTCTAGGATTGAGAGTTCAAGTCACTAATTGCCACTGGGAGAAACCAGTGAAAGATTGTCCTGCTAAGTGTCTGTTCCTTACCTGCTTTAGTTCTGAGCATTGGAACGTTTTTATGTGCGAACCAGAACCTGGAGAAGCAGATCACTGTACTATGACAGTACCACTGAAAATTGCTGTTGGGACCTCCTGAGAATGTTCCATCTAAACTATTTCTCTCTTAGGTTAAAGAGAGACCTGATGTGGGAGTTTATATCAAAGACCTTTCTGCTTATGTCGTAAACAATGCAGATGATATGGACAGGATCATGACTGTGGGCCACAAGAACCGTACGTAGCCTTGCTGTGGGCAGGTTTATAGCTCACAACAAAGGTCTGGTTATGAGACAATAGTAAGAGATTATAGTCCTAATGCTGGAAGATTGGCTCTGCTCAGCTGAACCAAAAGGATATCTCCTCCCAAACCCCTTTTGTGCCAGGACCAAGTAGAGACAACCATGCCTCCAACATTGGCCAGAGCCAGTGGGGGGGAAGCAATGAAAGGGAGGATACAATGAGGGCGGTCAGTATTGTCAGAACTAGCAGTGTGTGTCTTGGTCCTTCTCCCTCTTCAGTTCTGATCAGGATGAACAGATAGTGCTGTTCTGTGAGTGGGAGGTGGTTTATGTTTTCTGGAAGAGTTGTTAAGCTCAGATACTGTTACGACCTAAAACTTTGGCTGCTGTTGCTCTAGGCATGGATTGCTGTTTTATTATTTCTCAAATACAGCTGTTTTCAGGCTTCAACTGTGAATGCCTTAGGCTACTGTTTCTTATAGTCTTAAACAGATGAGAGCTACTGCTGCTCTTGGGCTTGGGAGTCTGTAGTTGGTTTAACAGTGGGCTGTAGCATTTCTGCTAGTCCAGATTGGAGGTGTGCTGCAACTTCAGAACCCAAGAATGCAATTTTCTGCTGAGTCTGAGCATCTCTCTTCTGAAAAACAGGGTCGGATAAAGAAATGGGGATAAGTCTCCTTTGAGAGCAGTGAGAGTGTGAGTGGAGCATATGATTAATTCTGAAGACCTCATTGTTTTTTCTCTCTATTAAAAGGTTCTGTTGGTGCCACAAACATGAACGAGCACAGCTCTCGTTCACACGCCATCTTCACCATCACCATTGAGTGCAGTGAGAAGGGGGTGGATGGCAACATGCACGTGCGTGTGGGCAAACTGCACCTGGTGGATCTCGCTGTGAGTAGGACCTGGCACAACTCCTGAGGGCTGCACTGCCAAAAGCACAGGAAAAGGCATCTCCTGTGCTTCACAGCTAGAGCCCAGGCTTCTGTTTGACATCAATTTCTGTGAAGGATCTACTTGGGGCTGTAAATCGGAGGTGTGCCAGGAAGAGTCTTTGGAGCAGCTAGAGCCTGTCTGAAAGGGCTCTCTTCCTCCTATAAATTAATTATTAAATGGATAGACTAAATTAGAAAGAGCTCTCTGATGCAGAATTGTGTTTTTACAACATGTTGGTTTAGGGTTTTTTGAGAGAGCTGTGACCATGTAGTTTGTAACCAGCAGGTTCCCTGTCTCTGTCACTCCCTTTGAAATGATGTGATTGTGCTGGTAAAATGTGGCTTTGGCCTAAACTTTACACTGCAGTATCTTTCCTTGGATGTGGAAAAGGGTAGGCTAAAGCTATTCACTGTCTGCATGTTACCTGTACACGATGTATGTTTGTTTCTCTGTGAAACTCTTGAAAGTAATCGCAGTGTTGCTTTTCTCCCTTGATCTGCTGATAGGAGAGCCTGGAGATGGTGCTTAGCAGCTCCAGCCTAAGTGTCTCAACTGCTGACTTCTCATAATGTCTTTGTTCATGGGATAATCTCCATTCTCCCAGCTGCAGTACTTTGAGCGGTCCACAATTTGCTAACACTGAAAGCTTCAGTTAAGACCTGTTTGACTTGTTTATGTAACAAAGTTTAAGGTACTTAAGCCAGTTCTCTAATAACAGATGAGGCAGTTAGTGATACAGCTGCAAGACTTCAGGTGTAGATGATCATATTCAGAGGGAGGTGATGTGTTTGAGGATTTATTCTAACTCCTGCTTCTGTTTCCTGTTCTCTTCCCAGGGTTCTGAAAGACAGGCAAAAACTGGAGCCACGGGGCAGCGGCTGAAGGAAGCTACTAAGATCAACCTCTCTCTTTCCACACTGGGGAATGTAATCTCTGCACTGGTGGATGGCAAGAGCACCCATGTGCCCTACCGAAACTCCAAACTTACACGGCTCCTCCAGGATTCTCTGGGGGGCAACTCAAAAACCATGATGGTAAGCTCAGATGCCCTTCCAGTGCCAGTTGTCGAGCTGCGTGTTTACAGGGACAGTGTAGTGACTTCATGAGAACAGCCTGGCATTTACCTCTGAAATAAAACTGTTTGCAACTTAGAGGCCTGTCAATGTACATTTTTTTTCCTGTCTTTTTCTCTTTGCCTCTGTTCAGATGAGGTTCTAAACTGTGAATGTAGACATGTGCATAATATCAAAAAAGCTGTGCTTGGGTAGCTAATAGCACCTTTGACAGAGAAGCAGCAGGAAAAGTTGGGAAAGAGTAGCAGAGTGTGACTGACAGAGAGGGGGATGAGTCCCTGTGAAATTATTACTGCTGGACTGTGAACCCCATCCTTCAGTAAGTTATCTTCCCTGTGTCACAGTGTGCAAACATTGGACCTGCAGACTACAACTACGATGAGACTATCAGCACTCTCAGGTATGCAAACCGAGCCAAGAACATAAAGAACAAGGCCAGGATTAATGAAGATCCCAAGGATGCCTTGCTCCGCCAGTTTCAAAAAGAAATTGAAGAGCTTAAGAAAAAACTGCAAGAAGGTGAGTTTTCCCCCTCCTCCTGTTTCTTGCTATACCGCTGGTAATCCTGTTTGGGTGTGAGAGTTCTTTGGTGTTTGCTGGTGTCAGCCAGGCTTTGTTTCTCCTGAGGGGATGCAGGAGAGGTGCCCAGGGCAGGGGGACTCTGCCAGCATGGTGGCCTGTTGGGGCCCAGGCTGAACATACCTGGCATTCAGCACCAGGGCAAGTGAGGATTGCTGGGCTGGTGAGTGAGAAAGCTCTAGGCACGCATAGGGGAGTTAATATGCACTGTAACAAAAGATCAAATGTTTACCCTGTTGGAGAAGGAGGGATGTAGCTTTTTTTTGGGAGAGGGGAAATGAATAAAGATTTCAGAACTAGAACCTTGGCTCACTTTTAAACAGTACATAGAGAAACAAGAAATTTCTCTAAGCTCTGTAACTTCATGTTACTGCTAACTTACTTGCAGCACAGAACAGCAGTAGCAGTATCTCTCTCAAGAGGTGTTGTGCCAAGGTCATCGTTCAGTAAGCAAGCCCTGGCAGGGTCCTTTTGATGATGGACAAGGCCACGAAACCCACTTGTACACACTGACTTCATAGCTTTAAATTGCTTATCTTGATTTTCATTGTTTGCTGACTCATGCCAAGCTGATGGTTAATGACTGCTGCAGGTGCTCATAAGCTGATGTCAGACACTGCTGAGTTTGGACAAATGCTGCTGTCACAGTAACAAACTGATATGAAGTGAAGGAAAGAACATCAAAAAGCCTCCTTTTCTCTTCTAGGGGAAGAGATATCTGGTTCCGAGACCAGTGATTCAGAAGAGGAGGATGAAGATGATTATGAAGAGATTGGAGAAGATGGGGAGAAGCGGAAGAAGCGGCGGGGTAAGGCGGTAGCCATTCCTGTCAGTGCCACCAGTCTCCTCTTATCTAGGACCTGGTGTCAGAAACTGGAGCTAGAGCTAGGGGGGGGAAAGGGGAGTTGTAGAGCTGCTCTGCTGCCGCTGCAATTATCATGCCTGCCCCAGAAACAAAACTGTTGATGGACAGCACCGAACCTGGGTAGAATGTGCTTCCACTTGGGTAGCTGTGCTTGTGGTAACCTCGTCGTGGTGGCTGCCTGGTTGCCACAAGGTGGCTGTGTGGCTTGTGACTGCTGGTGTGGAGCTTCCCCCCACTTCCAGAGGTGGGAGGAAGAAGACATCAAAGATCAGTGGTAGGCAGATGTGGTTTTTATAACCATGGGAATGATTGGAAGGGAATTTTGGCTGTGGTTGAGGCAAAGGATTCACTCGTCTTATGGATGTTCACTGACTTGACTCTTCTGGTGCCCTATTTTATATTGATAGAAGGAGAACTTGACCTTTGGGGGTCTTTGTGGAAGCTGAAAAGCTGAATGGAAGCTGCCCATCCCTTATTTGGGAGCAGTCTGGAATTCCTGTGATGAGGCTTACTTTGTCTGACACCAATTAAAGTAGTGCAAAACATCTAAGCCCCAAGAGGTGTTGCTGAACCTAGAACTGCAGGTCCCTGTGTCCCTTGGAATGCTGTGGCTTCCAGGAACTTGCTGTGCCCCTAGAGCCTCTCTCATGTTTCTTCATAGACAAGCTCAGTGCCACATCTCGGCTTCCAGCTTATCTAGTAACTAATTTTGACATTCAAACTACTGTTCTGTCATAAAGCACTCACATCTGTTTAAAGAATTCCTGTTAAAGCATTCCTGCTTTAGATGCACTCTTCTTTTTGGTACCCATCCCAGTAGTTGTAAACGCTTTTTCTTGTGCCTCTGATACTTGTAACAATGTCACTTTTTTACCTTCTGGTAATTTCTAGAATCAAAAGTCAAAAAGATTGACTTACTATCTGCACCAAGAATCAAGTCTTACCTAAAGCTGCTGTAAGAGGAGACAGCCTTCAAAATGCTGCTTGAAAGGAGTAGAGGGCAAATAACTGTGACTTCCTGAACTTCCAAACAAGCTATGTTCCCCAAGTAAGGCTGCTGCTCAGCAGTAGGTGCAGGAACTCTCCCTGTGTAAGCTGATTCTGCCTTCTAGTGGGAACAGTGTGTATTGCCACTACATAAGACTGGAAAGGACTCCTGGTTGCTGAATCCTCTGCTACTGCAGATATCCCCAGCATTCTCCACTATGATCTGGTTCTCTGTGCTGTCGTTGCTTGAGGTGGAAGCTGCCTTGGCATGTTGTTTTAAGTTGTAGGCTGGTGAAGATGGGTTTTAACTGAAGTGCCTTTCTGAGCATGCTATTGTGCTGGGAAATGGTGGCTTTGCAAGCTGAATCTGGGAGGGATCCTAGCAAATGCTTCCTGGTGGGAACTTGTGCCTTTTTGAACTAGGTTGCTGGCTCTTCTGGGTTTCTTTCCTTTGGAACTAACTTCCCATCTGCATGTTTCTTCCTCTCTGGGTTTTTCTGTGGGATGCATTTCTGTTTTCCAGGCAGTAGCAGCAGCAGTAGTTCAGACTCCACATGCTCTGTCATAGAGAAACCTCTGGATAAGTCCTTCACTAGTGAGTGGGAGCTCTTAAGTCATTTAAGCTTTGGCCTTTCCATAATCTGCACACTCCATCTTGCAATGCTGCACTCTTCCCTGCTGTGTCCCTTGGAAAGACAAACCTGCAGCCTTAACTCTCCTAAGCATGCCTTGCCTCTGCCACTTCGTGCCTGAAACAGTTGTTCAGTGTGCACGTTGTCAGCCAGATGTGTGAGAATAGGAAGCAATTTAGTATGTGCTTGAGCAAAATTTAAAGACAATTAAGAAATAAGATTAAAGACAACCTCTGTGTTTAAACACTTCCTCTAAAATAGCAACAAAATTCCAAGCTGCCTTTGTGGAGAGTTGCTACAGTATGAATTGCTAAAAAAGATAGCTAGACAGGTGAGATGATTCCTTGAAATCTATATTGAGTTCTGCCTTCTCAAAATAATGGAGCAGTCAACAAGCAACACAAAGCTTATACTTGCAAGGAAAATGTGATAACACTTGGTTGACTTGCTTTATTTTGGCAGATAATTGGGTGGTGGTTGGGGTTTCGCTGCCACATGACATTAAGTTCTTGGTCACTGTGGGACTTTGCTCAGAGGAGCAAGGGATCTAGTTTTTGGGCTAGCAGTGAGGAGAGTGTGGTTTGCTCCTAGTCAGAGGCTTTGTGCCTTTCAAAATCCTATAGTCACTCGGTCATTACTGAGGAAATAAGTCACATCTCAGACTCTTGACCCACTGCTGTGGTTATCCTGTATAGATGCAGCCCCCTCTCCTTGTGTGGAGAGGGTCTGGAAAGAATTGCTGTGCAGTTCAGTCACCCTTATACTAGTTATGTTAGGGGAAAGCATCAGCTTGGAGAAAGTGAGGTAGCAGGTTAAGGGAAGGATCCACAACCCAAGGGAGACATTTGGTGGGTCATATGCTGGTAGGCTTGGAATCTGCCTGCTTCAAACTTGCTTTTTCAAAGCTTGCTTGAAAATCTGAATATTTTATTTGGATGAGGACAGTTAATAACAAACCACTGATGTGGCAGAGAGCACGGATGAGTCCCTCTGCTGTATGTTTGGAGACAGCTCTGTTGTGGAAGTTGTGTTTCAAGTGTGGTTTGACATATTAACTGTCCTCAGGTGTGGCCCTTTTGCATGTAATGTTCATTATCCTTTTCCTGCTCTGCCTCTTTTGCTGCACTTGCTTGAATAACCAAAGCTGGCTACATACCTCTATGGAAGCATCAGTTACTGCAAATTAAGCTACTAATACCCTGTGTCGTTCAATGGAGAAATCTTGTGCTGAGACTCCCTGTGTGCAACTGTCACGTACCTTGCAAAGAATTGGCTTGGAAACTTGGTTTAAAACTTAGAATGAGTCTTCTGTGTGCTAATATTTTACAGATAGATATAACAGAGCTGTCTCTTGAGCTGGGGGTGGGAGGTTCCAGTCTATTCCTGAAGAAGTTGTACCCGTTTGAAGTGTTTCTTAGGGCATGATCTTTGCGGCAGGCTTGTAATGTTACATTTATATTCTGCATTGCATTGAGTGGACAGAAGAATGCAAGAAGGAGCTGAAGATGATGCTGGTTATGCAAAGCCCTTTGAAGTACAGAATCTTGCTCTGCTTTAGCATAAAATCATGATGCATTAATGTTTGCTGTAAAGGAGTGTCTTGGTGGTGATTATCCTGTGTGTTCTACTCAAAATGTGCATTAATTGTATAACTCATGTCTGTTCTGATGCTGCTGATCTTTGTCCAACATGATAAAAGCAATAATATTTTTTCTTTCCTCCTCTTTCTATGTGTGTGCTGCCTCTCTGCGATTTTGCTTTCTACTTCCTCTTAATGCAAGATCAAGCAGGTTAGTGTAATTGATTTCCACTTCCTGAGAATACAATTGCAGAGCTTGTGAAAGGGTCTCGCACCTTGCTTTTAGTTCACTTTTTTCCTCCTAAAGTGAGCATATATAGAGGCTGTGTGCTAACACTAAGAAAACTTTATCTGACTTGTCTCTTTTTTCATATGGTGAGCTCCATGTAGCAATTTCACAAAGCTTCTTACTCAGACTCATTGGAGAGGGAGATTTTTTCCACTGCAAATCCAGAAATAAGTGTTTAGTTTCCATCTGCTGGATTTTGGAATCACATAATTAGACACTGTAGTGCTGAAGTCCTCACATTGCCATAAAATTAATGAATTCTCCTGTGTGTGTGAACAAACATGTATGTATACAGTGCATGTTGTGTCTGTGCTAGAAGTCATACATGTATATAAAATAAAGCTGAATGCCATGAAGACTGGAGGGCAGGGAAACCTTTTACCGGAGAACTTTCTTGAGCATATTCTGATCATATGCATTATGTCACTGAAGAACAGTCCTGTGACAGTTGAAGACCTTGGTAGTTTCTAGGTATCTGAATTCTCCACTTGGCTGGTTAGGGTTTTTTTAATGTCTGGAGAACAACAAAACAGGAAAATGAAGGATTCACTTGTAGTGAATAAAGGGTATTGTAGAGCTTGTCAGATACTTATGGATTTGAGGATATACATGTAGGCTGCGCTTGTTCTCACTCCAGATAACCCCAGGTTCACCTGCTTTAAGCACTATTGGAATTACAGTGAAAGCTGACTCACGACTTGTGGAGTGACTTCCAAGAGCAGTAGCTTCACACTTTTTTTTTCCAAAGTCAGAGGTGTTTGGGACCAACCCTTCAGGTGGGTCAGGTGAATGGGTTGCTCTGGCCACTCCTTTGTAGCCCTCTAAGATGTACTTGGTTTGCTGCAGTGGTAGTTAATTGGGACTTATCAATTGTGTCTTTACAACAAGCTTGGTGTGATTTAACTGCCTGTTTTTCACTGGTCTATTCTGAATTTCTAGCATGTTCTTAAAATATCTGTGTGCTCACTTTGCAATGGGTGAGCTCTTGAGGACAGTGAACGAGGGGTGTGGTGGGGATGCTAATCTGGAATTTGAATATGTAACTGCTGGTAGCTGTAGGTGAAGGCAGGCTTCTGTTTTCCTTCATTTGGCCTAATCTGCAGAGTTAGAACATCAGAGTTTCCAGCTCAGTCTTCTCTTTAGGCAGTGTGCTTGTCCAAGTGTTCTTTGTATGTTTTCTGGTTTGGGGCATTGTGTTAGTGTTTGTTATACAGTGTTCCTTCTCTGTAGGAAATGGTGACAACTGGTCAATGTTAAAATGAGATTTGAAAGACTGAGTTGTGCCCAGCTTGGATCTGACATTGAATTAAATTAGTTTTTCTTAAATGTAGGTATTGAATCTGAACTTGGAAAAGATGCTGTGACACAAGAGTCTGTCTTATCTTTCTGTGAACTAACTTGTTTCCCTCTCTTCCCAAGGCAAAAAGAAAGTTTCCCCAGATAAGATGGTAGAGATGCAAGCAAAGATTGAAGAGGAGAGAAAGGCTCTTGAAACTAAGCTTGATATGGAAGAAGAAGAAAGAAATAAAGCCAGAGCTGAACTGGAGAAGAGAGAAAAGGACTTGCTTAAAGCTCAGTGAGTACCTTGCTCCAAGCAGTTTGTGTGATTGTTTGGATTTTTCCTTCCTTCGTCTGCAACTCGTGGATATATGGAGAGGCATGGTGAGATGCCTGTCAAACAGTATAAACCAACTCTTGCTAGTATCAAAGTTAAAGAGGAGCTTTCTAAACTCTGCTTTCAGAATCTGGAGTAGATGGAAAGGACAAACTCTATTCTTTTGACATTTCTTTCTTCTCTTAACTTGATCTAGTTGTGCAAGGTAGCCTAGAAACACAAATGAATCCTCCAAACCCTGAAGACCTGTGAAGAGGAGCAGTGCTGCTGTACAGCTTGCTCAGTGGGCAATATGTGTAGCAAGCCAGGCTTCCTGCAGCCCACTCTCACAGCGTGTCAGTTTGGGTGGAGAACTCTCCTCTCTAGAGCTGAAAAGCTGCTGAGGTGGCACTGGCCCCTGTAAATAGGACAGTCCTGCTCTTAGAGGCTGCTCCAACAGCAGCCTGCATTCCTAGTCTGCCTGGCAGCTGCCTTGCCTTGATCTGTTTACTCACTTCTCTTTCTGTACATGCCTCTGGGCGTTGCTGTGTGGACAGAGCTTTCAGAGAAGCTTTGGACAGCCTGCTAATGCCACTGGTGCCTTCTAGCCCTTCAGAGAGGGTCTTGCAGGAGACACCTCTCTGCCTACCTGGTTTTGCTCTCTAAAATGCAATGGGAGCTGGAGATAGGGCAACTCTCTGCCTTCACTTGCACTGCCTCACCCCTACTTATACTCTTGGCAGCAAGGCAAGTTTTTCCTGCCCTGTGAGTGCTGTCTGGGCTGTAAAACTGAGCTGGACCTGCTGTCTTCTGAGCAGTGTAGGGTAGAAAGTGTTACACTTGCCTGTCTCTCTAGACAAGAGCACCAGTCCCTGTTGGAGAAACTGTCTGCATTGGAGAAGAAGGTAATTGTGGGAGGAGTGGACTTGCTGGCAAAAGCAGAGGAGCAAGAGAAGCTTTTAGAAGAATCAAATATGGAACTGGAAGAACGAAGGAAGAGAGCAGAGCAGCTTCGCAAGGAGCTTGAGGAGAAGGAGGTGGGGTCATGGGCTGTGAATGTCCCAAAAGAGCAGTGGGAGGGCAGCCCATGTGGTGTGTGCCTCAGCAGTGCTCAGGGGGTGACCAGGGCTGTGAGACACTGCTGTCCCATGTGCAGGGCAGTGCCATCAGTGTGGGGCTCAGCCAGGGCTCTCTGCCCTGGGCAAATGCTTTGTTTTGTTCAAGTAGTTTCTCCTCTTGTTCATACTGTTGCAGATAGTTTCTTTGATTATGTTAATGTGTGGATGTCTGTGCTGAAATGTTGCACACAGCAAGAGCGCTTGGACATCGAGGAGAAGTACACCAGCCTCCAGGAAGAAGCACAGGGGAAAACCAAAAAGCTGAAGAAAGTTTGGACCATGCTTATGGCTGCAAAATCAGAGGTTAGTGTCTGAAGTTCTCAGCCTGTAGTCACAAGAGGGACGCAGCTAGGAAGGGTAAGCCAGTGACTTTGCAATGCTGCAGAAAGCTCCATACATTTAGAAGTGTCTCTTCTCTGCTGTCCTTTTGTCTCGTGATTCAGAAAGATCTGAGTCTGGTGTCAGAGCTACACAAGGGCATGTCTTAGAGCTTTTCCCCAAGCCAGACTGAGATAGTGGGGAGTGCGATCCTGAGACATTCAGGACTTCAAGGAAAAATGCTGGTTATTTCTGAAACAAGTCTGCAGCAGCTGAAATGTTCCTTGGCTCTTAGCTAGCTATTCTTTCTGCCCATTGCCCTCTATCTCCTTCAGTCACTGGATCAATGTGTCTTTTGACTGGTATCTACAGTTCCTGTGTCATGAAAGCTGCTTTTTGCCTTTGGGATGAGATTTTTTTCCTTGAAATCTTGCCAAGGATATAACTTGTCTGCACACTCCTCTGCTCTTATCTGGTGCAGAGCTTGGATTGGCAGAAGGCCAGTGCCATTTTTATGAAACTGAGACTTTAATGGTACTTTCAGCCATCTCTGAGTAGGAATGTTTCGGAGAATTTATTCTTCAGACATAAATGTTCTAATACTTATAACCAGAGTTGGCTTTTGTTCCTCAAACCTTATATAGGCAGAAGAATGTTCTCTTTTAGGCAGTATTACCATGTCTTATGCTAGCTCTGATGTCTCTCAAATGCCTGGTTTGTCTTCAGATGGCAGATCTGCAACAAGAGCATCAGAGAGAGATTGAAGGGTTACTAGAGAATATCCGACAGCTGAGCAGGGAGCTTCGTCTTCAGATGCTTATCATAGACAACTTCATTCCTCAGGACTACCAGGTAAAGACCAAGACCTGACAGGTGTGATGTAGAGTTGTGCTGTGCACACTCAGCCCTCCAGCTTTTATTCTGTGTCACAAATTAAATGAGTTGACTGCTTTCTATGAGGCATTCACAGGGAACTGACTGACACTTGGCTGTCAAGTTGTAGCACAAAGGAGGAGTGTGTGTGTGTGTGTGGCTGTGAACTGTTGGTTGTTGTGGCTCAGCTGAGCAGATGCAGCTTGGTTGCATTTGTGTGTGTGCCTCTATCTGGGCTGTTTCAACTAGGTGATGTTAAAGTAGGAAAGGATGCTTTTATCAAGTGACTCTGGTAACCTGCCTCTAGCACAGTGATGAGAGTAACAAATGCAGAATGGTGTTGTGCTTCTCAAGGTTTTGATAACCGGCTACAATCTACAGTGATTTGAGGAAGCAGTGTGTATGTCGGGATTGGAAGCAGAGGGATAGACTAATCTTGGTTCTCTTGCAGCTTATTTTCCTAATGGTTTAAAAAAAAATCCCATTCACCATGTATTTAAGGAGTGTGTTCACTGTGTGCCTGTGCTATGGGTCTGTTCAAGCACAGAGGGGGGAAAAAGCTTTTGAAGTTGTGCTTGTCAGTGTCCGATATTAATATAAAGCAATAAGACTGAACTTGAAGCTCCTCACTTCTTTGTGACTCAATCAGAGAATTCATGATGAGCTTAAATGCAATACATGATATTTAATAGAAAATATAAAAGCTATTTCCCTTAATCTGTCATTTTTCTGTGTTTATTGCTATCCTGATGATGCTGGCATAATGAAAAACTTTTGCTTTAGTGAGAACTTCAGTCATACAGTTTGGGAATGGCACTTTTCTCTAGCCTTCAGTGTATCAATAAGAGTTGAACATGGTATGACTGTCCTGATAAAACTGACTTTGTATGGTCAGGACTGTTCTTAAGGCCAGGCCTTTAGGGATGTGTGCTCTGAAAAGTGCACCTGGAGGGTAGATTGTGCAAGCCTCTAACAATTACTGTTCTAATTTCTCTCTAGGAAATGATTGAAAACTATGTTCACTGGAATGAAGACATTGGAGAGTGGCAGCTGGTGAGTCAGCGCCTGGGCTTGCGTGTGAGCTGATGTTAACATCAGCTTCTGAGGATCTTAACTGAGCCCAGAAGCACATTGATAAAGCTGTAGTCAGTCTTGCTGTGCACAGACTTTACTAACAGACCTTTCTTTGTTTAAGAAATGCGTTGCGTATACAGGAAACAATATGAGGAAGCAGACACCTGTCCTGGATAAAAAAGAAAAAGATGTGAGTGACCCTTTTTATAAGCATGTGTTGGACTGCACAGGTCTGAGGTCTGCTGCATGTGCCCACCACTGTGCGGTTATAGGGAAACTCTCCAGTTTCAGTCTTCTTCTGAAGAAATGAGTCTTTAATGTTAAAAAAGCAGCATTAATCAGTGTTTAAAATGGTTCTGATGGGTTTTTTTCTTTTGATTATTTTTTAGCCCTTTGAAGTGGACCTTTCCCATGTTTACTTAGCTTACACTGAAGAAAGCTTGAGGCAATCTCTGATGAAGCTGGAGCGGCCGAGGACTTCAAAAGGAAAATCCAGGCCCAAGACGGGTAGAAGGTAAAGAACCTTGGAGTATCTGTATGCAATGGGGAGATTACCCCAGGGGAAGACTGAAATTTGTGCATGCAAACTTACCATAAGTCTTCAAACACTTGCCTACTGAGAAGGCAAAATGCTGAAGTTTTGCATGATGCAAAGTTGTTCTGGTGCTCGTTGTGTCAGACCCAAGCTGAATTCTCTGCCACAGAAAAATCTTGTCCAGAAAGACTCATCTAGGGATTTTTCTTGTGCTTTTTTTTGCTGCATCCCTCTCTTCCAGCTTCCTGCTTTATTTTACTGTGTTCTGTGGTTCAGTTTGACAGGGCATGTGCTGTTACTACTGAAAAGCAACATGCTCTGGAGGGGAGACTTCAGAATGGCTTTTCCTGGTTATTTTTGGTTGGTTTTGACAAATGCTTGTGGAAGAGTAACATTGTTTGGTTTTTTTGACTTGAAGTGTGACTAGTCCTTGTCTTGCCTAGACAGCATAGTGATGTATGTGTGGTGTTATTTTTCCCTTTCTTCTCTCCAAACAGAAAACGTTCAGCAAAGCCAGGAGCCGTTATTGACTCTCTGCTGCAGTAGGTGGGACCTGTTCAGAATGGCTGTGAAAGTCAGTGAGTGTATCAGATTTGGCCAGAATATAGAATTCAAAAGATGATATGGTTTTGACATGGCTAGAAAATCCATGCCTTGCTGGAATGGAGCTTTATTTAAAAAAAGTATTTTTCCTTAGTTGCCTGTATATTATATGTTATATTAACATAATATTAAACTGATCTGTATGATGGTTGTGATATTCCATGTGTTAAATGTGTTGTGCAGGGGAGCTCTTGTTGGCAATCCTTGTTGAGATGTATAGAAGACAATGGTCCTAGATGTGTGTTTAAGTGCTAGATACATTAGCTCAAAACAGTTGATGAAATCCCCCCATTTAAGGCTGGTAAATCTGATGTATGCCCTGCTTTGCACATAACTGGCAGCTTTTCACTGTTGTCCTCTGTTGCACTGAACTATGTGTGAATGTGGCTGCTGCAAACCTTTAAAAGCATCAGACCCTTTTATTTAAATACTCCTCACTGGCTGTTAACTTGTTGGTACTTTTTTATTTGCTGTACAAAGAAAGTAGTTGGGTAGAGGAAACATGAACTACAAAAGCCTGAGATTTCTGGGAGGGGACCATGCTCTAAGTGCAACAGGAGAAATAAAAGCAGTGTGCAAGTAATGCTTTATTTAGTTTCTTTGGGTGATCTGGTTTTGGAGAATGAGGCCTTTGCAAAGGCACTAGAAAGCTTTTTTTTTTTTTTCCTGCTTTTAAGGCTGTGTTGCAGCATTGCTTTGGCTGCTTTTTTGTTGTCCTGAGCTGGGATTTGTTAAATGTATGTGCGTTGTTTTGTAGTCTGAACAGCAGAGACTACTTAAGGGGAATACTGTAGCACTAAGACTTGGCTTCAGCCTTGGGATGAAGTGTTTTGGCTGTGTTCTCATCCCTGGGTACAAGGGTGCTGGACCAGTGCTCTACACTGAGCATGGGTTTGACTTGCCTGCATTAAAACAGGCATGAATTGCCCAGTTTTCCCAGGACGGTAACATCCCCTGAAATAGCTGATGCTGTTTGTGTTCCTCTGTAGGCTGTATCATTGTGGGTTTCTGGCTGTACTGTGAGAGGAAAAAAGTGCTGGTTTCATAATGATTTATTTGTGGTGGCTGCTCTTTTTTTTTATATATATTAATGCTGCTGATAGACACATATCACTTTAATTCATTGTTTTTGTGGAACAGAAAAAATGCATCTTTGGACAGTATGTGCTTTCTAGCTCCTGCTGGAGCGCACCACGATGTCCTAAGTGCTGTCAGATATCCCAGCTGCTCCCACCCAAGGTGGGGGTAATGAGCTGTAAGCTTCATGTACTGCTACCTGCAGGTTTAAAAAGCTGGGATTGCTAATAGGAGAAATGAAATCCTTAAGCATGACAGAAAAAACATCTCCTTAGATGTCCTGAGGTCTTGCTAGTAGCCACATTTGCACTCACCAAAATGTTCTTGTGAAGTAGTTTGAGGAGTTAAAAGTTGATAGCCCTTCCTCACTGTCATGATGCACAACTGGAGGTACCTTGTGGCTCTTAGTGGATCTGTCACAGGATCTGCAACAGTTAAAACTGGTCTTATGAAAGTGTATTTTGTTCTGGATGTATACTCAGTGCTATTCTAATTGAGTTGTCAGCTTTTCCCTGTTTTCTTTTAAAATGTGTTTTTCAGGACCATGACCTAGAAGGACATACTGCTCTCTCTTTTGAGGGGAAAGGAGTGTCACCTAAGTTCATACAAGCTCTGGCTTTGTCATCTGAGTTCATACAAGATACAAATACAGACACTATCATTTTTCTCTAGTGTAGCACTTAGAGGTAAATAACTCAGTTTTTGTCACTCTTAAGCTGTGGTTGGTTTTGCTCTTGAAGAGCTGACTTTCCTTTAGAGTGTGGTTGGTTAGAGCTCCTGTGTTATACTCCTCAGCAAAGGTGACAGTCTGAAGATAGCTTTTGTCTTAGGCCTTATGTCAGTTCTGAGCCCCAGAAGATAGCTGTGTTCTTCTGGCCTGGACTGGTTCTCAGAATAACTGTTTCCCTTTTGTGTAGTGTCGATGCTAAGACTTGTTGAATCATCTGTTTTTAAGGGAGTTTCTCTTGACGTGTGCTTTCAAAGGCCACTGAAAAGTCTTTTCCTTGGCAGACATCAGTGGCTTAAAGGAACCACTGAGAACCATGACACTGCAACTAAACTATTTAGAACTTAACTATAAAGGCAAATGCTTTATGACTGAGTCAGTGTTATAGTTCTGCTGCTGAAATAATAGTACTCCACATATTTAATTCAGCCTTGGGCAGAGAAAACAAACAATTGCTTGTACACCTTTAACTAGCAGTCTGGAGAAACTGTGGTAATCTGCTGTTACAGTGGTTTGGAGAACAAATTACCTGCTCTTACAAGAGGACTTCATTTGAATTGAAACACTGTCATGGTCATGACTCTCTGTCAGCTTGGCTTACCTTTTAACTGGTGTGATTGAAGGTCTGGGAACTTCCTTTTAAAACCAGGGAGTCTGGCTTGCAGGTTTACCATATGGGCTCACTTTGTAGCCCCAGACAATCTGAATGTCTCATGGGTCCATGACATGTTTTAACGAGGAAGAGGTTTGGTTCGTGTAGGGTTTAAGAGCTTAATACAGCCATTCTCATCCCAGGTCAGTAGGTGCTCTGTAGTATTTATCAAAGACCATACTACCATAATATATATATATATATATATATAGTGTGTGTGTGCTCATCTTTGCATTTTGCTACCAGAAGATTCCTCTCATTCCAGAATACTGACCTTAACGTTGAGATTTTTTCATGTTTTCTGTTGTTTGCTGTTGCATAAGTGAATTATTTCATATTTCACTTGTTCCTGATTCTTTAAGAGGAGGGGAAAATGGTCCTTAGTGCCTTTCACTGGCTATACTGTCTGCACATGTCCAGCTTTCACTTTTCTCAACAGTTCTGCTTTGCCAGTCCTGTGTAGAGGGAAAACTGCTACTTTGTATAATTTATCTTCCTATTTATTTGTTTTCTAACTCGGTTTATTTCTGATTATTCTTTGGTTTATGATTAAACTTTATTCATTACACTGTATATATCAGTGTTGTGTCCCTGGAGCATGTTCATACCATGAAATAAAATTCTTGATTACTAGTTCCACCTCTGTGTATCATTTCCAAGTAACTTTCTACATACAGCATCTTTTGACTGTGAGTCAGAAGGTGTGTCAGGATGGGTGGCTGAAACAGTCTGTACAGGTCTGATACACAGCATGTACTGGAGGAGGTGGAGAGGGCAATGGAAGCCCCCACACTCCCAAGGCCTATGACAGTGGGCAGCAAGCTCCTGTGGACGAGGCAGATGGGGGCAGAAAAAGAGAAGATCAGAGGGATGAAGCCAGGGTGCAGGTGTGCCCTGAGGAGCCCCTTGTGTGTACAGAGCCCCTGAGGCCAGCTGTGCCCTGAGGAGCCTCTTGTTCAGGTCTGTTCTCTGCTGGGGCTGCCTGTGTGGGGAGAGGAGAGCTAGGCTGGGCCAGGGCAGCTGCTCATCTGCTGCCACAGTTGCTGCTGCCTGTGTTCTGCCTCCTCTTGTGGATGTGCTCAGTGTAAGTGGGCACAGCTGATGGAGAGAAGGCAGTGCTTTAAGTGTCAGTGTGCCCCAGGGCAGGCCTGTCCCAGCCTGTGTGTGTGTGTGCAGAGGCTGTGACTTTCCCTGGGCTAACTGGAAGTGTTGAGCTTGGCTGCGTGTCGGGTGCAGGACTGCGGTGGGTACCCTGCGCGACAGCCACCTCAGCCCAAGCACACAGCAGGTAACGGGCCTGTGTGATGTACAAACTTTGCAGCTCCCTGGCGTCCTGTGACTCAGCTGATGCACAAACCCAACCCTGCACAGTCCTGGGACTTTCCAAAGCACACTCCCACGCTGTGCCAAAGTTGCAGAATGGTAGACACCTCTATACCTGTTAACCTCGGGTGCCCCTGCTAGAGAGACTTGAACCTCTGCCCAGGTCTGCTGGAGGCTGGAGTCAGCCCTTCAATGGTGCAGATTTGCTCTCTTGCTATTTCTTTTACTGTTTTTGCTTCTGGACCCTCTTTATTTCTGTGCCACAAAGGGCAATGCCATACATAAATGGCATATAAAAATGTTTATATTGTAATATAGACAATATATAAGGGGAGAAAGGGTCTGCTTAGCTATGGACCTGGCATCTTCCTTTGCAGCTTACTTTGACCTGGTTTCTCCAGTCTGTCTTCTCTTGGGCTTTTTGCTCTGCTGAGCCCTGCTTTCCTCTTGCACACATAAGCCTTAACCCCACAGCAGGACTAATTCTTTGTTTTGGCAGCTCTTACTATGCCGAGCCTGGACCAGTGGCCTCAGGGCCCTCCAGCCCCATGTATTTCTTGCAACTTGTATGACAAAATAAAAGCAGTGACTTCTGCCTTCATGCTTTTAAACACCTTTACTGCTGAAGGCCCAGAACCCTCAAGGAACTTGGCACTGCTCATCGCTGTAGTCTGCTCTGTCCTGCCCTGCTTTCCTACTCAGTCACAAACATGCCTGTTTCTACCACTGTGGACAGAAAATTACCCATCCTTTCTTCCCTGCTCGCCCCTTTCTGTTCCCACCAGCCTGGTCCCAGGCTGTGGCTTCATCATGGCCCTCTTACCTTTTCTGGGTGGGGGTGGTGAGAGAGAGCTGAGAGGATCCCCAGGACCTGGGGCCTCCTCTGTGCTACCAGCTGTGCCTCATGTTTCAGCTGGCACCTTTGAGCTCTCCCCTTTCTGGCCAAGAAACATATTGCTCAATGCCAGCAAACTTAGTCCAAAAATACATTTATTTAAACATTTGTAATAAATAATATTTGCAAAATACAGTGTCATTAGAGGTTAAAAGTTAAAAACTCTTTTCTTTCACTTCAAGCTCTGCTGTTTTACTAATTGTTGGAGGACTCTCTGTAAGTCCAGGAGGAAGTTGCTCAGTGCTGTAGTCGGGCCTGCTGGCACAGGGCACAGGTCCTGCAACAGGGCAGAGAGGGGTTAGGATGCTTGCTGAGAGGGAGGGATCTGCTGCAGCCAAGTCTTGGCTGCTAAGGGTGGGGTGGGAGAGGATGGGGTGAAAGCAAAAATGATGACTGAGGAAGAAGCTGGAGCTGCAGAAAGGCTGAAGGTAGTAGGGCTCTGCTGCAGACAGTGCTGCAGGGGTGGCAGGGATGAGGGGAGAGCCTTGTCTTACCTTGGGGCCTGTGCTGTTATTTTGGATCAGGTGCCACAAGTTGAGGTAAATGCCCTCCAGGTACCCGTGGCAGCTCTTGCCCTGTTTTGTGACTGTGGCAGCTTTGCACAAGAGCTCCATGTTGTCATCTGTCTAGAAAAAGACACCGGTGGCTTTTTTTAGCAATTCTTTTGTCCAGTCACAGCTTCATTAGCAGCAGCTTACAACTGCACAGATGCTAAAAGGCTGGAGGTGTCAAAGCTTCCCGGCAGTGGCACCGCTGGGCTCGGGGCTGCTCCAGTCCCCGCTCGAAGCCGTGGCTATTGGCAGGGCAGTGAGCACCCCCAGCTTAGAGCATTGTCTGGTGGGCCCCTGGGCTGGGGAAGCTGCTCCCCACAGGAGTGGAACTGGGCTGGGGGTGCAGAGGTTCTGCAGGAATGACAAAAGCCCCTGGGAAGAGATTGCTGCCATCAGTTGCTTTGGGCAGATGGAGTCACACGGCAGAAATACATGGCAGACAGGCTGATAAATGAAGGGCTGGTGCTAAGAAGAAAATGATGCTCCTGTCTGCCCTGGGGGCTGTTCCTGCTGCAGCAGGGTGGCTTGCTCCTGGGCAGCTCTGTCTGCTCACGTCTCCTCAGCTTTCACCCCTACGGCACCACCAGATAAGCGACCGGCCTGGCCTTGTGAGCAAGGCTGGGTCTGTGGGTGGTGGGTTGTACAGCACCCTGGGTATCTCTTCTTGCTCCCAGGGCTGGTTCCCTCCTCTCGAGGGTGCTCAGCCCCCAGCCCCTGCAGGAGGCTGCTGCAGCATGCGGTGAGGGCATTGGCTTTCTGTGAAAACAGGAACTCTGGTGCTGAGGAGCTTGGCTTAGGCAGCAATTTTCAGAGCAGAAATAGGCTTTATTATCTGCTATTAAATCTTCTGCTAACTGAAAAGCTCTTCCCCAGATAAGAGGAGAAAGAGGGATAGTGTGTCTAACCAGAGCTTGAGATGCTGTGCGATAGGTGCGTGTGGGTGTCTGTGAGACAGTGACACACCACTCCAAGGCAAAGGAAGAAGTTCCTCTCTTCCTTTCTGAAAAGCTTGAAAGCCCCTGCGTGCTGCTTAAGCACATGTTGCCCATTCCTACCCACCTCTCTATCCTCCTCCTTGCTTCACGGTGGCCGGAGCAGCAGGTGCTGCTCTGACTGGAGGTGGAGATGGGTGTGGAAAGGTGAGGGACCTGTGCTGGGCACAGGGAGGGGCGAGGACTGGCGCAGCAGCCCAGCATCACTGCATGGGGCTCACCGTGGGCTCCTTGCTCATATGCAGTGCCACACTAGGGCAGGCAGGACTCCCAGGTCTCTCCTTCAGCCCCCAGCAGCTTCTCCCAGTACCCATTGTGGCCCTATGATTGTTTTTGAACATGGATGAGTTAGTTGTTTTCTCTCTTACCTTATCGCCTGCAAAAATGTTTGTCACGTTCATCTTGTCACAGGAAACCTTTATCAAGACACAAAGGAGAAGAGCAATAAAGCTAGAGAAGCAGCTAAGGGGGATCCATCCTGACGCGGGCACGGGCAGGAGCTCATCTGCCTGCTCGTGACCCCCTGGAAGGGCTGCAGGCCGTGTGCTTCGCACGCTCAGCACCTTCCTTTGACTCAGCATCGCTCTCACCGAGCCCGGCAAAACAACCTGTCCCTCCCATCAGCGGGTAAAGGCTGAGCCTTGCGAATGAGCCCTACCTTCATATTCAGGAGCATGCTCAGCAGTTTGATATTCTCCTTCAGAAAGTTGGAGTTCTGTCGCAGAGGGGCCCCGTGGCCCTGCCAGGCTGTCAGCACCAGGAAGGTGAGCAGGACCAGGACCGGGATGCTCATGGCCTGCTTGGGCTGAACCCCTCAGCTCACCGTTTGGGGCTATTTGGATGATCTATACTTGTGTGTGTGCTTTTCTGGAAGAAACAACTCAATTTATGGCTGTAAAATTGCTGAACCTGTAGGAAAAACTTATTTTTCCCTTCTCTGCACTTTCCAAAGTTGCTCCTATCCAATTAGGACAACAGGTCTTTTTCTGTAAAAGTCAAGTTTTTTTCTGAGCTTGTATTACGTTTCGACGTAGGAAATTTCCACCGTAAGATAACGGTGGTACGAGTCAGGTCACGTACAAAAGAAAGGTATGTAAACTGCCCAGCCCGGGGATTCCTCCTTTCTACGTATCCCCAAGACTTTCTCTCCACCACAAGGTGAAAGCGGCCAAACTGGGGAGACCCCGGCTCTGACCGTGCTCAAACAGAAGCTTTGCTTTTTTTTTTTTTCTTTTTCTCCTCTTAACTATCCTGCAAGCTCTTCCATCTCGTGTTTCATTTGTCTATCTCCAGATCATGCAAAGCATCCTTCATCTGCATGCTATTTTCTGTCTACGGTTATCTTAACCTGCGCCCTGGGAGGAGCAGAGCCCTGCTTGGGTGCCTGTGGGGACAAAAATCCTCCTGAGTAGGAGCCTCAGAGGCTTTAGAGAGACCTGAGATCCCTCTTGGGCCAAGCAGGACCCCTGAAGCAGCGTGACCCTGCAGGTACCTGGGCGAGGGGCAGGGAGCCGGTGGTCCTGTGGTGGTGGTGTCATGAGCACTGGTGCTCATGTGGGAAATGGGACTTTGGACTCCGCTCCAGCGCCGAGTGCCTGGGTGAGCTGGTGGCCAGCCCAGCCCATGCGGCCCTGTGGGGCCAAGCCTCAGGGAGGTCGGGGCTTCAGGCTCTGCTGGCACCGGCTGCCGCAGGAAATCGCGCTGAGAAACGAGCTGAGCCGGGAAACTTCGGAGTTTTGTAATAACTAATAGGTATTTTTCTAACTCAAATAGCAACTTGTCATCAGATGCTTGATAAGGATTTGCGAGCTCTCAATTAATCCAAGAGCAGCCAGACTGAGAGTAATTTTGTTTGTGTGATTATGAAATGCCCCAGATGAAGTTAGTGCCACTGACTCAGAAAGAGCTTTGTGAGGGATTTGCCAGCGGAGTGCTGCGCTGCTCCCCACCTGCGCCACGCTCGATGGGGACCAGATAAGCGGCTGCGCTCCCCCTGCAGATGGCTGCACGGCAGCGGCTGTGGGGCTGCACGACAGCGACTGTAGGGCTGCACAGTAGTGGCTGTGAGTGGCTGCACGGCAGCAGCTGCAGGTGGTGGCCATGGGGCCAGGCTCCTCGCTGGGAGGCCCGGAGCCACCCCACTGGTCTGGGACAGCAGCTCTCTGCCTGAAAGCAGTGCTGGAGAAGGGGATGGAGGTGGTGGTCCTGCCCCTCACACACCATAGTTTCCCCAGTGATGGTGGTGGAAAGCTCTGAAACTGGAATAAATGAGCAGAAAATGCTAAATTGACAGAAAAAACGTAACCTTTGAGCTACTCAGGCTGAATCATGGTGTAAAAAATGCATCACTGTGTGATGGGAAAGTCACCAGTGCAAGGACCAATTCCCATGTCCTTTCCCAAGGATGGGATGTGATGAGTGGTAGTGCTGGGGTGGGCTGGTCCAGGGCAGGTCCCATCTCTGCCCATGCAGGCGAGAGGGTCATTCCAGCAGCACCTTCATCCCAATCATCATTCAGGGGATGAACCTGCTGCTATTTTCCCTTACAAAGGAAGGTTCTTGGTTCAGAGATGTGTCCTCAGGTTTCCTCCACTGCCATTTTCCCACTCGTGCTCTGTGGTTTGATGCACCTCCCCATCACATGAGGATCCTGCCTGGGCTCCCAGCACCGGCATCCCTGCAGCCACCCAGCTCAGGATTCCACTGAAGACCACGGCTCAGCTTTCCTCCTCTTTCCTTGGCCCAAACCAGAGGGATTCCAGGACAGCCACTGAGAAAGGGCCATGAAGGTTTGTCTGGAGGTCCTTGCCAGGCTGAATTTTGGCTGGCAGGGAAGTGCAGTTTTTGTGCATTTCTGTTGCCCACCGTGTCTGGAGCTGGTGCTAATAATGCTGGGGTTTATCCAGAGCAAACCCAAAGGCACTTGTCATAAAGCCATGGACTGGTTTGGGTTGGAAGGGACCTTAAAGATCATCTCATCTCCTGCCATGGGCCAGGACACCTTCCAGTAGACCAGGCTGCTTCAAGCTCCATCCAATCTGCCCAGGGATGGGGCAGACACAGCCTCTCTGGGAAACCTGTGCCAGGGCATCATCACACTCACAGAGAACTTCTTCCTAACATCTCATCTGAATCTCACCTCTTTCAGTCTGGAGCCATTATTCCTTGTCCTATTGTGACATGCTTGTGTAAAACATCCCTCCCCACCTTTCTTGTTGGCCCCTTTAGGGACTGGAGGCTGCTGAAAGGTATCTCAGGAACCTTCTCTTCTTCATGCTGAACAGCCCCAACGTTTAGCCTGTCTCCAGAGGAAAGGGGCTCCAGCCTTCAGACCATCTCTGTGGCCTCCTCTGAACTTTCTCCAGCAGTTCCATGTCCTCCTGATGTTGGTGTCTGCAGCTAAGCTGGAGGCAGCACTGCGGAGGGGTCTCACCAGAGCAGAGCAGAGGGGCAGAATCCCCTCCCTTGATGTACTAGCCACACCGCTGCCAATGCAGCCCAGAATACAGTTGGCTTTCTGAGCTGCTTTCTCTTGCTGGGTCACGTTGAGCTTCTAATCCACAAATACCCCCCAAGTTCTCCTCCTCAGGGTTGCTCTCACTCCATTGTCTGCCCAGTGCCATGAGACTCATCCTCTGAGCCTTGCCTGTCTCTTCGCTAGCCCGGGGGCTGCATATGCCCTCCCCTGCCACAGCACCACTCTCCCACCCGCTGGGTCCTGCTTCAGCCCCCACCCAACTACTCTCTGCACCCCAATGTGCTTCCCCTTCATCATGGCCCCACACACAAAACCCTCTTCCTAAACAAGGGCTCTCATCCCCACTCCTCCAACCCTTCCCTTCACCCCATGTTTTACAACAGTGAGTAGGCTCAGTGGTGCCCTTTGAACTTGCTCTCAATGGCCAAACAAGCAGATTTGCTGTACACTGCTTCCAAAATGCCAGCCCTCTCCACCTCACTCTCCCAGGGTGACTGACCAAAGAGGTCATGGCTCTTCATTAACTGAAGGTAAGAAAAGGGTAATCGACAGCATAAACCATTGGTACCAAGAGCTCGATAGTCGGTAGTTTATTGCTTAAGCCCTGAGACACTTTGATAACATCAGTGCAAAGTTGAGATGAAAACAAACCAACGAAAAGACATCCAAATACATGGTAACTGGAATATATTAACTCTGTCGTAATACAAACATTTTAAATAGAGGGTTGAACAATAAATTACGACTCAGCACACATTCCTTTGTTGTCATGGAAAGGCAAGTAGGCAGTGACAGTCCCTAAGAATGAGGTAGCAATTATTTTAAATATGACAGTATTCCACAGGACTTCTCTCATATAAGTTAAAACACCCGAATACTGGCTTTTCCCTTTTGTTTTGGGTTCCAAGCAAAGAAAAAGCTTTCAACAGCCCGGACGCTGTGGTCTTGAATCTTTAGGTTACACGGTATAAAAATAAGTTATTTAAATAAAATAGAATAATAAATAAACTCCAAGAGTCTGACGCCAATGAGCACCTATTAGACCCAGAGGTATCCTACAGACTCTCCTGTCTTCACTACTTAATAAGTTAAAATCCCACTGACAAGGCAAAGGACACGTTGAAGGTGCAAGTGACAGGTCTGGCTGGTGGGAGGCAGCCTCAGCCCCCTCCCGCTGCCGCTTCCCCTCCTGGCTTCGGCTCCCGACGCGGCACCCATGGAGAGTCATCCCCAGAGCTGCTGTGGTAACTCATTAGTGAAAAATGCATCATTTCAGCCTAGCTTTCAATCTCTTTAGGGAGAGGAGATGTTTGTGAGGAAGCCTCCCTTCGCTAAGAGGAACAGGAAGCAGATAATTTGGTTTTGGTTTTGGTAGGCGTTGCAGGAGGTGAACGAGTTAAAAGCTCAGACTCCTCCATCCAGGCATGATGCTCTGCTCCTCCTGGCCAGCAAACCCTCCCTGGGGGTCTCCCTGGGGGTCACAGCCCTCCTGAGAGGGGGGTCACAGTTGCGCCTGCTGCCAGCGGGAAGAGCTGCAGGGCTGCGAGGGAGCACTAAGGGCAGCCTTGTCCAGACGAGGCCTCTCCCACTGGCGCAGAGGTTGAGTGATATCTTAGACAGGGCAGTTGGGTGGGAAGCTTGGAAGCTGCCAGGCACTGGCCAGGAAGGGACGATTCCAATCGTGGTGCCTGGCACACCTGCTGGGACCTGTTGCTAGGGTTGCATTGGGTTTAGGAAGGCTGGGACAGAGCTGAGGAAGTGCATGCAAGGAGGAGCAAAAAAAAACCACTGCAAAACCTATTGAAGAGCTACCAGAAATAGGATCCCTGGGCACGAGGCTGGCGGCGGCGGTGCCCGTCTCAGTGTGCAGCTCTTGTGGCCAGGCGCCTGTACATCCCCTGGGTGAAGTTCCCCAGCTCCGGCAAGAAGTTGCGCAGATAGATCTCATTTTCATTGCTCAGGAAGCAGTTCTGGGGAAGGAAAAATGTCAAATGCATTAGAGCTGGCAGCAGGATTTAGCAGCAGAATTTAGCCAGGATACCAGTCCAAACAGATGGTTTGTTTCCATTGCTTCTTATCTCCATGTAAATAATACAGCAAATAATTCAGGGTTGTGAGGATGCTGCCCCAGGAGGCTGGGCATTTGTCCTCAGGACAAGCACCTGGCTCCTGTGCCCATTGGTGTGGCCTCCATGGCCACTGGCCCAGAGTGGCTGAGACTGGTGGGGACATTCACCTTCCCACCGAGGCAAATTATCCTGCAGCATTGCTCAGATCTGCAACACCCAAGTCTGGCCCTGTGCAAGGTAACAAACACCATGGGCAGATCTGGCAGGCTGGCACTGAGCTGAGCCCGTGGTCGCTGTAGTACAGCGTGACGGGTACGGCTGCATGGCCCAGGGGGCATGACCACACCAGAGGCCGGAGCTGCAGAGTGGTTGGTGAGCAGAGTGGCTGCAGCTCCTGCTTACCCTCTTGCTGTGCAGCTTCTGCAGGTTGATGATGAGTAGCTCGTAGTCTTTCTTGCACCTGGTGACTTTGGTGAGCGCCGTGGCAGCCTGGCACAGCAGCTCCTGCTCTGACAGCTGTGAACATGGTGGGGAAACATTGTTAGAGCTACATATTTGATTTAAGTTGATGCTACTTATCAAGGTGTCCATGATAGGTGGGAGGTTTCACAACAGCTTCCTAAACTGCTTTCATTTTACGGCTGCAATTGCAGCTCTGCATGGTGCCTCAGGCCCTGCACTTTACCCAGTGACTGGGGCTGGGGCAGCTTGCGGGCAGAGGCTCTGGAGGGCATCCAGCCCTGTGCTTGCACCCAACCACTGATACTTGAGCAGCTCAGTGACTAATAAAGCCACCCGTGGGCTGTGCACGGTGTGAGGAAGGCATTGGCTGTGTCTGTGTGTTAGAAACGCTTCCACCTTTCACTCCAGCAACTTTTACCTTGCGGTCCGTGAAGGCGACCTGTGCCACTCGGGTGTCATTGCAGGGGACCTGGAGAGGTGACACAAGAGAGAGCTGTCACTGTGATGCTGTCATTGTGAGACCATCCTCAAGGAGCTGCCACTTGTGCCCTCCCCCGGGACGAAGCGTCGTGTCCCCATCCCTCTATGGTGGGACACGGCGCAGATTTACTTCAGGTTCTGCCGCCACTGAGATCCATCTTTCAGCAGATATTTTCAAAATAGTTTCCTGGGTAGACGGGACCCAGGTTTGCACAGCACTTGCAAGCAGCTATTTTGGAAAGGACAGGAGAGTCCTGGGGTGGTCAGCAGGTGGTATGGACCAGTGCAGATCAGAGACCCTCCTGCAGCTCACACAGTGTTCCTGGCACTGAGCTGCCCCTGTCACCCTGCCACAGCTCTGTGTTGGACAGGGAGGTTTGGGGGAAGTTGTTCTGTTCCTCAGCATTTTTCTCTCCAATGTGCCCAATGTCAAGAGGAAAACTTCACCCTACCTGACCCTAGAAGCCTCTTGTACTACCAAGTCAAGTGCTGAGCACCAAAACTCTAGGCTGACACAGGCTGGGATGCCCAAAGCACCGAGGAACATCATCAATAATGCTCCTCCGATCTGTAAGCAGAGCAGAATCAGGAGGTGTAGCGGCATTTACCTGCACTCCTGAGTTGAGCTGTTGGATGCGGTGGGTGATCTCAGACAGCTTTAGTTTGGAAGCGGTTGTCGCCAGTGGTACAGGGCAGGCAAGCTCGAGCAGGGAGAGGAGTGTGAAAGCTGCCTTCAGCGAGGGGAGCATCTTGTCGCTGCCGTCCGAGGGCTTCCCGTGCTGCCTGGGCTGCCTGGCCAGGGTGCCTCTGCCTCACTGCTTGGCAGAGCACCATTTTTATAGTGCAAAGAAGGATGGGAGTCTCCATTGACTACCAAATATAGGTGTCTTCCTGTGTTGATCAGGCGAGGCAGTGGGAAGTGACATCCGCCCCAAAGGGGCATTATGTAATGACAGCGAAGACTTCAACCGTTATCTGCTATTCAGCCACCATGCAGATTTTTATCTCCTAAATGATAGATGGAGAGACATTGGGATGAGAAGCTGAGAATTCCTCTTTGATGTTTGAGGATCTATTTACTATTGAGTGTGTTTGTAACGTGCAGCATATGAAAAACTATGACCATGTTGACGACTTAACCTGGCAAGGCTCAGGTGAAGTCAAGCCGTGGTCTTCTGCACAGAGAAGTATCTCCTGAAGCTTTCCTTGTCTCCATAATGGAAAAGACAGGCAGAAGGACCTGCTCTGGGATGTACATGGCTGGACACCTGCCACGCTCCTGCCCAGGATGGTGATGTCCCTTGGGGGATGGCAATACATGTCTCATTGACTTTGGAGGTGTCTCCCTGCTGTGTTGCCAGACCAGCCATGTTTCCAGGCAGGCTTGTGCTCGGGGGCCGTGGCTGCAGCTCAGGCATCAGGGTTACCCTCAGATCACAAATCCAGGAGCCAAAGTGACCAAAAGCAGATTTTGGACCTAGCCATGCAACTCTGTGGCCCACGCAGGGCCTGGTATCCTTCACCCCAGGGACACCATGGTGGAATGCGAAAGGCAGCACCCCAGTGCCTGTGTTGCTTTCTGGGGCAGCCCAACTGCTTGCTGATGTGCAGCACTCTTCCTCCCATGTAGCCCCTTCTCCTCGGTGCTGGCTCTGGGGACATACCTAGGACATGTCAGGACCACAGAGCCCTGTGCTACAGCTTGGCCATAACTGGTGGGAAGGGCATCACTGCTCTGAAGCAATCCCCTTCATTGCCCAATCATTGAATTTCCACTTTGGAGAAGGGAGTGTAGCTGCTGTCAGAGAGGAACAGCTGAGCTCTGTGACAGAAAACATTGTTTGACCATAATGTCAGCTCCAGCAAGCTCAAGTAGCCCAAATCAGATTTTAAAGAAAAGAAAACCTCAAAGCTTTTATCAAGATGTTAAGCATCTGCAAAGAAACAAGAAAATGCTCTTGCATGTAAAGGAAGACGCAGCCGAGGGGGGTTTCTGGCGTGTGGGTGTTTGGGTTTTAAGTAGGACTTGCTCAGCTCTGTAGCACATCCCATCCTGCAAGGACGGCTCCTGCAGTGCCTGACTTGACGCGGTGCCCGCCAGCCTCACATGGTGCCATGCCCATGGCTACGACATCTCACACTGTCCCACACCATCCCACACCACCCCATGCCATCCTACGCTGTGCCACGTCACCCCAACGCCATCCCACACCACCCCATGCTAGGGACGTTAGGAAACCAACACTCACTCCAGGATTCAAACCACCATGGCTTTGAACAGAAGAGCAGATGTGAACCCATGCTTACTTCTCACCGTGGCTGAACTGCATTGTTAATGGGAATTATGTGGGGAAGAAAGTTGACTTGCCAAAATGGCTCATTTTTTTTGCCTAAGCTCTGCCTTTCTCCAAGCACCACTGTCAGCACTTGCCAGCTTCGGATGAGCAGCGCCTCGTGGCTCTGCCCTGGCTCGGGCAAACCCCATGCAGGGGAGTCCCAGACATCACCTCTTACCTAGTTAAGGGCTCATAAATGTTTCTACATTTTCTAAACAAATGTCAAAATTTACAAGTAAGTTTAAACTTTTTTTAAAAAACAAGATAATTCAGTAAAGTCAAGGTGTTGCACAGCCTGAGGAAGCACTGAACCCTTCAAACCAGCCCCTTCCAGTTTCACTGTGTTCTTTCTGTACTGGAAGGCACAACACTACATGGCAGGGCTGCCCTGAAGCACTCCTCTTCATTGCCCACATTAGACTGAAACAATTGGTTTAACTGGTGAAAAAAAAGAAAAAAAAAAATGGAGATGGTGATGATTCCCAGTCACTGAATTTCCTGACAAATGGAAAGACTGGGTCAGAGCTAGCTGGGAGCCTGCAGGTACCAGGAGGAAGGTGCAGGAGCTGCTGTGTGGCCACAGCACAGTGCAGGCTGAGAGCCAGAGATAGCCTTGGGAAGAGAAGGCTGAGGGGACTTTATCAATGCTGACAAATACCTAGAGGGTGAGTGTTGAGAGGATGAGGCCAGTCTTTTTTTTTTTTCTGTAGTGCCCAATTACAGGTCAAAGGGTAACAGGCACAAGCTGAAACACAGGGAGTTCCATTGGAACATAAGGAGAAACTGCTGTAAGGGTGAGGGAGCCCTGGCACAGGCTGCCCAGGAAGGTTGTGTAGAGTCTTTCTCTGGAGGTTTCTAAACCTATCTGGACACACATCTGTGCTCCCTTATTGAGGGGAATCTCTTTTGGCAGGGAGCTGGGCTGGATGAGCTCTAGAGGTCCCTTCCAGTCCCCACTGTTCTGGGACTGTGTGTGTGTGTCAGCTCCAAATCCAGTGTCCCTGGAACCTTTGAGTCAAGCTGCCTGAGCAGGATGCACCATGGCGTCAGGGAAGGTGTCTATGGTCACCCTTGCCCCCCATGCCCTGGCATGGCAGTGATGTGGTGGTCCCAAGGGGCTGGTGGGGCCATGGGGTTGTGGGGGAGTGGAAACCGCTTGGCTGGAAACACCCCTCATCTGCAAAACCTGCATGGAGATCATGTGTCACCTCCCCCAAAGGCAGATAAAATCGTCCCCCCAGACTATCAAGACGGTAACATGAACCTGATAATGGGAAAAGCGGATGTATGAATTCAGCTGGTGTGGGTGGAAAACGACAGCTACCGAGTGGAGCCCAGTTCTGAGAAATGGTGTTGAGCCGGGGGCTTGGCTGAGAGAGGATGGTGACCCTTTGGGAGTGTGATGGCCTGAAGAGAACCAATACAGCTCCTTCTGAGTATCTTCAGCTCACTCAGCATCAATTCCAGAAATGATTGTGAAATAACATGGGGAAGTTGTGCCTGTGCAGCACCCAGCGCTGGCAGCGAGACAGAGAGCCCAGATCTGTGCACCAGCCCAAGCTGGGCCACCTCAGCACGGATGGGCTGAGATGGCTTCCAGCTGTGGCCAGAGGCAGAAGGTATCTGGGTCCCTGGAGCCCAGCAGCTGGGGAAGCTGTGCTCCCTGTGTTTTTCACGCCATGGCTTAAGCCACCACAAGTTTGTCCTCAAACAATTCAGAGAAATGATCCGAGTGGTTAGTTTTGGTGTTACAGTTTTCCTCATCGGGATCCCCTTGCTCCTTTGCTGGAGAGGTGGAGGCAGTGGAGGTGTGTGTGAAGATGCCAGCTGGGCCTTTCCATAGCTGTGTCTCCTGGTGATGATACCAGAAAAGAGCTGAGCAGCTGAGGAGACCCTCTGCGCAGCCAGACCCAGAAATTCTGCTCTGTTCTGTGTCCAAAGCCGTGGCTTTTTTAAGCTTTTTTTTTTTTTTTTTTCCATCAGTGGAGCCAAAATAGGTTGCCCACAATCATGACACAAACGAAGAGCAGTGAGGTAGGCTGTGGCCAGCACCAGCACCGGCTGGCAGCAGTGGCCATGGATGAAATCCATGGTAAGAAACAGGTATGGCCGATGGCTGAGTCAGATCTATGGGGGCTACAGGTCTGTGGCAGCATCGCCTCCCTGGCTTAGTGGGAAATAGAGGAACTACAGTCCATACTTTCAGATGGGCTGGATTTGTGCCTTCCCAGTTAAGCAGGCAGTGGTGGCTCAGCACCGGGGAGCAGGAGGTTTCCCACAGCTGCATTTGGCCAAGCCCAGCTCAGGCTGGAGCGAGGGCCCTGGCAGGGACAGCACCCACTGCCTTGGGTCGTCTTGACCCTGGCAGTTCTGCCTCACCCACACCTCAGTTCAGCAGACCAGCCTCAGCTGCACTGAGTCGTAGGTTTTGTGGTGGGACAGGATGGGATCATGGCATCACGAAACAAATGCCAGAGCTCATAAGGTCCAGCGGATGCTTTAACTGCAACTTCAGGCCTAACATTTCTAAGGGCTCGATTTTGGACAGCCCTACTAACCATTTCCTTGTTTCCAACACTGTTCCAGCTTTGCCTTTGACAAAATCCTCATGGAGAAGCCACATCATCTTTTTTTTTTTTTGCCAGGCCATTTGCCTGCATGTGCTGTTCCGTACTTTCAGAAGCTGAAGGAGAGGTTAAATAATTTTATAGCATTAAAAAAACCCTCCAAATGTGGGTCACCCTGCAATGACTAGCATCAGCACATGCAGTATCTCTTGAATCAGTGGTTGAGTTTACAAACTGTGAGTGTTTCAAGCCCTGTCCCCAGCAGGCCTGGAGCCAGCCTGGGCCACTGTGGCCCGAGGGAGAGCCCCGACTCATTTTTTTTTTTTTTTGCCCCACTGCAGCTCATTTTGTTTTTCTACATCAACCAAATTACACAGAGAAGGATGAAGCTGGATGAAGGAGAATTTACAAACTACGTCACATTTCCCGAAGGTAGGCAGTAAGTGCTGGCTCCTGGCAGCTCGCCCCGGGTGGCTAGTAAACAAACTCATCATGAAATAGATTAGAAATGATATTTAGTGTGACATTTAAATGCTAACAAAGTTATGTGGAGAGACTAAATGATTAAGCTTTTGAAAGTATCATCTGCATTCTTAGGTTTGTGGTGTTTGTTTCTAGATAACCACATCTGTTTGTTGTTTTAATTTTGGTGGCATACTAAAGCTTTTTTGCCTAAAATATGGCATGCAGGAGGAAAACCAAACCTCTGCCATTAGACACTCTATGGAGAAGGTGCTCGTGGAAGCAGCAAGTTACATGGGCTATAAGTCACTTTTTACTTAAGGCAGGCAGTTTTGATTGGAAAAACAGTAAATTAAAAAAATCCTTCTGTGCTACACTTGGGCAGTGTGTCTGTGCAGCCCCCGTGAGCAGCCAGCATGGTGTGTACTGTGTAAGGAACAGTGAAGAAAGCACTAGAAAAATCAAAGTATTGGGTTTCCACTGCCATAATAATTCCCATCAACAACAACACTGTCCAGACAGGGCTGTCTTTCAGGTCTCTCTGTATTTTTTTTCTTAATGAAAGTAGTTGCCACCTTGCTTAGTAAGTGAAGATAAACCTAACCTAAGTTCTGTTACTGATGTGGTATGGAGGGGGAGGAATGTTGTCTGCTTGCACAATGCACCCTGTGTCCACCTCACTTCTGGCTCCAAACACACTCATAGGGCTGACACCAGCCCCTCATCCCTTGGAACGGATTTACCCCCCACTCCCCCCTGCCCTGGGCTGACCTGCCAGCAGTGCCTGCACTGGCACGGGGGGCATTGGGTGCTCTCAGAGGAGTGCTGGGCTGTGACATCGCTGTCCCAGGCAACTACCAGTTTCTTGGCTCTGGAGCCCACTGCAATCAGACTCACTGGCAGTTCTGAGAATTTTATTAAAAACTATTTCCAGATATTCTTTTTGGGTCTTAAACCATTGTCATGGTTTGACGTGACAGCTGTTTCTGGTAAGGGGGAAGGGGCTGTAAAGATGGCACCTGTAAGAATTTGTTTGCAACTCTCCCCAGCTCTGAGCCAGACCCACTGCTGGGGCTGAGCCAATTAGACGCCTCCACGATCACTTTTTAAGAAGAAGCTGCAAGAGGTTTCTTCCTCCATCTTCTTCCTTCTTCTGCCTTTCTTCTTCTTCTGGCTGGTGGTGGTGCAAGGAGTAGGAACAGTGAGAGAAACAACCATGTGGACTCCAAGGTCAGTGATGAAAGAGAGGAGCAGGTGCACCAGAGCAGAGACTCCCCTGCGTTCTGTGGAGAGAACTGGTGAAGTTGAAATGTATTTTCATGTCTTTAAAGCCTCCGTATCAGTGGCAGAGACTCATTTTGATAAAGCTGGCCCCGGACCATGGGCAGTGACTTATTTTGATACAGCTGGTCCCGGACCAGGGGCAGCGATTCACTTCACTACAGACCCCGAGCCACGGGCAGTGATTTTCTTCTCTAAAATTATGACCAGAGCAGGCTGTGTCCTGGAGGAGGGAACCTTTATCACAATGGCCGGAGCAGGCCATGTCCCGAGAAAGGGACCCAATATCCAGTTGTAACTGTGGGGAGGAACCCACGACAAAGCAGCACATCAAACTTATTCCCAGAAGAGGCCTTGTCCCGAGAGAGGGACCCTGTAACTGCAGAAACTGCAACCGCAGTGAAGAATCCACGCCAGAGATATTCACCAAGGACTCTGTCCCAAGAGAGGGACCCCACATCGGCAGAAGCTGCAGCTGCTGGNTGCCCAGAACCGTAATTGGCAGTGAGCCCTCCCTGCCCTTGTCTCAATCCACAACAACCTCGCCTATCTTTTTACTCCCATTTTGCTGGGGCCTCTGCCATCCTAACAAGGGTAGGGGGTGAATGGGGGCACCGAGCGAGAGACTGTTGTGAGGCTGCTGTGCTAGCTGGGCCAAACCACGACAACCATGACAAATGCCTGCCTGTGGCCATGCCTTCCCCATGCAGGTGTGCGTGTGGCTGTGCGGGACGGGAGCTGCAGAACTGCTCTCCTGTGGAGGCCATCAGCCTCAGCTCCAATCAACATGGCAATGGAGAGCCCCTTTTTTTTTGCCACCTGCCCAACAAGTGACTGCAATGAATCTCTGCTCAAAACGTCTCTGCTTGGTTCTGCACCACGGACGGCATTCAGCACTGTGTAGTGTCGCCTCAGGGTGACAACCCCTATCCCTCACTGTTCTGCTCCTCACCTTTAGGCCGGAGTGGAGGCTGAGCCCGACTAAGCTGGCAGATGCTGCGCTGGGCTGAGCCATGTGGCGAGGCAGGAAGCCGCGGTGGAGCAGGGATGCCCTTGACGCGTAGCCGGGGGTGGCTGACGGGCCCATCGGCAGCAGCCCTGCTTCCTGTGGGTGCAGCAGGAGAGGCGGCAGAAAGCCCGGCCTCGCTCTCCCCACGGTGCCCACGGGCAGCCGATGATCATCAAAGTGTTTAAAGTTTTCCCTACGCTCGATTCACATGAGCACGTTCTTTTTGTTTCCCAGCCCATATCAAAACCATGGAGCTGGTGGAGTCTCTTCCCCAAGCTGTTACCTACATAGGCTCTATGGATCAACTCAAACGAAAGGTGTGGGAAGAAACCCCATCAGTTGTCATTTTCATATTGACACTTGGTATAGCAGTGGTTAGTTTCCCACCACATTTTCTGTGTTTTTTCCAAGTTCTGGCAAAAAATTTCAACCCCAAAGTGTGTGTGTGTGTGTGTGTGTGTACAAACTTTGCAGCTGAGGAACTGAGAAAGGCTGATTTAGGCAAAAATGTGGCCAAGCTGTTTTCTAGAGTTGCAGAGCATGGCTTGAACTTGGGGGAAAACAAGCACAGAATTCACAAAGGCTGGAGAGTTGCTTCTGAAGATAATGTAATTCTTCATGAGCTGGGATGTATGTGTCATGCTAAAATAAACAGGCAGTACAGGAAAATTTGAAAATTCAAAGTCATTTTTTTCTGTTGATTGTATCTGTAACAAAATTCCCCTTCAGGAAGTAGTACTAGAGTCAGTGAAGCTTCTCATTTAAAACTGCAAACGTAATGCATGTTAGCAGCACTTGCAGCATTTTCCTTTGCCTTCTCCACCGCCCCCCCCCCNGGCAGCTAAGCCAGGCTGTACTACGTAATCACTTTGCACTCTACTGAACGTATGAGCCTAGGGAGCTGACGCTGCATTTCATGATCTCAGAGCACTGGTCAATGTTCTTCTTTATCCTGTAGAACGTTTCCACATATTCAGAACGGCCCAGGAGTTCAACAAAGTCTTCATCGTGGGTTATCACCAGAAGCTGAAAGTTACGCTGCTGCGAGCGGCTTTTTATTATTCTGCAAAGAGATATTATTTAGTGTGTGTTTATCTCAATCACACTGCAGGATGAGAGAACTTGTGAACACGTAGCACAAAAATATTTAACTATTGGTAACAAATTACACGAACCATGAAGCAACCCAGTGCAGATTTCCAGCTTTTTACCAACAGAAAAAGCCCTCCAGATAAAGGAGAGTGAATCTCAGTGTACTGCTTTGGTGGATGATAACACAGATCATAAAATCATAGAATGGTAGGGTTGGAAGGGACCTTTAGAGATCAACTAGTCCAACCCCCCTGCAGAAGCAGGTCAACCTAGGTCAGGTCGCATAGGAACACAGCAAGGCAGGTCTTGAAGACCTCCAAGGAAGGAGCCTCCACACCCTCCCTGGGCAGCCTGTGCCAGGGCTCCTGAACCCTCCCATTAAAACAGTTTTTTCTTATGTTTAAGAATATGCCAGGTTAAAATATTAATTACTTCTGACTACTGTTAACACTGAAAAATATCTCTCTTCAAGCTCCACAAGAAGAGATCACTTACTCCACCAGGGCATGTGCAAGAGACTCTATGTTCTCCCGATCCAGATTGGTGGTAGGCTCATCTAGCGCCAATATGCCGCAGTTGAGACAGAACGTTTCTGCTAGAGCGAGACGAATAATAAGAGAAGCAAGCACCTAAGGGAAAAAACAGAAAATACCACCAAAATCTCACTCTCCAAAGCGTTTATAGATGAATGACACGTAACATACCATTTTTAATGTCATTACAAACCATGACTGAAGTTTACCTGTGTTCACAAAATGACAGTAAGTAATTAGTTACTGAACAACTACACTGAAACTTCAAGTTTGAATGGAAAGATCCATTCCACAAAGATGGAAAAACATCATAGAAGCCAAATACTCAAAAATTCAGGAGACACTGGANGCAGTTTACAACATTCTCAGGCTTGCACCCTTTTCCCTTAGCAAATGTCCAGACATTGCTGAGATTAACCTCTTTTCCACAGTGGTTTAAGAAGCCTTCCCCTGAAACAGCTTTGGTTGCAAATCTGGCTCCTGCTTGTGGACTTGTACCCAGTACCCACAGCTGAAGGTAGAAGAGGTGTCCCTGGCTTGGTTACCCAGAAACCACATCCCTCAGGGCTGGCATGGCTTCAGAAGCTGCAAGGCACGCTGCTGAGGAGCCCTTGTCTGCAACCTCAGGAGCCGTGATATCAGGCCCCTTGAACACTGCAGTGGCATCGCTGTCAGCTTCCCACTGTCAGCCCAACTGTGCAGCAGCTTCCCTCTGGCCTGTGCTCTGCAGGGCCATCAGCTGCAGCTCTATGGAGGAAAGGTGCTTCGGGAAGACTGGAGTGGTGCAGGTGAAGCTCAGCACCACTGCAAATTAGCTCCCAAAGGCATTTCTGTATTATTTTCACAGCACTTTGTATCTCATAATCAGAATATGACATAATTCTCCTGTCATTACCTTAAAGCAGCAGAGAGGTAAATGACAGTAAGCAAAGAGCATATGGTAAAAACATGCTTTTGTCATCCATTCACTCATTCATTGAGTCAGAGATGGGACTTCTCTCATTCTAAAGAAAGCTGTTAAACTTTGTGAAGATTCTGCCTTTCAGCTAGAGTAATGTTGCCTTGTAGAGAAAGCGGCAAAAGTTCTCTCTGTTGAAAGCTCGTGAATTTTGTGGAGACAAGGCAGGTAGCTGTGAACACACTTTGACTAGAGAGAGACAAATCAGTCCTGATCTTGCCCTGTGCAGCACCGAGAGCAAGCCCTGCTCTGCTGCCAGAGCGCAGCTGTTTCAAGGAGGCTGCCTCAGGAGCTTCTGCCTGGACATATGCCAAGAACAGCACAATTTTATTTTCATTTTTAAAGCATAAAATACATGTAAAAGTTTAACTGTGTTGTATTTGTTTCAATTCTTCCAAATCACGGTGATTCTTAAATCCAGGCACAGAAATATGCAGGAAGACAGTAAGTGTAAAAGTAACAGTTTCAGACTAGTTAAAATTGTTACAAATCTTCAGTAGCAGATGGTCTGAAGGAACTGTATTTTCAGATGCTTCATTTGAGCTCTATGGAGTCAGGCAGCTAAGCCAGGCTGTACTACGTAATCACTTTGCACTCTACTGAACGTATGAGCCTAGGGAGCTGACGCTGCATTTCATGATCTCAGAGCACTGGTCAATGTTCTTCTTTATCCTGTAGAACGTTTCCACATATTCAGAACGGCCCAGGAGTTCAACAAAGTCTTCATCGTGGGTTATCACCAGAAGCTGAAAGTTACGCTGCTGCGAGCGGCTTTTTATTATTCTGCAAAGAGATATTATTTAGTGTGTGTTTATCTCAATCACACTGCAGGATGAGAGAACTTGTGAACACATAGCACAAAAATATTTAACTATTGGTAACAAATTACACGAACCATGAAGCAACCCAGTGCAGATTTCCAGCTTTTTACCAACAGAAAAAGCCCTCCAAATAAAGGAGAGTGAATCTCAGTGTACTGCTTTGGTGGATGATAACACAGATCATAAAATCATAGAATGGTAGGGTTGGAAGGGACCTTTAGAGATCAACTAGTCCAACCCCCCTGCAGAAGCAGGTCAACCTAGGTCAGGTCACATAGGAACACAGCAAGGCAGGTCTTGAAGACCTCCAAGGAAGGAGCCTCCACACCCTCCCTGGGCAGCCTGTGCCAGGGCTCCTGAACCCTCCCATTAAAACAGTTTTTTCTTATGTTTAAGAATATGCCAGGTTAAAATATTAATTACTTCTGACTACTGTTAACACTGAAAAATATCTCTCTTCAAGCTCCACAAGAAGAGATCACTTACTCCACCAGGGCATGTGCAAGAGACTCTATGTTCTCCCGATCCAGATTGGTGGTAGGCTCATCTAGCGCCAATATGCCGCAGTTGAGACAGAACGTTTCTGCTAGAGCGAGACGAATAATAAGAGAAGCAAGCACCTAAGGGAAAAAACAGAAAATACCACCAAAATCTCACTCTCCAAAGCGTTTATAGATGAATGACACGTAACATACCATTTTTAATGTCATTACAAACCATGACTGAAGTTTACCTGTGTTCACAAAATGACAGTAAGTAATTAGTTACTGAACAACTACACTGAAACTTCAAGTTTGAATGGAAAGATCCATTCCACAAAGATGGAAAAACATCATAGAAGCCAAATACTCAAAAATTCAGGAGACACTGGAAGTGAGGATTCCAATCTGAGGTAAAGATGCTATGATGCTGTCATCTGCATTACCCCCTGGCTCTGTTCAAGCCTCACCCTACTGCACCAGGAATGGTGGAAATCCACGTGTGTCACCACGCTGCAGCTGTTGAACTCCTGACTACTTGCTAAAACTGAAGACAGTAGGATTTGCCACCTTTCACTTTAGTTCTGTATTAACATGCTTAATCGTATTATTATGAGATCTCCTGAACTGGTGAAAACGACACAACACTCAATGGAAACTGTGCTGCCAAAGTACTTTCCAATTATCACGACTGCTGGCATCACAGCTCACAATCAAAGAAGAATTCTCAGAATATAAGCTAAGAAATGATGAGCGGTTTCACTCTCATTTACATAGGACTCTAACGTAACATCCTAGACTACAGCAGGAGAGGACACACTTTTGCCTATACTGCTGTTTTATAACATTTGGATTTCCCCCCCAAATTAGTATGGAATTTTCAAAACCAAGTACACATCTACCCTCAGGTAGGAATCGAATTGACAGCATTTTCCGTATTCAAGCAACAACATAGTATTCATCTTCTCAGGAAATATCCTGTCATGATTCTATTGCTCTATGTACTCAAAATTATTGCCTATCTTTTTGCTCCACTCCTTGATTTCATTTTCTACTACTGTCTGTACCATCTGGCCATGGAAAAGGCCTGGCCGCCAGTGAAGCTCTGCTGGAGTAAGCAACAGCGGAGCTCTATCTGCTCTGGAGGTAAGGCAGGAGGCAGCTTGTCACTTCAGATAATGGCGATTCTTCCTCAACATCAGAGAGATCTAAATCTGTTGCCATCATAGCCCTTTCAGCTACTGCAGAGGAAAGGGAGACAGAAAGCTCCAGCTACCACTGCAGAAGAGGAAGGAGAATGTACTCCCCTTCCACAAGAGCAGCGTGCTGGTGCTGGGCTGTGGCACAGTCAGCCTTAGGTTGGGCAGAGCTCTCCAGGACTATTTACACACTATGTGCACAGCAGGCACCACGGATGGGCAGAAAGTGTTCCAGTGAGGAAGAAGTAAGAGCAGCTCTGGCTGCACTTTTTCTCCTTTCTACTCTCTCTGCATTCAGGAACATGGCTTGTTCAGGTGGAAATGGTTCATCTAAGGAAGAAGCAGTTTTTTCCTGTGATGCTGCAGGTAGCTTTGGTTACCCAAGCTGCATAAACCAACATGCCAAGTATCAAATGGCTACAAGTATGATAGCTATTTTTTTTTCTCCATACCTCATCTCTTTAAAAAAGTACAGATGGTGATTTTGTTTAGGAATATTTTAGATACTCTGTTGTAACATAAAAGGTGGAAACAACAGCTCTCAAGCCCCAACACGTGAAAGACGTTTGGTTAACTATGAGGAACCTCTGAGCACTGGCACTCAGTGGTACAGGTGTGATACCAGGCCACTTGGCCAGTGTGTATTATTAAAGCACCGAGAGCTGACTGGCCAGACTGCAGAGACAGTGGCCAACTCAGAGGCGACAGAATGAAATGCAATGCCTGAACGTATGGCAGGGTATGGCATTTGGTGACGTGAGCCAATGGTTTACACTCGGCAGTAAGGGAACAGTAGCATAACTTGGAGAAAAAGAGATCTTATTACACTTAGAGGTAGATGCAGTTGTGAAAAGACCAAGGGCCATCCTCGGGAAGGAAGAACTATGGGAGCAATTCAACATCCCCAAAGCTGTGGGAACCTTTCTAGCAAGAGACAGACTGGGAGAACTTGAACTTGAGGAGAGAGGGAATTTGAACCCTTCACTTCTGCAGGGACTCAGCCCAGTCCCCAACTAAAACAATGGATTTTGGCACCGCAAAATAGTGTTCAGACATTCCGAATTGCATAATGCATACTGTCAGCAAAATCCAGACACAGTGAAGGGAAGTCAATACAGAACTGGGAACTGGAGTTGGAGCCACCTGTCCTTCAGGGTCAGTTCAGAACAGCTGCTCTCCTGCACTCACCCATGTCAGTCTTTGGAACCCTGTTTACTGTGTACTGAAAAGAAAAGGCTCTTACCTTTTGCCCAGCACTGCATCTTCCTCGCATATCCAGTGCTGTATCTCCCTTTATCATCACTACTCTGTAATTGTAACTTCTCCTTTTATCAGAGGCTGAGACATTCTCATCTGCGTCAGATCGGATTTCTATATATTCAATATCTGGAAGTGGAAGGAGATGATTTTTACATTATCAGAAAACTTTAAAAATACCATAAGGCTAATGTGAGCTGAGAGGTGGAACAGGCAGCAGCCACTAAAATCCTATTCAGAACTCCCACTCATAGACACATCTTTGACATTAATTTCTCAGAAAACTGAACGAATGAACTTGTGCAGTTCCCCTGTCTCAAGGAAACCAAGGTAAAGATCTCTGGAACATATGGAAAAGGGAAAATTAACTCTATTTTATTTTCAGATCCTGGATTTTCAGTACTTAAAACAAACACTCTTCTATAAGCAGCGCTCAACACCAATGGGCAAACATAAACCAAAACTACAGACCTTGTCCTCTGTAGGTGCTTCGCCAAAGGTCGCGAATTATTTTGTTGATCTCTTCCATCTTCATGCTATGAAATGTCATTATTGCTCTGAGGAAGAAAAAACGGAAATTGTTACGGGTTCAATCATGGACTGCTATGGAATACAGGACCTTTCAGCTCCCTTTCCAGTCCCTAAATACTTTTACTGAAAATAGAATAAATACTAGTTTTGAATGCAGAGGTATCTAAAGACTAACCAAGGTCTACTGTAAATACTCTCAAAAACAGCCTAGTCTCAAGCACTAGGAGTAACGAAGACAGGCAGTCACTCAATGGAGAGCAACTTTACTGGACTTTTTAAAGAGAGTTACAATTTATGCATGAGGTACACTTTCAGACTAACATCAAGAAGACAAATCTGATGTTTAGCCTTCCAAACCAACAGTAGTGTTACTCATTTGCACAGTCTCCCACCAATGAGAAGGACTGGGTCTCAGCAGGGCAGGGCATTTCTAAGTTGGCTTTTTAAAGAAAAAGTACTCTGTAATGAAAATAAAAAACTGCTCCTGTAATTTATGCCAATGTCTTCTTTAAAAAAAAAAAAGGTGGAAATAAAATATACCCTTGAAATGGACTTGTACAGATACACTTACAGCAAGTATTTGCACGTGTTCTGGGGGATACTTGAGTATCAACTCTAACGGGATTTGTTAAGTCTGAAGAAAGAAGAGAGTGTTTTAAACTATTTACTTAATTGAACCCAAGAATGCATTCCTCATCAATAAGTACCATAAAGTCAATAAAGATCAGCTGATAGCAGAGAAGACCCAAAATGTTGGTTTTCCCAGCTACAGATACAACCTTAAATCTCTGGCCATTAGAGCTAACATTTTGTCTCACCGATTTTTCAGGCGATTACCAATAAGTGATGCTTATCTATTTTTCTTGAAATTACAAGACTGATTTCCTGTTTTGCCTTAAATAGAAACAATAGATGACTTGATACCATACAAAAAGATTCTGAATTCTAAAAGGGAAATTCTTGGAATGCATTTCCACTTGTGCTGAAAGGGAAGAATTATACATGCCCTGAACAACTTAGGTCTTCGCAAAATTAACTTTGGATTAGTTTACATTCTAATACTATGCTTAGCTTTATTACATTTTGTTTTATCATTAAAAGTGCTTAAAACAGGGTTTCTCTAGACTGTCTTCTTAACTTGGAAAGTTCTCATCTACCGAGCCTCTCTTCTTGACTGTCACACTGTACCCTCAACCCCATTACTGCTCTCTCTCCCAGCCCTTCTAGGCCTCTTTTAACACAGAACAAAATTCCACACTATATTCAAGACACAGCTGTATTGGGAATTCTTACAGTGGTCAAAATGTTTCTCTTTCTTTCTCTTTTTTTTTTTGTTCCTAATATCCAGTCTATCTTTCTGACACTGAGCACCAGTTTTGTGTTTTCTGAAACGCAGCCACCAATTCCCAGGCCCTTGTCCATTGTCCATCAAGCTGCAATAGCACGTTGCAATCCCATCGTTATAACTGAACATACAAGGCTTTTTAGAGAGATGTGTGTTTTACTCTGTATGTTTACAAATTTTGAGGTACTGTTTTTGGCCAGTCAGTCCAAGACTAGAAAACAAGCTTCCAGAGGAAGCAGAAACGAAGTTTACTACACTTTCCATCAAATGCAAGACGTGTTTCTTTTGATCTTGTCGTCTCTACTACAAGCACAAAACCACCCACACTGGAAAAAAGGGTAAAAGCACCTGTATACTGTAATATTCTGTAAAGAAAACACAACTGTTTACCTGAGAAGATCACAGGGAACAAGAAATGTACTTGCATCACTTTTTCATGGTAAGATAAACTCAGAACATACTAAAATATACTGCTACAGAAATGAAAGACCTGATCTAGGTGAACCTGCTTCTGCAGGGGGGGTTGGACTAGATGATCTTTAAAGGCCCCTTCCAACCCTGCCATTCTATGATTGTATGAGGGGCCATGCAAGAAAGACCTCGGTTAATAAAGAAAGATTTAAACACGGATTTCATCTTTTCTAAACTCATGCTGTGGAGTTTATCTATTTTGAGATAACATATGAGAGAGACTTTTAAGACACATTCTCCCAGTTATCCGTTTTGTGTCCTGTAATAGTTTCCTCTACTTCCCTCAAAAACAAAACCCGTCAAAATTACAAGAAGAAAGGAAAACCATCAGCAGTTTTAGGAGACAAGCTTACAAAAGCCTCCCAAAAATGCCTTTAGGTTGAAAAACAAAGCTATAGAAGAATAGGGACAGAGGAACAGTCTGGAGCTTCACTGCCTCTTCCACAGGTTTTCATACAAAACCTGCTGAACGTGTTTATTGTTTCGACGTTCTCTAACTACCACAGGCAACACAACTGGAAGGCACAGGTGGGTGATGTGTTGGCTTCACTCACTGTTATCTTTCTCATGTTTGCTGCAGCGGTTCAAGTTAAGTCCTAACACATACAACCATAACTCAAAACAGGTGCCACAGTGAATTGGGAACAAAATTATAATGATCACTGGACATATTTGTGACTACATGAAACTCCAGCTATTACCATCAGTGTATTTGCATTATCTATATTATACACATTCACTTACTAGTTTCCTACACCCTATCAATCCTATGCACTTTGTAGTATATTTTCAATAATTTACTTAAAAAGGTGTACCTTGTTAAGTTATCCTAATATTTATATGGTTGAATTTATAAAGATTAATAATTACATATCTAGGTGAACCTGCTTCTGCAGGGAGGTTGGACTAGATGATGTCTAAAGGTCCCTTCCAACCCTACCATTCTATGATTCTGTGATATCTCAAAGAATTACAGTAATTTACTATTTCTAAGTTACCTCCAGAAGCCTGAAATTGAAAGCTGCTTTTGCATCAAGGTTATGAATAGTAATAAAGCCTGAAACACTCAGGAATTACGCTCTTATGACAATACTTACTTATCAAGAGCCTTGTAGTAAAGGTCCAGATCCTTGTTCACTAATTCTGTTGTTCTCATAATAATCATCATCTCTCTATATTTTTCCTCTGCATCTTTAAATTGTGGGTCTTGAAGTTCCTTTCTAAAATGAACAATCTCTTCCTCAAATCCACGTTGTCGGCCAAGTGCAACATGATGGTTTCTGTTCAGAGCTTCTATTTTCTCCTCTAAATGTTTTTGTTCACTGTGGAATAATAATCGATACACAAGTCTTTTGTACATAGCGTTTCGCAATTTTTTTCATCAGGATTCTTAGTTTGAGTTTATGTTAGACATTAGCTCATTATATTGCCACTATAAAGTCTGTAACAGTGAAAATTATAGTCCTAATGTCACTGAAATTAAGACACTATTGAAGTAAAAATATTTAAGTAGGCAAGGACATATTAAAATCACTATTCTGAATGCAAGAAGCAAGTTACCAAGTTTGAATGCCAAAGTGCTGTAAGTAGAAACATCTAAAATAACTCATTTCATAGGTGGAATCAAATTAGGATACTGAATGAAATAATATTAATTAATTGGATAACCTCTAGAGAGTGAAATAAATCGCTCACACTTAACAACCAGGATAGGGCTAATTTCTTTTCAAATATGTTTATTATCTAAGCAATTAAATTACTGAAGTAAATATAAAATTTGCAGCTGTAAGTGTGCAGACTGAAAATGAAAACTAAGTGTTCCTATCCTGATTCATGCATTATTTTTTTAAATGTGGATTTAGCAGTGGAAGTCATAAAACCCCCCCAAGGATTAGGTCAAAACAAGTATGGCCACATAAACATTTCTAGCTAGAAGCACTATAGAGGGCAATGGAGTCATCATTGCATATTATCCCATCATGACAGCATAAAGTGATGGGGTAATATGTAAAACTGAATTTGAAGAAGGAATTGGTCTGTGACTGGGAAGAAAGGTGGACCAGGAAACACACTACAGCACAGTGAGTATAGCACTCCGGTATTCAGCAAACTCGTGTGCAAAACATACTGTCTCTGTTTTGAAGATGCTTACTTTCTCATTTTTGGGACCTTCATTTCTCCGATCTCCTTCACAAGCTGTTTTATATTGTCTTCAACTTCTTTTAGCTCTTCATTCCGTTTCCTCAAAGTCAGATTATCCTCTAACCACCTTTCCTGTATCTATTGCCACAGAAAGTGCAAGAAGTTGTGTAATGTTTCAGTATATTGATTCTCAATTACAAAGCATGAGCTCTACACAACTCCAAAACATGCTAAAACGTAAAGCAATTGACAACCACAAAAAATATCACAGTGAGAGCTTGTGCTACAAATAGGGTATACTGTAAATCAGCAGTATTTATTGTCACAGGCAAACACAAGAGTGATCCTGTGGGTGACTATCAATGTGTCAAACAGGGCAAGTAATTTAGGATGAGATTTAACAAAGTCCTCTGTCTTAGTCCTACAAGTTAGTCAGTAAGTTGTGGAGTAGAATGGAGAAAGTCATCTTTCCTACAAAGAATCACAGAATGGTAGGGCTTGGAAGGGACCTTTAGACATCACCTAGTTCAACCTCCCTGCTAAAGCAGGAGCAACTAGATCAGGTCACTCAGGAATGCATCCAGGTGGGTTTTGAAAATCTCCATAGAAGGAGATTCCACATCCTCCCTGGGCAGCCTGCGCCAGCGCTCTGTCACCCTCACAGTGAAATAGTTTTTCTTTATGTTTAAATGGAACTTTTTGCGTTCCAGCTTCATCCCATTACCCCTTGTCCTGTATCTGAAATACATACACAAGAATTTAAAGTCCGTGACAAAATCAGGAGTAACTAACAACTTCTGGCACCTGCAATTAGAAACACCTTACAGCAGCCTTACTTCAGAGATTTTCTCCACAGAAAGATTGCTTTTGAAAATGCTGGCTATTGTCCCAACATAAACACTAGAAAATTACATCTACTTTCATATATACAAATCTCAAGACTTTTTTCAGCCTCATGCATGTATAGCAGCTATTCTGACTAACGACTGATCAAGTAAATCAAGAGGAGACAAACCTTGTTCCACTACAGACCTAGGCATACTTAAACCAAAACCAGAAATTATTTCAACTATGCAATGTACATTTCACCACAAATCGATGCATCTACCTTTTGAGTGTCAATATCTTGTCGAATCATCTCCATCTCTTTACTTATCCTTTCCTTCTGTTTCTCACAGGCAGCTAACTGAGAACTGACTTCTTCAAATTCAGACTCCTTTTGCTAAAGAAATAAAACGGTACACGGTTTAGACACTGAAGTGCTTTTAATGTCAACGTCTTACAACTGCTTTTGAGGTTACCTTTTTGTAGTCGTCTTTTCCTTGTTGAATATAGTTTTCGATTTCTTTTGCGTACTTGTTCATATCTTTAACTTTCTCTTTTATGACATTGATCTGCAGGGAAAAGATTTCACATGAAATGCAGTCTTACATCCATGAACTGGTACACTCTGTATCAACAAATAGATTAATTTACTAATGAAGCCTTCAGCTTTTGAAACCCAGATACCATGAAAATGTTTTTTAAGGTAAATGGTAAAATCACTAATTTGTGCTTACACAAGGGAGCCACTTCACCTGAGAAAAACAGGTTTGCCTCTTGGCAAGGACATGTTACAGTTGTCCTCACTATTTCTCTTAGATCCATTACAAAGGGCTTTTAATAACATTGGTCACTAAGCATTGCCAAAAGTCCCTAGAAGCCTTTTGACAAGACTACCAAAGGTTGGTGTCAATTGAGTCCATCTCCTGACTTGGTTTTGTTCTTCTGCTTCCCTACAAGTTCCACGGATCTAAAGCGTTTGCTGAAGTAACTGCTGTTTCCTGAAAGCAAACTCATGAGCACAGCTTCCATCTATGCCTGAAAACCAATACATATTTCTGTCTCCCAGCTATGTCAAAAGCAAACAAACCTTTTCTTGAATTTCTTTATTACTTGCAGTCCTTTTGTTGACTAGATCCTCCTTCTCCTGATACAGCTTCTCTAAAGTTGAATCCAAAGGCAATACCTGTTCTTTTGCTTCCTGGAAAGTAGAGGGAGAAAGTCCTTTTTATTTTCTCATTTTCTTAAAGATCAACATTTTTTCAAGTAGCAAAAAACCTCTTGTGGTTGTTTCTTCCTTTTTTTGTGTGTGTATTAAAAAANACAGTAATTTACTATTTCTAAGTTACCTCCAGAAGCCTGAAATTGAAAGCTGCTTTTGCATCAAGGTTATGAATAGTAATAAAGCCTGAAACACTCAGGAATTACGCTCTTATGACAATACTTACTTATCAAGAGCCTTGTAGTAAAGGTCCAGATCCTTGTTCACTAATTCTGTTGTTCTCATAATAATCATCATCTCTCTATATTTTTCCTCTGCATCTTTAAATTGTGGGTCTTGAAGTTCCTTTCTAAAATGAACAATCTCTTCCTCAAATCCACGTTGTCGGCCAAGTGCAACATGATGGTTTCTGTTCAGAGCTTCTATTTTCTCCTCTAAATGTTTTTGTTCACTGTGGAATAATAATCGATACACAAGTCTTTTGTACATAGCGTTTCGCAATTTTTTTCATCAGGATTCTTAGTTTGAGTTTATGTTAGACATTAGCTCATTATATTGCCACTATAAAGTCTGTAACAGTGAAAATTATAGTCCTAATGTCACTGAAATTAAGACACTATTGAAGTAAAAATATTTAAGTAGGCAAGGACATATTAAAATCACTATTCTGAATGCAAGAAGCAAGTTACCAAGTTTGAATGCCAAAGTGCTGTAAGTAGAAACATCTAAAATAACTCATTTCATAGGTGGAATCAAATTAGGATACTGAATGAAATAATATTAATTAATTGGATAACCTCTAGAGAGTGAAATAAATCGCTCACACTTAACAACCAGGATAGGGCTAATTTCTTTTCAAATATGTTTATTATCTAAGCAATTAAATTACTGAAGTAAATATAAAATTTGCAGCTGTAAGTGTGCAGACTGAAAATGAAAACTAAGTGTTCCTATCCTGATTCATGCATTATTTTTTTAAATGTGGATTTAGCAGTGGAAGTCATAAAACCCCCCCAAGGATTAGGTCAAAACAAGTATGGCCACATAAACATTTCTAGCTAGAAGCACTATAGAGGGCAATGGAGTCATCATTGCATATTATCCCATCATGACAGCATAAAGTGATGGGGTAATATGTAAAACTGAATTTGAAGAAGGAATTGGTCTGTGACTGGGAAGAAAGGTGGACCAGGAAACACACTACAGCACAGTGAGTATAGCACTCCGGTATTCAGCAAACTCGTGTGCAAAACATACTGTCTCTGTTTTGAAGATGCTTACTTTCTCATTTTTGGGACCTTCATTTCTCCGATCTCCTTCACAAGCTGTTTTATATTGTCTTCAACTTCTTTTAGCTCTTCATTCCGTTTCCTCAAAGTCAGATTATCCTCTAACCACCTTTCCTGTATCTATTGCCACAGAAAGTGCAAGAAGTTGTGTAATGTTTCAGTATATTGATTCTCAATTACAAAGCATGAGCTCTGCACAACTCCAAAACATGCTAAAACGTAAAGCAATTGACAACCACAAAAAATATCACAGTGAGAGCTTGTGCTACAAATAGGGTATACTGTAAATCAGCAGTATTTATTGTCACAGGCAAACACAAGAGTGATCCTGTGGGTGACTATCAATGTGTCAAACAGGGCAAGTAATTTAGGATGAGATTTAACAAAGTCCTCTGTCTTAGTCCTACAAGTTAGTCAGTAAGTTGTGGAGTAGAATGGAGAAAGTCATCTTTCCTACAAAGAATCACAGAATGGTAGGGCTTGGAAGGGACCTTTAGACATCACCTAGTTCAACCTCCCTGCTAAAGCAGGAGCAACTAGATCAGGTCACTCAGGAATGCATCCAGGTGGGTTTTGAAAATCTCCATAGAAGGAGATTCCACATCCTCCCTGGGCAGCCTGCGCCAGCGCTCTGTCACCCTCACAGTGAAATAGTTTTTCTTTATGTTTAAATGGAACTTTTTGCGTTCCAGCTTCATCCCATTACCCCTTGTCCTGTATCTGAAATACATACACAAGAATTTAAAGTCCGTGACAAAATCAGGAGTAACTAACAACTTCTGGCACCTGCAATTAGAAACACCTTACAGCAGCCTTACTTCAGAGATTTTCTCCACAGAAAGATTGCTTTTGAAAATGCTGGCTATTGTCCCAACATAAACACTAGAAAATTACTGTTACAGATGGAAGTTTTCTAAAATGCATCTACTTTCATATATACAAATCTCAAGACTTTTTTCAGCCTCATGCATGTATAGCAGCTATTCTGACTAACGACTGATCAAGTAAATCAAGAGGAGACAAACCTTGTTCCACTACAGACCTAGGCATACTTAAACCAAAACCAGAAATTATTTCAACTATGCAATGTACATTTCACCACAAATCGATGCATCTACCTTTTGAGTGTCAATATCTTGTCGAATCATCTCCATCTCTTTACTTATCCTTTCCTTCTGTTTCTCACAGGCAGCTAACTGAGAACTGACTTCTTCAAATTCAGACTCCTTTTGCTAAAGAAATAAAACGGTACACGGTTTAGACACTGAAGTGCTTTTAATGTCAACGTCTTACAACTGCTTTTGAGGTTACCTTTTTGTAGTCGTCTTTTCCTTGTTGAATATAGTTTTCGATTTCTTTTGCGTACTTGTTCATATCTTTAACTTTCTCTTTTATGACATTGATCTGCAGGGAAAAGATTTCACATGAAATGCAGTCTTACATCCATGAACTGGTACACTCTGTATCAACAAATAGATTAATTTACTAATGAAGCCTTCAGCTTTTGAAACCCAGATACCATGAAAATGTTTTTTAAGGTAAATGGTAAAATCACTAATTTGTGCTTACACAAGGGAGCCACTTCACCTGAGAAAAACAGGTTTGCCTCTTGGCAAGGACATGTTACAGTTGTCCTCACTATTTCTCTTAGATCCATTACAAAGGGCTTTTAATAACATTGGTCACTAAGCATTGCCAAAAGTCCCTAGAAGCCTTTTGACAAGACTACCAAAGGTTGGTGTCAATTGAGTCCATCTCCTGACTTGGTTTTGTTCTTCTGCTTCCCTACAAGTTCCACGGATCTAAAGCGTTTGCTGAAGTAACTGCTGTTTCCTGAAAGCAAACTCATGAGCACAGCTTCCATCTATGCCTTAAAACCAATACATATTTCTGTCTCCCAGCTATGTCAAAAGCAAACAAACCTTTTCTTGAATTTCTTTATTACTTGCAGTCCTTTTGTTGACTAGATCCTCCTTCTCCTGATACAGCTTCTCTAAAGTTGAATCCAAAGGCAATACCTGTTCTTTTGCTTCCTGGAAAGTAGAGGGAGAAAGTCCTTTTTATTTTCTCATTTTCTTAAAGATCAACATTTTTTCAAGTAGCAAAAAACCTCTTGTGGTTGTTTCTTCCTTTTTTTGTGTGTGTATTAAAAAAGGTATGTGAAATTATGTGTTAATAAAGTTCTGAAATTCCCAGAGATATGAAACAGCAACACAGGAAAAACATTTAAGAAACCATATTCTTTGCTATGATTTGAAACAAGTGTTAAATATTAACAAAATTATTATTTTTTTTCCCCCAGGACAACAAACTTAAGGCCTAACTAATTAAGATTATTTCCTACCTTGATCTCTCTGCACAAGGACTGAACCTCAGTGGTTAATTCCACCGTTTGTTCCTCCAGCTGTCGACGACGCTGCATGCTGCTGAAAATCTGAAGCTTTTCTGCTTTGAGGTCATTAACTGTACTCTTTAGCTGCTGAATTTGATTTTGCTGGTCTTGCTTGAGTTTTTGATTTAACTCAATTTTACTGGTAACTACAGATGAAAACAAACACAGAGTGAAACAGTCAATTTGTTATTAAAAACATTTATTGTCTTTCTTACGAAAGTTGAACTCTAAATTTAGTGAGTGTGACCCAAAAGCTCAAAACAACAAATTATTATCATACATTTACTTCCGAATGTAAAATAAACAAACTAAAATTTTAATGTCAGACATTTGGAAAATGATTTTCAATAGAAAAACACAGTGCTAGTTTTGTATGACCTACCTGTATCCCACAAGTGTTTTTTCTCTTGTTTTTCTTGGCTTACTTGTAGAACAGTTCTATTTAAATCGACCCCTAGCAGCTTAGCTTCCTGCTGAGCAATTTTTCGTTCAAGATCCCTAATATCAGTCTGAAAGCATGAGGAAAAGTACTATTACTATTGTATTAGTGTTTAAAGACATATTTTTATCTTTGGCACAGAAGCAGCAGCTTAGGGTTTGAGACAAACATGATTCAAGACCTTCACAATTATCTCCTCTGCTGGAGCAATGTCATATCATTAGCTGGAATTATCCCACAGGTTGCTGGAAACCGTAACTTCTAACTGCTCGAGGAAATGGGTCAATATGGATGGCTGGGCTTTTGACATCCCCAGCCCATCTTGGAACAGTTTAATGTGCTACCTGTCCTCGTGACAACACAATTGTTGGAGTCTCAGGAGGTGCTGCCATCTCCCACCCGTGAATCGCACTCAGTCCCTTAACTGTCCATCTCCTGATTCTCAGTTGAGTAAAGAATTTGTCTTGGTAATAAAGGCATGAAGACTGCTCAACACAGTCTCCTGCTGTAGAATAATAGAAAGTGTAGGATATCCACTCCCCTTTACCATATAATTCAGATGGCATTGAACAAGGAAGGGTATGTGACAAGACTTCAGAAAAATACACAGAGTAGATGCTGAGAAGACACAACTGTAATGACTATGAGGACTGGAGTGGACACACTGGAGTGGACTTGTGGTTGTGCTCGAGTTCTGGATTATACTGCTCTTCCCAGTGACCATAGTGCAGAATTGAATCAGAACTCAAGGGACTCTGTGGTCCTCAAACGAAAAAATCATTAAATAAACCAAAGTTTTGTTAGTGCCAAGATCACCCATGCTATGCTGTCTTTTAAACTATCTTTACTTTGCTTTAAAATTCTTAAGATCTCAAAGTTTTGTCATATTATTGAATAACCACATATTTACATGCTAGTAAGTAAATATAATTTTATATAAAAGAAAATTAAAGCATACCTGATACCTTTCCATTAGTGTTATATCCTGTAAACATGCCTTGGCACTATCCTCCTCAGCCAAAGCTGTCTGCAAGAGCAATTCCTGTTCTTCTATCTCATGCTTTAGGCTTGTTAAATCCCTGTTTGCATTCTGTATCTTGTTCCTCAAGTCAGGGATGTCCTTATCTTGAAGTTCAACTACAGTTTGTCTTAAATAAAATACAAATCCATAACATTTCCTTTGTCAAAACCAGCAGCATAAGTTCAAGACATTCAAGATCTCAGAATCTGTGATATGATTTAATAGTGGAAGGCTAAATTTAGCCAAAATAGTAGCCCCTTAATGCTGCCCATGTTTGATTAAGTTTATCTTAGATACTCAGCTGAGGTAATACATCCTTCATTTTAGACAGATGAGAGGAAACAAGCAAATAAAACCTCATCTGTTTTTTAACCTCATTGCAGCAAGTGCTCATGAGAGGGTCTAAATCCCCTGTACAAGAGTGCCCTCTTGTGAGGCAAAGGACTGCCTTTTGACATATATTGTCCAAACCGTCTCAGAACAAATTTATTGAGATGAGAGCCTCCTCCCCTACTGGCAGGAAACCTGCATACTCTACTCTTAGTTTAAATGCTCTTCATGCAGTAAGGGAGAAAAACAGGACTCTGAACAAAACTCTTTAGGTGTAGTTTCATTTGCTTATATTTTGGAGGGAGGCAACAGGAATAGAAGAGGAAGGCTACAACAAAACACTCTGTCTAGGATTTCTGTAGCTTTAAAAATAGATGAATTCAGCCTGGAAACTGGAAAATACTGTAGGCAGCTTCCCCTAATTTGTTAATATTACCTACACATTGCATTACCTTGCAAGTTCAAAAAAACCCCAACCAGCATAAAAAGAATTTTTTAATAACTAAAATAAAGGAACAAATTTAGCCCAATTTAGTATTATTTATCAGCATCAGAGACAGAGATGCATTTCCAAATGACAAAACAGCACAGGGATGGATCTCAAAGAAACATAAATGGCCTTGGGAATCCACTGTAGAACCCAGGGTGTTCTAGGAAGCCATTTCTAATTCATACAAAACTGCCAGCAACAAAAATCATTGTGTCTGATACAGGTTCAGGTCTGGTTTTGCTTGTTCAAATTTCCATTCCAGCATTTTTAAAAAACATATTTAAAGTGACATGGTATGAAAAACATTTCTGTAACAACAAAACCAACTTTAAATTGCCATGATAAAGAACAATGAAGGGAAATGTACCTGTACAGTGGCAATGATCTGTGAGAAAGTGAGTATATAACCGCTTTCTCTGCTTCAGTCTCACGAGAAGCCCCAAAGGACTACAAATACCAAAATTATATACTAGTTTAATATTAAAGTCCAGATGAGCAGAAAACAAACTCTACCAAAATCTTTCTCTGAACAAAGGGACTTTTTTAACAAACTAACTAGCCCTAAAATAAAGCCAACATGATGTCTGTATAATTGAAATAATTGAAACCCAAGCGTTTCAAAGAAAACAGCTTGCTAAGTACTTTACCTTATTGGCTTAAGACTCATCATTTCATCACGTTTTTTCTCTTTCCTTTTAAGCTCAGACTCTGTTGACTTCAGCTTGTCTGGAGCAAGACGCAGCTTAGACTGTAGATCACTGATCACATCTTGCAGTTCAGCCTCGGTCGGAAAATCTCTTTGACAAACTGGACAACAGGGTCGTTCCTCCTCTGTCAGTTGTGTAATGAACTGGGAATAAACTGCAGTGGCTCCGGCAAGCACAGCTGGTTTAAAAAGAAACAAAAGACTTTATGTTGAATAAACAGGGAATTATCAGACCTAACTGATATATGTATTTACCATCAATGAACACAAAATTATGACCCACAAAATGCTACAGGCAGAAAAGCAAAACAGCCCTGCTTTCAGCAGGTTGCCCTACATCTTTTCCTCCAGCCCTAGTAAACCAGAATTTTTCTACAAGTGTGCTTTATTAAACCATGCTCATCCCTCTGTAGTTAACAGTGGAAATGAGCACTTCCTTCAGAAATTACATCCTTTCAGCTGGCAGTGGGCCTTGGTAGGTCAAATCCACACCAATTGGCTGGTTCTGTGCTGGCTTCACACCTGTCAGGTCCAAGCACGCAAACAGTTCCTTAGCTTTGAGAAGGCCATAATGTACATACACAGTAAGCCAAAGCAGTTACTTCATTTACACATGATAGAAGAATTAACCAAATTGAAACAACTGACCCTGCTTAGATGTAAACTAGAAACAGTAGCAAAGATGAAGGAAAACTGTTAAAAACTAGTAAGATTCAGTAAGAGTCTCCCTGAAGTCAGCTTCTGTGCCTATCGCTTTTCCCACACAAGCAACGGACTGTCTCAGTATCTGTGGCTCACATTTTAAAGCAGTTTTAGCGAAAAAGCAGAGCTATATATGAGCTTACCACGCTGTTTTGAACTTTTTTCAATTTCATCTTGAAGTTTGTTCAGATCACTGTCAAAATCTTGGGTTCCACAAACATCAAAAAGTTTTGTTTCATGAAGGGACAACTCTGCTTCTTTTTTCTTTAGCTCAGTAGTGACATAAGTTTTATGATATTCTACTGATGACAGTCGTTTACTGAAACATCAATGCATGATCTCTTTTATTACGAAAAAACCAAAGACTTTAAATTTTTAAGCAAAAACAAAACCACAGGGAGTTAATCTGAAATTGGTATTACAGAGCTGTTCACCATCTTCCTTTAATGATTTTTCAGTAAATCTGTATTTTTCATTTCTTGTTAATCATAGAATGGTAGGGCTGGAAGGGACCTTTAGACATCATCTAGTCCACCCCCCTGCAGAAGCAGGTTCACCTAGAGCAGATCGCATAGGAACATGTCCAGGCGGGTCATGGAGACTGCACAACCCCTCTGGGCAGCCTGTGCCAGGGCTCCATCACCCTCACAGTGAAATAGTTTTTTTCTTATATTTAAAAGGAACTTACTGTGTTCCTGCTTCATCCCATTACCCCTTGTCCTGTTGCTAGCTACAACAGAAAAAAGGGATGTCCCAACATCTTGACATTCACCATTTATATACTTAAAAATGTTAATGAGATTCCCCCTCAGTCTCCTCTTTTTTCGACTAAACAGCCCCAGTTCCTGCAGTCTTTCCTCATAGGAGAGATGCTCCAGTCCCCTGATCATCAGGTGGCCCTGCGCTGGACTCTCTGCAGCAGTTCTCTGTCCCTCTTGAGCCGAGGAGTCCAGAACTGGACACAGGACTCCAGATGAGGCCTCACCAGGGCAGGGTAGAGGGGGAGAAGAACCTCTACTTAATCTGAGTATTAAGTGTTCCATTTTGATTCCCTTTGGTTTTTAGATGCTTAGCGATGAGAAACTATTTTCTAATAACAAAGCCACACAAAACTTTATAGAATAATAAAATATCAACCTTTTTTCCCTACAGCAATTATTGCTTATGAGACATTATTGAACCTCTTATGCAAAGAATGGTAGCACCCTGCTAATGAAGCTCCATACTTTTGAATTATGTAGTAATTTTTGTTTTGTGGCAGTTTAATGTGTATCACTGCCTAGTGTGCTGATGTTACTTTCTGACAAGTAACATACAACCAAATGATCTCAGGAGCAGGTAGCCACACATGAACACATGATACTGTCACTAACTACTCTGTGACTTCTAAGAACTTCAACCAACTAGCAATTTCCACCTCCAAGCACATTAATTCAGCTACAATTAGTGCAAATAATCAAGGATGTTCCAGGGAAGTATTTTTCTATCTGATTTTAGTGCTGCCTTTGACATACTACAAATATTGTGGTTTTATTAATTAGCACAAACTCTATCAGCTGTGTAAGTTTACTAGCTTATGTAAATGCTTTCTTTGATTTTACAGATAATAAGAAATTAAAGTAACAAGTGTGTTAAGCATATTAAACTTTCCAACACCTAAAGTAATAATTACATACATGGAGACATAATAAATTAATACCTACTTAAGGTCAGCAAGATTGTCCCTTGTCTGATTGATTTTTCTATTTTTATCATGAAGCCAGTCTTCAAGTTGTTTTTTATTTGGAAAATATCTCAACAGTGATGTCAGCTTATCAGAATGTCTTGATTTTGCTTTTCGAATCTGCTCTTCTTTGTCTGCCTGGGGAAACAAAAGTATTTTCAATTACTGTTTTCATGTCTCCAAGTTTACCTCACTCAATGTGTTCACAGACAGCTTCTACAAAGTCAGAAGAAGCTTCACATAGGATTGTTGATAAACACCTGAAAAATACACAAATATTGAAAGGATTGTATTAATTTCATGTCCCTCTCTTAGAAGCCAATGATAGAAAAATTACTTTGTCTTTCTTCAGCATCTCCATTTGGGTAATTGTCATGGTATGTAGATTCAACTGTTCCATCTCTTGATCCAACTTCCTCAGAGCTTTGTCCAAGTTTATTTTCTCATTTTGCAGAGTTCGTACTTCCAGCTCTAAGGTATCTACATTGCTGTTCTTCTCAGCCTTCTCCAGCTCATGTTCCTAAACAAAAAATAAAAGCCCAGAAGACTTAGTTACACTGATCAACAAAGTTCTAACTAAACAGAAGAAAGCTCTTGAGCAGCAGTATCATTAGCTGTTACGGGAATGACACTGACAAGATTCATAAAGAATACACAAAGAGGGACAAAGGCTGTGATGTTGGCACGGGAAGAGTACAGCAGATATTGATGCATTGTTCTGAAATGTAGTATTGTCCCAAGTTGCTCATGCTTTACCATGAGCCATAACCACATGATTTAGCTTCAGGAAGCTCACTCCTATTTTGTTTGACTCTCTGTATTTTAGCACTACCACACAATAATTTGAATTATCCTAGTGAGAGGGATGAAGAAACACTGTCAAGCACTGAATTCATACATGGCTAACAAACAAAATATTTGTCTACAAAGGCATAACCAGCTGGTCAACAGAAGTGTAAAACGCTTGTAACTTCACTGCATAAAACTTGTAACCAACTAGTCCATCTCACAGACAAGTTATCTGGAAAAATGCAAGTAGTGCAGCACTTTAGCTCATCTTCTTCTGGTCCAATAATTTAAACCAGACTAATCTGCCACTGTTACCAGTTGTGGTTGTTACCTTGTTTATAACTCACAAAGCAGCAGCAGTATATCCTGTATCTGCACTGCACAAAAACAAAGCAGTGAACAGCCTCTGCTCCAAAGGGTGCATAGAGATGGTAGTAAAAGAGTCTTCACACTTTTCATAAATGTTTCAGTTACATTAACTTACTGTCTTGACAATCTCCTGATCCAGCTCCAGAATTCTGTCTGAAAACCCCTCCAACTGCTGCAATTCCTCTTTTACATTCTTCAGCTCAACTTGTTTCTTATTTTGAATGTCTGATTTCAGGTCAATGGTTCTTTCTAAGCCGGTTTTCTTGTCTCTTATTTCATCTATCTGTTTTTGTTTCAGTGCTTCTTTTCGTGCAAATTCTCTCTGAAAGAAGTCAGCAGTAATATACTCTTTTTTTTTCCACGGGAAAACAACATTTGAAAACACTTCTTCACACTAGCTCACAAATACTCACCACTGCAATACAAGACATTGAAACATTTAGGCAACTAGAACTTGCCAGAATTTTTCTGCTCAAGTATTTTGACAGAGAGATGCAGATGCATCATACCAGCAGTGTTCTGTGACAGCAACTCCAATTTGAAGGTGACATCAACAAAAAAGTTGCTTATTTTTAAACTAACTGCCCACTGTAATTCTTTTTTGTTTTTTAACTCATCACTGATGCTCCTGCATGAGAGGGCAGCTGAGGAAAACCTATATGGAGAATTGCAGGTTCAACAGCCTTGGCAATTCAGAATGCTTGATGACCACTCTTGCTTCTAAGACTAAGTTCCATAGAAAGAGTCAAGCAACTCATAATAAAGAATTCTTGAAGAAAAAAAGTGGATTCAGTTTTGCCCCTCCAACATTCTTCCTCTTACTCCCAGCAGCACAAAGACACATATGGACCACTACTAACCAATACAAACTACACCAATAGCAACAAAAACCTTACCATCAAATTACTTGCAGCTTCTGTATCTCTTTCCTGTCTCTCTTTCAACAACCTGTGAAAACTGGTAATGTGCCTTTCATTGAACGGTGCTCGTTCAAATCCATCTATGTCCAGCTGTGCTGCCAGAGACTGGATTAATGAGTCCCTTGTTGCAATGTACTCCTGGTGACGATCTGCTTGCAGCTGAAGGCGACCTTCACAGAAAGAAAACGTGACACAAACACTCAAAAACTGAGGCAGAAGAGGCATTTAGGATTCAATGTCAGTCACAACTACTTTCTTAAAGTCTCCAAATGGGAAGTATTTTTAAACAACACAAAAAGCTCCAGAGTGAAAACAAGTTGTAGCTTGAGAGATTGCTATTTCAGGTCACTACATTTTTCATATTAATGAAAGAGATCAAGATTGCAAAATACTGACTCTTAAAATATTAAAAACATTCTCATAAATAAACACAAAGCCCAAACATTTGGATGCAAACACATTTTTTGTGTCTCAACCATGACAACTTCACCAAAATTCTCATAGTCCATCTAAAAGAGAACACCCAATATATCAAAGAATATTAAAGTCCTCTGATTAGTTCCCAGCCCCTATTTGAGATACTGCCCATGCCATTCAGCTTTCAGCTTTTTCTTGGTTAAAAGATACCTATACAACCACATCTGGTTATCAGAAAACAACTGTGTTGTAAACTGCAAGGCTGACACTGATCTATGCCATCTAAAGCATCTATTTGAAGTATTTTTTATAAAGAATGATCCATTTAAGAGAAAAGGTGCAACATGTTGTAATTATAGCTCAGAATAAAAAAGTGCACATGAGAAACCCCTGAACAACACCAACACCTGTCTACCTGCGAGTCTCACACCATATTATGCAGTCGACCCCCAGCTCACACACATTTTAGTGGTTTTGTCATTTGAAGACCTTTCAGTTCTTATCAGTGGTTCAATTCCAGATCTTAATGACATTAAAAACACACAAGATTACAGATGAAGTTTACAGTACCTCGTTCAATAAGCAGTTCTGATTTCTCACTGTTAAATCTCTGGCATTCTTTAGCGGCTCTATCTAATTCACGCTTACAGTCTAACAATCTCTTCTCCTTATCCTTCACTGTCCTCTGGTGGTTCTGGTATCTATCCCTTAGTTGTTCATCTGTTCCTTGAAAAACCTGTATGCCAAATACAATACAAAATAAAGTTAGCTTTTAAACTAAATGCATAAGCCAATTTATGATGGTTTTTAAATAGTATATTTTTACTGTAACAGAAATCAATAAATAAGACACAAACACCTCCTACATAGACTTTCCATAGAATTTCTATGTGAAGACATAGGGAAAAACTTCAAGCAAAACTGGAAAAAAAAAATATTTTTCTTAGGCTGACAGAAACAAATTAATATAAATTTTTATAAATCATGAACTTCTTTCAATTTTTCAAAATATTTTTAAATGCCTTGGCAGAATCACAACAGAAAACTAACAATTATTTCTCATTTTAAGAGAGAGAAAAATATCTCCAGGATTATGAATAACATTAACACCAGGATCCATCCCATACCGGTCAAAACAAACGCTGCCTAGCATCAACATCTAGTGAGAGGTAGATTTTTTTCAAGTTACACAACACAGGGCACTGTTACCAGTAATTACTACTTTTAAGAAAACCTCTGTCAGTATTTGCCTTCCTGGCAAACCAGCCCACGGTGGAGGGCAAAGTTACAAAAAGCAATTTAACCTGAAAAACACAGAAACTAATACAGCTTTAGTGAGCCACATTTACAAAATGTCATAATACAAAGTGAGCTACAAGGGCTATGAAAATGTTCTTCACACGTGATGCATAATAGAATATATACTTAGTTCACAGCGTAGCAAAAGACAGGCTCATTCTTCAGCAGAAAGGACGGCAGTGTGAAACTTAAAAGGTAACCTTTTCCATCTTCTGTTGCAAATCTTGATTGTCTTTCTCCATCTGCTTCCTCCTGCTCTCCAGGGCTTTTACCTCGTTGTCTAGCCTCATTACTTTCACGAGATTCTGTTCAACTGCTGCCAGAGAGCTCTGTGAAAGAGGAACGCTGTGAGTAAAATATCTCACTGGCTTATGAATCCTGTAATCAGTTGTTTTATACAATACATTTAAAGTGGCTCTTATGAAATATTATTTAAAAATAGGCAGTTCGAGTTTTAGTCTTTAGTTTTTGTCTTACCGTTTTTGTTTTAGCTACAGTTTATAATAGTTTTAGTTACCAGCTAAATTCGAGAGAGATTTTAAACTAAGCTACAAATAAACCAATGCCACTACAAGAACTTCACAAACTATGTTTTGAAGATTCCAATACCTGTTTACAGATCAGACCAGTGCCTGCCAGGTTGTGGAGGTATGCCTGGTTCTGCTTCAGAGCAAAGGATTAGGTAATGTAACACAAAAGTCTCTTTAATCAAGAAATTTGTCCAGCTGTCACATTTTTCTGTGTTCTTTAGCACTTACGTACTGTTTTGTATTCAAGTCTTATTGTAACCATCACACAAATTACCTTTAGAGGTTCAAGCTGACTCTCAATAGATTTAACATTTTCCTTAGAAGCAGACAGTTGAGTCTCTCTATTGTTTAGATTATCCTGGATTTCCTGCGCTTTCTCTTTATTCTGTTTTAGGTATTTCAGTTCCTTCTGACACTCTTTTACTTTCGTGCCTTGTTTCTGTCGTACCTGACGGAGAGTTTCGAGTGCTTTAATATACCTTGAAAAAAGACAAAATTTCAGATCCTTTTGGCAGTAGAGCAATACTCATGTACGAAACAATACCCTTAGCTGCTTTCATTAACACCCACGTTATTACAGAACACATTTCTTACTCAGCTTTTATTTAATTAACAGTAAAATCAAAAACCTTGTTGCTGAAAAGATCTCATCAAATTTTTGTTTCAGAGCCTTCCCTTCACTTAACGGCCAGTTGGATTCTTCTTGGTGGCAGAAAATGACATTGTTAATCACGGACTTGGAAACACCAAGGGCACTGATCATCTCTCCATCGATTTCTGCACACTTGGAACTCAGGCTGACCTTCCCTCCATGCCTGTGCAGCACAGATAGAGAAAACCCCCAAAGAAGTTACTAGCAAATTCTTTCAAAAGTAAATTATCAAAAGGACAATCTCAATGTAACATACTGATGTTCAAAACTTAAGGAATAACAACCTTTAAGTATAGAAATTACCATATTTAATACATGCATTTAATATTGTCAATATTTGTAGTCAAATAGGACTATGACATTTTTCAAAACTATGCACAACCACTACAGGGGACAAAACTGATCTGCAATGAAGTTCCGTGAATACACTTCCTAAATAGTGGAGATGGGAGTTAAACACATGCCAACAGTGACCTGAAACTGAAAATGGTGCTAAAGGAAGTAAAGCCTCCATACACCACACAATGCTACTTTCAAACCATATAATTATTAATGCAACTTTCAAATAAATAAAAGTTAACAGATGTAAGTAGCTCTTGAAGTAGTGGCTATCAAACACAGGTTTTTTTACTCAGCTAACAGATAAAGTGATGAAAATACATAGCTTTAATGTAAGAGCATTGGTACCTACTTCAGGGAGTATGTTCTTAAGTTCTCTCGTCTTACACATGAAAATACATAAAAGCCAAACTGATTTTCATACCAAAGACAAGAAAACTTGACAACTTACTTTGTTCTAGTAATGACAGATTCAAGTGTTTTAAATTCTGTTTTCTTGCCTTTCTGAGTACAGACCATGGACCTCTGGACAGCTATGAGCTCTCCGTTTACATCTCGGAATTGTAATCGAATCTGAGCTCTAACATCTGTTTCATTGGCTACCTTTAAAGGAAAAAAGAAACCCAGCATAATCTCAAACTGAATAAGGGAAAATCTTCTCAATGTCCAAACAGATCCATGCCTCCCCTGCTGCAGGTAACATTCGACCCTTCCTCAGCTCTGTTTTTCCCGATATAATATGGTCAGCTCATGTCTGCTGGAACTTGAGCATCCTTTTTTTTCATAACTGAATACGGTTACATGTTTTACTTAGGAGTAAACACACATTAAATCTATTCACTATGACTTTTACCTTTGGATCGTGAACAAATGAGTTCCCTTTGGTCCCAGGAGGAAAATCTCCAGTGGATATATATTTAAGACATTCAATGATAGTCTATGATAGAAAACAGAAATAAGCATATAGTTATAATAGCAATTCAGAATAATCAAGCTAGACTACAGGCAAAAGTACAGTAATGGCCTAAATATTTACTAATGAATTAAATATGCGAGAGAAATAACTTTGTTTTTTGAGTATCATGAGAATATGGTACTTTGCAAAACTAGTTGTAATTGGGATTGGGATCAATTTCCAATGAAAAATATCAATCAGTGCTCTGCAAAATCCAGGCATGAAAGCAGACTTCTAATAATGCTAAATAATACAATATTTACAGTGAACAGCAAGATTTTTACAATACTGTTAATACCTTTCTGCAGAGATCATTATTCTAATAATCACAGAATCATAAAATGATAGGGCTTGGAAGGGACCTTTAGACATCATCTAGTCCAACCCCTCTGCAGAAGCAGGTTCACCTAGACCAGGTCACATAGGAACATGTCCAGGCAGATCTTGAAGACCTCCAAGGAAGGAGACTCACAACCCTTCTGGGCAGCCTGTGTGAGGGCTCCCTCACCTGACCAGTGAAATAGGTTTTTCTTTTATTTAAGTGGAACTTTTTGTATTCCAGCTTCATCCCATTACCCCTTGTCCTGTTACTAGCTACAATAGAAAAAGTGATGTACTAACCTCCTGACACCCACTATTTAGATATTTGTAAATGTTAATAAAGATCTCCCTTCAGTCTCCTCTTCTCTAGACTAAACAGCCCAAGTTCCCACAGCCTTTCCTCGTATGAAAGATGTTCCAGTCCCCTGATCATCTTGGTGGCCCTGTGCTGGACTCTGTCCAAAAGTTCTCTGTCCCTCTTGAGCTGAGGAGCCCAGAACTGGACACAGGACTCCAGATGAGGGTCTTTCAGACCTTTCTACAGTTATAAATCAAACACATAGTGAACCTTACCGTTTTTCCTGCACCATTTGGTCCCACCAAAATAGTTAATGGATTAAAGAAAGTGATAATTTGTTTGTCTTTATCTTCCACTCCAAAACTCCTCACTCCGAGGATACTCATTTTCTCAATCTTCGACATTTCTGCAGAACTCCTCTTCCGAAGTCAGAAGCGTAAATCTTATAAATCCTGTAAAATAAGGCTTTGTGAAAAACCATGAGTCAAAAATGACAGTGTATCACTGAAAGCTGACAGCACACTATATAATCACAAAATATCATAAACATCTTTTAAAAATACACCTAAAGCTCTTCTGTTATGGCTCAAGGTATGGAACACATGAAGGCAAAACTTTCTGTGTTTTAAACCGAGATGCTAACGAACCCCAGGTTAAGCGCCATACTGTTTATCACTAAATGAAAGACAACGGGGAGAAATAACCCCTCATTCCACATCATGAAAACCACCCTAACACTCTCTGAATGCCTCAAACACAACAGAGGCCACATTTTTCATTCCCCTTTCAAGACTCGCTCTGGCACTGCAATACCCATCAGCACGTGAGCTTTGCTACCACCTGTTTCTCACAGGGCCGCATTCAGTTTTGTCCAGACATGTAGCACTGCCTTTGCACTCACAACAGGGAGAAAGAAATGAAGGAGGCCACGGCTGGAGGGGCTGGTGGGGCCAACGGGCCTGGGCACGGGTGGGAGCTGCCCCTGCCGTGGGGGTGGGCTAGTGGATGGAGGCAACTCCTGCCTACCCCGTGGGAAATACGTATTTCAAGCGTGTGTTTAAGTGTTTCAAGTGTGTTTACGTGTAACCCAGCTCTGTTTCAAACGGCAGAAAGCCCGCTGCTCGCTCGCCCCCGAGAGCTCTCCCCGGCCTCCCGAGGCGCCCCAGGGGAGGCCCGGCGCGGCTGGGGCTGGGGCTGGGGCTCGGGCTGAGGCTGGGGCTGGGGCTGGGGCTCGGGCTGGGGCTGGGGCTGGGGCTCGGGCTGG
>WBNH01004529.1:116681-145588 GCA_013401255.1 Urocolius indicus
GGGGCTCGGGCTCGGGCTGGGGCTCGGGCTGGGGCTGGGGCTGGCGCTCGGGCTGGGGCTGGCGCTGGGGCTGGGGCTCGGTAGGTCCCCGCTGCGGCCGGACGCAGGCGGCAGGGGCGTGTGGAGCGGGCGGGAAAGGGCATTTCCTGCAGAAAGCCCGCTGCGGGGCAGGGCTGGGCTGCGGGAGTTTCCCGCGCGGAGCCCCGCGCTGCGGCGGGGGTGGACATTTTCCAGGGAGAAGAAGCGACAGCACCGTCGCGGGCGTTTGGCGGCGTTTGGCGGCGTTTGGCGGCGTGGCGCTGCCCGGCCCGACCCTTCCCCTGCCCTCCCCGCCGCCGCTCCCCCGCTCCCCCTGCCCGGTCACCTCCGCTCGCCTGCGCCGTCCCGCGCGCCCCGGCAGCCACCGCGGCCACCGCCACGCCCCGGCAGTGACGGGACCCGTTCCCGTTCCCTTTCCCGTTGCCGTTCCCGACCCCGGCCCGCCACCGCCCCCTTGCCCGGCTGCGGCAGCCTTGCGTACGCCTGGTCACCTGCATGATTTTCTTCGCTCCTCTGTTTCTGCCACAAGCCGTGTGGGGCAAAGGGGGGACAGGAGGCAACGATGGGGAAAGCCCGCACCAGCTCTTCCCCACGGCACTTCTCATTGCTCAGCTCCTCTGCCCAGCTCCCAAGCCCCCTCCCCATCTCCACGGCCCCTCTCCTCGCTCATAACTTCTGCCAGCTGCCGTGTCCTGACAACCCCCAGTTGCACCCAGCGGTCCATCCCCTCCTCCGCCGCCCCCGCCGAGAGGCTGAATGCGCTTTTATTAAAAACACGAAACAATTGTAATATGATAATTTCAGAGGGTTTTAAAGTAACGTTTCCAGCCTGCTGCGGTGGCTCAGTGTCCCCGCGGCGCTGGTACGGCAGCGATGGCAGTGGAAAAGCTCCATCTGGCCCCAGCCCTCAGAACAGACGGGTCTCCTGTCGGCAGACAGATCTTCCAGCCCCGCCTTCGAACGGAGACGAGTGACAGCAGGTCATCACCTCACAGACAAGTCCCTTTTTCCCAACAGTGGGATCAAGTGAGGAGCAGACCTGAGGGCAGCTGAGTTGCGGGGAGCGTGAGGCTGTACTACTGAGCCTCGCTTTTAAGACAAATCTGCAGATCCCCACAGCGATCCACCTCGGTACATCTGTCTCAGAAACCACATTTCCGATGGTGGCTTTGATGTCCGCTCATCCTGCCCATTGCGCGCTGTTGAATCAGAGCCAGCACAGGATCAATGGCTGGCTGGCATGCACAAAGGTGGCACAGCATCACTGGAGCTGCTAGAGCCACCTGACTGTTTGCAGTGATGCCAGTCCCGTTAATAACTGTGTGTGCTTGAGTATTTCCAGGGATAACATGAGTCCTCAGGGCTGTGTGTAAGCGGTGGTTCACCATGACGCTGGCAGTAGTATAAGTGTGATGCATCCCTCTCTCACAGTGATAGATGAGTGTCAGGAAATGGTTTACAACTCTGAGGTGTTATGTGATCTGGTAATTCACCTTCCTTAGTAGGAAACCTCAAATACAAACTGCAGAAATTCCACATTGATCTCTTTGTGCTCCGTGCAGAAAGAGGATAAAATGTAGTCATATATCTGATGGTAGGATTGCTCTGTTCAGGTTTCATTTGAGGGGAAGTTTCCTTCAAATCTATATGAAAAAAATAGGGAAAGAATGACTAAATTAAGTAATATAAGTTGTTTTTGAAGTTAACATCTTAGCAGGACTCAAAAAAGCATTGGGCATACAGAGAAGTGGTGCTAGAGTTGAGGAGATGTGTGACGACCCTCTGCCATGTCCTCCTAAGGAGAACAGAGGGCAGCTGTGCTGAGGCACTAGTCCCCATAACTCAGTTTCCTACTTTAGAAATGTAGTACAGGTCGTGGTGATTATTCAGATCCTGTTCTGATGCATGGAGTGTGGAACCCAGATAGGTAGCCTCTCATTAAGTAGAATGTTTGTCTTAGCAACATATGGTATTATTTTCCACCTGCCTACAAAAATTGTTGGAAATAGAATATAAACTGCTTATAAAGAAACAATATCACCTTCATTATCAAACCTACTTTTAATTTTCTCATAATCTGCTGAAAATGTGTCTTGTGGACTGCCAGTTGCCACGTAGAAAGGTGGATTTTGTTGGACTTTGCATAAACTGCGGCAGCTTTTCATCTTAAATGCAAACAGCTTCTGTTGTTCCACAGACAGCTCAATGGCAGCTGACAGAAGCAACTTCATGCCTCTAGGTGAGTGACTGGTGATTTCTATAATGTTGAAAGAAACCCAAAGGAAAACTCAGTTTCCTAGTGAAATTAGGACAAAATTAGAAACCATTCAGAAATGCCTCCTATATATAACTGAAGGGAGGTTGCTAAATATTGTACTTGAAATTCCATGCATGTTTTGCCACTAAATCCATCTGGTTTAGACACTTTCCTAGTCACAGTGCAAAGTCTGATTTAGTTGTTGTGTTTTTTTTCTTTTGAAAAACAAGAGGAAACAAGAGGAAAAATGAAACCAGACCTTCAGCAAGGGTGCACGTTTTATGTCGCTTGGTAAGTGGTGTGATATGGATATTGCTCTCAACAGCAGAGCAGTTCAAAACTGTTACCAAACTGGTATGAAATAATACAGCTGAAAGAGTTAAACAGGAAATCAATGGATAATAAGCGTGTCCAGTATAGGGTGTAATGACAGAAACTGCTGCAAGAGTTGTTGTTCCTGTCAGTGTTCACTAGGATGAACAAGTAGAAGTTCAAATCACTTTGAAGGTGTGAGTTAGTTTCTCTGAAGAAATTAGTGAAAAGGGAAATAACCACTTTCCCCACAATACAAAAAACTTCAGCCTACTTCTGGTTAAGTCCTCAACCTTTATCTGTCCTTTTCTGTGTACCCACGAAAACAAAAAACTCGTGGCATTGCTGAGTTTCTGACTTGCATGATCTTAGTGCTGTTTGTTAAATACTTTCAACAGGCTGAAACCTGTTCTGGAAAAGAATCCAGGTTAGAATCCTGGATGTTAGGAAAGTTCAAAATTCTAACCAAATTAGGAGTTTGGCAATTGAACATTATTTCCATAATGGAAAAGTCAATCTCTCACGGTTTGAGATCACCAAATAATGTCGTTTATAAAGATCATGTGCGCAGAGTGTGTTAAAGAGTCACCTAATTGAGCATTACAGGGGTAACACAGTATGTCAAGAGCCATTCCGCTCTAGAACACGTGGTCTCTAGCTACTACACAGCTAGTGCCATTGGGCACTGTTTAATCAGATGTTAACACTTTGGAGATGCTTTGGGGTCTACAAAGGGATTGGAAAAAACAGAGTTTCGAGGCAGTTTTGGGGACTGCAGAAAGGTTCCAGTGGATTGAGGGTAGGAAAAAGTTCATTTGTCTAGGGCCCAGAGACTTCCTCGCCCACTTGTACCAGCTTTCTCCCATATCCACTACAAGAAGCAACTCTTCCTCTTTGCTCCATAGCCCTTATTCATCTTCCAGTTAGAAAAAAGTCCAACCAGATAAAAAAAAAAAAAAAGTCTGAAGACCACCCCTTCCTCCCTTCTCTGGGACTCTCCTACCCTACTCCTGAGGACCAGGAGTCCCTCTAGGATGAACTTCAGGGACAGGCTGCTGGCCACAGATGCCATGAACACCCTCACCTCTTCCCAGCAGCCCTTGGCCAGGCAGGAGCCATCTCAGGTTCATCTACAGGTAAACCAGGCAAGATGCCGTCCTTGGCAATCTAATTTGCCTAAACTTTCAGTCAGCTCCAAAATTGATTAATAACCTTGCCAGCAAATTTTAGTGCTTACTGTGCTTCTTCTGTGAAAGGAAACAAAGTGGACAGTCTTGTATCAGGTCGTGTTCATAGCTGGGTAACAGGCAAACTTTGGAAAACAGCCATTTGTACTCAACAGCCATTTGTACCAATAATAGGTGTAGTAGCCTGTACCTTATTAAAATGTGGCAGCTGGCAGGTAGCTTTGTAGCTGATCATTCAGGCTTTCTCTATAATCTATTATCTCTATAATATGTAATCTGTAATCTATAATCTCTGTAATCTGGTGATAATCCTGCTTTTTATGAGTGTGAAAAACATTCACAAAATACAAGCTATGGCCACAATGGATTTTGAGACAAGAAGAGGTCAGTATTCACTGCAACATTACTGGCACAGCAGGCTGTAAGAATATTGCCAATGGTAAAATTCATACCTGTCTTTCAGAAGCAAATTCAACTCCTCTAGATAGATGATACTAGATTACATTCCATTTGTGTATTATCTCCTGCCCTGTAGCTGCCTTGTTATGACATCAGTCTCTGGCATTGCTGCTTTCTCTATGGCGACACTTTCCCATGTTGCTGTTGGATGATTCACAGGTGGTGCCCTCACTCTGCAACCACTCTAACCTCCAGAATATTCACCAAAAGTCTGATTGGGAGGCTCAGTTATTGGTGAGAGTTTTCTGCTTTACACACACAATTTTCCCACCAATATGAAATCTAGTCTCTAAATCAGTGTTTAGGCTACTGTAGGAATAATTTCTTTGCTCATGACACTCAGCACAGTTATCAGCCTGTCAAGAGCATATAGATCTGTGAATGTGAAAGTATGAAAGTATATGAAAGGCTGAGGAGCAGAACGGAGTACCTGAGTCACCGTTTCTAGTCTCCTGCGATGTGTATTATTGTGTCATCCCTTCTAGAAATCTGTCACTGCTCCTTTGTAAAACTGGTTGGAACATTGGGTAGAACAACAACTAGTGATTACAAACTTTTATATTTCCAGCCTAAATGTATGGTGGCTGGAGTGTTCTGAGTTTTGAATGTCTGAACACTGTCTGTATCTAAGGTATCTTCTTCCTGCTCTTATCTCTGAATCTGTTTATAGACTGCACACATTCTCAACCTTCCGTTTTCCTAGATAAGCAAAGCCAAGCTTTTCCACCGTGGAGTTCTTTATTCAGCTGTTAACAGTGCCATTTAACATATGTTCCTTTCCATACTCATTCTAAATGCCAACACATCAGAAGAGCCAGCCCTTTCTAGTCCAAGGTGCTTTTTATGTGTAACTTAGAAAGCACCACTTAATAGAGAATTGGAGGAATTTAGATTTTATCATCCCCTGATTTGAAAACTCAGTTCATCCCTAGGTTAGGCCTGGAGGAACACCACGGCCACCTGACTCTCTCCCCAAGAGATGCTAACTCAGACAAATAATTCTGTATTCCTTCCACTCTCTGCAGTCCACCCTGTTGTTTTAGATGCTACTTTTCATCAGTGCACTGCCGGTCTCACTGTAGGTTATGTTGGTGCTCTTCCTTTGACCGCCCATCTTTCCGTAGCGCTTTTTTAACCACTATGATATCTTCCTTTACCTGTTTGGTTTGGTTTGGCTTTTTTAACTGTTCCTATGTACTGTCAGTTCTGATTTCCCTCTATCTTGCATGGATGCAAACTCTTGATGGGCAACATATTTGCACTCGGCCAAGAAACGGCACCTTACATTTTGATCTCTTTTGTTTCTGCTGCAGCTGGGTGCATAGCATTTTAATGGACACATTTATCCTATGTTGCTCTCATACAGTTTTTCCATTCTACTCCCACATAGCTCCCATGGCGTCACAACTCTTTCTTTATTCAAATTCTGCAACACTCATCGATACTGTGATGCAAAGAACTGCCATGGTTCTGTCCCTGGAGGATGGACAAAAGTCTTCCACTATTAAAAATCATCTGCATCTTGTTCCCTTGTTCCTCTCCCCAATCACACCTAGGTGGTATGTCACCATGGCTGCAATCAGTTTGAGGCTAAGACATTATTGGTGATTCAGATGCTACTCACAGGCCCAGAATATTACATTATTGGCCAATACAGCAAGAAACATTTACTCTTTTAATTCTTGTTAAATATAAAAACATATGTACTCTACTAGCATATCATATGATCAACATGCTATTGTTTATGTTAATAATTTAAAATAAAACTATCAGTATTTGTAAAATATAACCAAATATTTGCTTTATAACTATGCTATGGGAAAGGAAAACCTTTCCAATCTACTTTTGCCTACTTTATCATTATGCTTTTAATTGCTTTCCTTCTAGAGAAGAGTAGCCCTACTGGGTCAAGCAAAAGTCCATCTCAGAATCCTGTCTCTAAGAGTAGTTAAAGGCTGATTTCTCTGGAGGAATGTAAGTAAATGTTGTGTTATTCCCTGTGTCCTCTTCCAAGATACGGACATTTTCAGCTGAGAGCCTCTTGTGTTTCTTTGGATGTGCTCTGACAATAGGGTGCTCTATGAGCCTACTGTTAAAAGCTTTCAGGAGCTTTTTCAGTTAGGATCAAAAGATCCTTTCAAGAGGTTTTTTTTTTAGCGCTTGGTTATACTTCTCTTGCCGAATTTTAGGACAGTGAGTATTTTAACATTGAAAAAAATATTTAAAAGTTTACTGTTGCAACATTTTCAACAAGACTTAAACAGATTCCTTCACAAAATTATGTCTTGAGAAAATTATTTGATGAGCATGAGGTCTCCTTTGTTTCTGTGCATCTAAAGCAGATAGCTATGGAAAACCAGATGACTCTGCTCACACTGTTGAGTGATTTGTCTGTTTTTGCTGGAAAATTGTAACCTTTTAATGAGTGACTGTTACCCTCTCACAAGTCCTTGCCATGCATCTGAAAGTGGGTTTTAGCCATTTATAAGCATTTCAGTATTTTTCAGTAGATAGAAATTTTCCACTAACATTGAAGGACAAGCTTTTCACTTGAGGCCAAGACTGCTAATTTCTGATGTTAATGCCTACTTGCTTTTACTATTTTGCTGTTGCTAATGAAACCCATGCTTTCCCCAGCTGTGTATGGTATGCCAAATTTCATAGAACAGCAAGAGCGAAGGAGGAAGGCTAAAGAAGTCATATTGATTAAGTGGTGTTAAGGTCTGTGCATGTCTAAGAATTTACTATTCTTTTTCACTATACCTGGAACTGAAGTTTATGTTAGAAAATCTTCTTGCACAAAGGATGTCATATTACTGAGTGAATTTAACTACTCTGGTTTCCAGGTCTCCATCTATCTGATTATATGATGCAAAAATAAGAATGGAACCACATAAAGATGGGTGTTAATACAAGGAATACTCCCATTTCCTGTGATGAGCTTTTGATATCATGTGACATCTCTTATCTACAAAGGTATTTTCCCCTTATTTGATGTCAGAAGGAAGGAAACCCCCAATCCGTCCCCACTGAAGCATCCCACAGTGCCTCTAACAATTCACACTATGCTCTTGTGCCTTTTCCTATATGAAAAAACTTTCCCTTCTATTTACTATTCAAGGTGTACATGAGTATATATAGGCAGCCTGTGGTCTTAAAAAGGCATCAATCAAACATAGCTCTCCTGGAAGCAAAAATGCTGTTGCTCTGTATCTTCTTATTGAGTTCCTGCTTACCTGGCTCAATGGGCAGTGTAACAGATGAATTTCAAGTAAACTTCAAGAAGCTAGTGGATCTAGTAAGAGAGGAGGTGGGTCGTCATCTTTACATCTTCATTTTCTACAGGTCTTGTGATGGAAGTATAAAATCAAGCCTGGGTTAGTTTCAGCTCTAGTTTGCCAGTCCTGCGTTTTGTTTGTCAAACTTGAGACTGCGTGTCTGTCAACCTCTCCTCAGAAGCTGATGCTACAATTGTTTCCCCAAAGGAAGTTCAGAAATAGAAAACCTGATGTAGATGATATGTAGTTAGAGATGCTTAACAATGTGGCAGTTGCTTAGAAAAGAAATACCTTGTAACAATATTTTCTTTTTCAAAATTTTAGATCTTTATTCCAGTACCTGTCAGGAAATTTGAGGTAAGACTTTTAAAGCTTCTTTTTTGACACTGCTGTTAATCATTTGGAAAATGATGCTTTATAGCAGATCTTGAGAGAAAGAGTGAGTTAGATGTCTGAAGAAGACTAAACCTCACAGAAAGGGAATACATGTGCTAGCGATACATTCATGAGTGATTCTGTCAAATTCAGTGAGCTTCTTTGTAGGCAAGAAGTTATGGAAATAAAGAACCAATTGTGAGACCCAAGTCTCTGAGACTTGGTTATACCCCATCTGAAGGCAATCTCAGGAGCTCTCACAGAGAGCTGAATACTGAAGCTCTTCCCAGAATCCCTACAGGAGATGCAGATCCTGAACGTGGCTTGTTGTCATTTAGAGCAGAAGATGATGGATACGGTTAGTACTGGAAATGCAAAAATTCTCTTACCTCTTGGCAAACAGACGAGTTGACTCTTATAAGTCATAATGGAGCTTGTCTCTGAAGGAAGCGATCTGCAGACATGACAAGTTATCACACACAGCCTTGTTGATCAGTGGTTTGCAGCCTGTGGTCTGCAGATTTCTCAGTCTCCGTGAACTGAAAAAAAGCTCATGAGAATGGTCAGCCTGTTGTTAGGAGGCCTTAGTTTTACAAACCCTAGGTGTTTTTGTAACTTTAAAGGAGGAGAGAAGCAGCACTTGACAGAAGAGCATGGTGCTTCTGTCCTTTTGCACAGAGATGGTAGCTGTGAAAGGCAGTGGGTCTAACCTCCTCGAGCTGCTCACTGTGATTTTGAAAAAACTGCAACCCCAATGGATTTTAATCCTCTTCTACAACTCTTTTTCCTGTTTTCCTTAATAATGACTTTTTTTTTTTTTTTGGTGCTGTGTGCTTTTTCCTCTTCTGCCCTGGATTTTTATCAAACCCTAGAAAACATCGAAAAGTACTTTCGCTAAATGTACAGAAATAGAGTAGACAAATATCTATTTCTGCTCTGCATGTATTTATTTATTGAATTTAAGGAAAGAGAAAATGTAACTCCTTTGGCAGAGTATAATTTTGGTGGTGTTTGTTTTGTTTTTTTTTTTTAGTGCAACCTTGTTCCCTGTCACCTTGGAAAAACAATGGAACGGCTGAAAGTTTACTTTCAGAATGGTCAAATGAGAACACATGTTTCTCGGATGGAGAAAAACATGAGCCGTATTATATTGACTTTAAACAAAACACTTACGGTAAGTTTCTCATCGGTTATTTATAGTGATTCAATGGGTAAATATGTGAAATTACTCTGAATGCAAAACATAAGAAATTTGTTTTTAAAACATAAGAAATGCAGCAACTCGACATCCTTGTCAACTACAGGCAACAGCAAAATTTTGATACCATCCCTCTAACACTCTAATTTAATACTGTTGAACATTACAGCTGCTGCTTAGCAATGCTTTTATAAAAAACATTTGTTTGAAATTCATAGGGTCTGGATGGAAGTTTCAGTCTTCAAAAAGATTCATCACCCTAAGACAAGTCCTGGACTTGTCATTGGAGATTAATGACAAAAGGCCTTAAGCCATATCTCAGTAAGGGATCAGCCAGGAGGGAGTATTCCTGAAGCTCAATGTCTCCTTTAATTTGGGAAGGTTGGTCTTTCCAATTGAAAGAATATTGTCTTGAAAAACCAACAACTCCTCAGCAATATACTCTTTTAATCATGTCCCTTATTAGCACTATTACATTATTATTGTTGTTTTTGTTATTATTTTAGAAACGTAAGAAAGATGGTTCCTGCCCGGTGATCGAGGTGCCCCTGCAGAAGGCCTTGATATCCTACAACAGGTTTTTTGAAAAGCTGAATGAGAAGTGCTAGAAAAAGATTTGTGCTGGCATGCCAGCGAGCCTGAGATGTCTGAGATGCTGTTTGCCCAACACTAGAGCCGGTCCTGACCGATTACTGCAAAGCTGCCCAAGCATCACGGAGAGACAGCACGTCATTAGCCGGAATGTTTTATACATATATGAGCAGATATTTATGTCTTATTGCAGGTATTATGGTATTTATTTTATTTATAGAGAGCTTTTGTACTTGTACAGGGTCCTAAAGTTCAAAGTGGTAATGAATAAAAGAACTTAAAATTAGTAATTCTATTGTGAGCTTTGTGTGCTATAATAATAAGGGTATATATATCAAGCCTTGATTAGAACTATGTGAATGAAATTTAAAACAATAGAAATTAGAAGGCAGACCCATTGTGCTCTCCTGCAGATATTTACAAAATGGGCAGAGTCTTTATTTTCTGAAGGCAAGAGAAAAAAAAAGAGAAATGGTTCTCTTTTAAATATGTGCATAATAAAGTTCAAAATCAGTGTGTTTTCCTAAAATTGCATGACATAACTGCAGGGCAGTTTACATGCATAACATACAGCCTTTATTTCATATATTTATTGTGACCATTTTTTTTCTATTACTCCAAAATTATTTTCTAACCATGTTATCTTCAAACTTTAGAGCAGAGTGAGGAATTTGTTTGTTGGCTCAGTATCAGGTCAAAATGAGACCTTGAATGAGTCGCGATAACTGTAACCACAGAAACAGCGGTGGTAGTAAAAGATGTCTAATTTAGGATGATGGAGTGTTTTTTCCTCAGAATTACCTTAAATGGTATTTTTCATCCAGTGCAGAATGTATTTGAGAGTTACATTTCCCCCGTAAAGGCATTACATTTATTTAGAATCTGAAATGTCAGAGGAAAGTGCCAACCTTTGCCAATGTGTGGAAGCATACTTTGGTTTCCAAATGAGATGTGGTGGATTCACTGAGCTGGGGCATGAAGTAGTTTGAGGACCGGCCCAGCTAAGTGTCATGGTTTAGCAAGGAACCCATTTGCTTGGTAACAGGGGGAAGAGACTGCAGTGCAGACCCTGTAATGAGTTCTCAGACTGTCCTCCAGCTCTTGGGTTCAGACCCACCTCCTGCCCGGCTGGGCCAATCTGGTGCCTCTGCCATCACTATTTAAGAATGGGAATTTGAAGTGCTTGAGGGGAGGTGTAAGAGTGGTACAAGATGGAGGTGACCACATGGACCCCACAGTCAGAGAAGGAGGAAGGAAGGAGGAATGACACACCAGAGACCTCTCTGCAACCTGTGGTAAGAACACAGGCTGCAGCCCTGCAACCCATGAAGAGCAATGGCAGGACTGAGAGCCAACAGCAGCTCCAGGTGAGTGTTCCTGGATGAGCGAGAGGCTGTGTGAGGAGGCGGCCATGGCACAGGCTGTGCTGGAGCCTGCTGGTGGCAGAGCAGACCCACATGAGAAGCAGAGAGGAGCTGCAGCCTTTGGGGTGAACACACATTAAGGCAGCCCGTGCAGGGTTGCTGGGTATGTGAGGGACCTCGTGGAGGAGCAGGGATGACTGGTGAGGAGCCCTCCTGCCCTGAGGAAAGGCAAAGGGCAGAAACCATCAAGAACAGATTGACTGAAACCCCTATTCCCTGCCCCCCTGAGCCGTTCAGCGGGGGGAGGAGAAAAAGACACTGGGATCAGGGCTCTGAGCCTGGGAAGAGGATAGGGGTGGGGAGAAGGTGGTCTTAAAGGGCTGGTTGTGCTCTTCATCATTGTACCACTCTGTTGGTTTGTGTTTGTTATGTTTTGGGGTTTTATGGTTATGCTTTAATTGGTGTTGAATTAAATTATTTTCCCTTTTCTTCCCCAAGCCGAGTAGCCTGGTCTGTTTTGTCTGGGACCATAATGGGCAATTAAGCCCTCCCTTGCTCTTTGGCAATTCTCAGGTCTTTGGTACTTGGGTCTAATCATGGTGTTTTGTCCCTCTTGTCCCTTGATGGGCCTAAACCATCATACTAGGCATTAAATCTTAAGTCAACAGTACTTGTCATAGACATATTTTTCGCAAGTCATAGACTCACCAATGAAGTAAACCACATGAATAAATAATTGGGCGTAATTACATCCAAGGAAACAGCAGGTTTGTGAAGATTATAAAGGATAGACAAGATGTGACAAGTAAAAAACAAATGAAAGGATGCACAGCAAAGTGATTCCCATCGAGGTGACTGAGAAAAGCCAGGATCAAACCAGATACTATTATTAGTAGTGTGACTGTGTCTAATCCATTGTTTTATGAAACTAACAAACTTGGCTGAATAAATAAAGCGGTAAAAGAGGAAATAAAAAAGACACCATCACACAAGCCAATGCCTGTGCCATTAGTCACAGCTGGAGCTTTAGCAAGAGGTGAGCAAGATACAGTGAAACACTGAATCTTAAAAGAACCAAACATGAGAGGGTACCTCTCTAAACAGTGCTCCTCTGATGCAGCTCCTCAGGAAATGATGTTGTATCCTTGAAGATGCAATAAGCCAGGAAGTGCAACCCATGCAGAGGAGATATTAAGTACGTGAACGGCAGCTTTCTTGAGTAAATGATGCACAACTGCTAAAATTGATGCAAGGCTAGAGAGCATCAGCTTTTGTGTTTGTTTTATGGTTCCTTGCAGCTTTCTGCATAAAACTGAATAATAGCAGAGAAGTCAGCATTTTACCACAATGTCTGCAGAAATTATATAATCTTAATCAAAACCAGAAACCCTCTCTTGTCAACCAACCATTGCTGAGAGACTGTAACGTTACCACAGGTCATAATAAAAACTCTCCTTTCCTTCCAGATCACAATAAAACATGTTAAAAGTGTCAACTATAATGTGAGGTGCCTGCATGTGCGATGATACTGTTTGCCCATGCCAAGCTGCACCTCATGAGGTGAGCACAGACTGATGAAGAAACTGCATTGGAACTTAACTAATTCAGCCAAACAGATCTCTAATTACAGCATATTTTAATGTAACTTTATGTAAGCTCAGCTCATACCTACAAGCATATTCTTTCATTATTACTTCATGTTACCTTGCAGTGGGTCTGTCCACGCAGGGCAGAGCACAGGAAAATCGATTTTCCTTCCATTTTGCTCTTCTGGAAGCATTTTACTACCTACTTTCGTACAGGTTAACACAGTTTGGAACACTTGTAGTTCTCATTTTATGCTACTTGCTCTTCAGGAATATTAGTGCCAGGACTATAAAATAGAGTCCTTGGGCGCATTTTAAAATACCCTGAGTGGTAGAAATGGATTTTTGGTGTGCTGCCAATGTGGTGCATCATCCAGCTGGCCAACTTCTTGAAAAGTCATTTCAGAAGAGAAAGACGCTGTTTCAAACCAGAGTCATCATTGGGAATCCTGGGAGAGAAAGGCTGTACATGCAAGGGCAGAGAAAGATATTAAGCTGACTGTGTAACCTTTAAAATTCACATTCAGCAGACACAATGCTACTCACCCTTGTGAACAAACAGGAAAAGCCTTAAGGCTTTCATTTTCAAGATGCACAGGCAAAAAAAATAGTCTCTCTGGAAGGTCCCTAACTGGATGCAGAGGGCAGCCCGCACCATGGCAGACTCCTCCTGCAGAGCATAATGTGTGATGTGGAAACAAACCCAGAGCATTGCTTCCATGATGAAAAACAGAAAACAAAGGAACAAAAAGCTAGAGAGAAATACACTTCATTGTTTAAGATGAAAGAATGATAATCACAGGTTTCTGAGCTCCTAGCAGTTTCATCTTCTGGCTGGAGAAGCCAAAGAAGTCAGAAGAGACATTCAAGCTGGCAGAAGGAATTGCTGGGACCCAAGGAGGTGAGCAAGGAATTGCTGAGATCCGAAGAGGTGAGCATCCTGCCACTGCCCCTCTGCTTTGTAACTTCAGAAAGTTATAGGACAATGGTTTAGATTTTTGTTTGTTTGATTCTCAACTCTTCCAGCTACCATCCCCACTTATTTTTCCCATGATGCTGAAAACCTGCTACAGCCTGGGCTGCTGATGCTCATGTCTTTGCTCCAGACTGCGGCAGAGAGTGAGTAGCAGATGACATGTGCATTTCCATTCATTTTGTCTGAATCTTGAGCAACACCTGGCTCCTCTGGGTCTTCTTCCTTTCTCTGGCTTTTCCTCCCTTCTGCTTTTCTTTTTTCTCCAAAGTAAGTGTCCCACCTTGTGCAGCAGCTTCATCAAGATGGGCTTAGTGTGGCATCTAACACAGGTCACACTGAGGACTCTAGTGCTAGAGTGCTAGCACTCTAGTGCTAGTCCAGTGCTAGAGAGGATCAGTGCTGCTCTCCTCACTGACCTGAGCAACCTCTGTCCTGGCTTGCTTTTAAACAGCAGCAATAGTGGACTGCAGATTAAGTCATTGTCACCTGGGAAATGTTCCCTCTGTTCATCCAAGTGTCTTCAACATCACCAAGGAGTGTGGCAAAACCAAGCATTTCTTGCTATGGGTGTTTGTGTGAAAAAAAGAGAAAATCTGTGAAAATAAAAGACTTGGTTAGTCCTTGCACTTAAAATAATCTATGCTTTTGTGGTGTATTTTGTAATATTTAATAAATTACACATATGAAGCAAGTAGTACATACTGAATAAACCTTACATACTAAACTAACACTGTAAAGCCCAGTCAATGCAGCATTCCCAGTGTATCCCAGACCCAGATGACCCCTTTGTAGCTGTTTCACATCTTCCCAAGCAGAGTTGAAACCTTTCTCCTCTGAAAATCTGGTCAGACATTACACATGCTTTTTCCAGAAAGCGGTTACTCCCACGATCATTACAGAACTGTAAACAACATTCCTCCTAACAATCTGTTTCCTAAGAAAAGATTGACTTCATATGATTTAGGTCAACATCAGCCTTTATAAAATTTCTCAATTTCCCTGGCTTGGGCCTGGCATTTGAAGAAGCCTCAGAGCAGTTTGTATAGCAGAGGTGCTCCAGGAGCTGCACCATGGAGCAGCTCTACTTCAGGATGCTATTCTAGCAAGAATAAAGACAGACAGCTTATCTTTTATCTCAATTGCATGAAGCAGGATTTCTGCTCACTGCTGGAGCATTCCAGCCTCGTTTGCACCTGTGTCTTTACCTTGTGTTACCAGACACTCCCATAAGGGGCATACTCTGGCGGAAGGCAGCAAAGAGCCATCTATTTATTTATTCCCTTAATACTGCCCCCTGCTAATGACCTGCTTTTGGCACTTACCTGGCTTTTATCTATTGCTGTCTGTCAGAGGTGAGAGTATAACTAAAGGTTAAACTAGCCTCTACAACCCCAGGAGATGGGTCAGACCAGGGTCAGAAAATGGCCAGGATAAAAGAAAGCTCCTTTTTAGCTGTATTGCTTTAAATTTAACACCCAGCACAAAATATTAAAACATATCCACTGTGAGAAAGCACTTCAGAGCATTTCTGCAAGTTAGTCAAAACATATTCATACAAACAACAGCAACTGGCTAGAAGACCTCCTAGCTCTACCGGGTCAACTGTTACTCTGGGTATTGGGCTGGATCCAGCACAGGAGGCAAAATCTGTAGTCCTGAGTGGCTGTGCTTTCCCGGGAGCAGAGGTTAGGAGGGGTTCCCACAAACCCCAGCTGCAACTTTTTATATGGAGAAATACATGGCACTCACTGCAGCTGAAATTCACATCAGGTCACAGAGCATCTGCTCAGGCAGGACATTGCAGCCACTTCAGAGATGACTCGGAAACACTCATCTTTTATAAATGAGATATAACATTCACTGATGAGGTTAGCTGACAAAAGGTACTTTCTATGTGCAAGATTACATTAGTCAAAAGCTGCCCATTTAGTAAGGATTTAAAACCACAATATGGTCTCTGAAGCCCCATGATCTCCTCATACATCTAGTCTGGCCTTTCAGATAAGGGAGGAAAAGGCCACAGTACAGAATCTGCCACAAATGTCACTCTGCCCCGGGGCTCTGTTTACCCCTACACATTTGTCCCATTTACCACCGAAACACCCACACAGCATTCTGCAGCGCATCCCCTCGGCAGTGACTGTGGGCTGCACGCCCTGGCCAGCAGTGCCAGGGCAATAGAGGACACTCCTCACACCCCTCCTGCTGCTCAGTCCTCAGCGGAGGAGGGAAGGGAAAGGGAATCACAGAAGGCTCCTCACCCAGAAGCACCCCAGTGTTACCTGTGCCCCGTGGTGCTGCTCCGTCCAAGTCCTCTGCCTCCCTTGGACCCTGATCTGGCTGAGAAGTGCATATGGTGCTGAGCAGCCATTGCCTTCTTGAGGGGAAAGACAGTCTAGCAAATGAAGTCTGTTCCTGATATTCAGAAATTTCCATTTTTAAGCCTGGCAGGCTAAAGAGGCACAAGCCACTGCACCATATCAACGCTGCACTGCAAACTTGCACCAGTAAAGACATCTTATCTGAGAATCATAACTTGGTGTTTATCTAGATGAAGGAGCAAAACCAGCTACTGCAAACAGTGCAGCTTCTAGTTAATGATGCCAGTGAAAAGATACAAAGATGACAGTAGCAGATGACAGCAGCAGATTACGACAGCTTGATAGCTTCTGTGTGACACTCTAGGTCCACTTCCCCTGGACATCACAACGTTTCAAGCTGTCATGGTTTCCATGAGTTCTTCATGACACTACTGCAGCTGGGGTTAACAATCCTGCACTGGGGATCAGGCAGCAAGCACTGAGCAGCTCCCACAGCTTCCCAGGTGCTGCCAATGCAACTAAGCCACATGCAGGTTCAGAAAAGCACATGTTTAAGCAAGCTCAACACTGGTTTCAACTTTTGGGGGCTTGATGAGCATGCTGTAATGGCAGACGGACTTGCTCAAGTCTTGCAAGACACTCACCAGGTATGTCAGGCCTCTTAATGCAGGCACATACCTGCTGGAACCACCCGTTGTTGATGCAGAGAAACCCTTGCCCTGGATGATGAACCCAGCTTGCAGCCCTGGCATCAGCAGCACCTTGCACAACTTTTAGGACAGCTTTGTTTTCACATTCATGGCATCATCCAATTCTTGCTTTCAATAAAATCAGCTATAATGCAAACACCGCTGATCACACCCTAACTCCACTGAAATAGTTTTTTCATTAGTATCAGAATTTATCAATTTACTAATTACTTACATTATTTATTCACTTCCATAATCGTGATCATTCCAAACTCAAACTGAATCACTTTGGACTAATCTAACAGCTTGGATTTCCACTTGCTGCTTTTTCTCACAGAGCAGACAAATTCCAGAGCCAGAAGGATTAAAGGTGTACTACATTGAGGTCAGGATCTATTCCTTACATTGACCTATTTAGTTCTTACATCATCTTTCAGCTTCTTAATGCTGCATTCACATTAAGAAAAAACCCCAAAACCAAACCAGTTAAACGATAACGAACCTAAGGCTGGAAAATGTGACTACAGTTTGTGTATTAACACAGAGCCACCTTACAGGGAAAAACTAGTACTTGAACAGTTCCATTATCTGAAGCAGAAGAGGGAAAAAAAAAAGAGAGGAAAAAAGAAAAAGAATAAACCAATGCACTGCAAAGTCTAATGATTTTGCAGAACAAGAAGACAACGTAGTCATACAATGATGAAGAACCAATCTTGTTGCTTTGAGCATTGGTCAAAGCCCTGCTGAAATAACCAGCTCTTACTACTGATTTGTGTGCAACAAATACCCCATAATTCTTGAGAACTGGGATTTGTCTCCTCCTAAACACATAAATCTCAAATTTGCCAAGGGAAAAAAAAATGTGCAGTTCAAACAAGGTACAGGCAGAATGCTGGGATTCTGAAGTGGCTGAAAAATCCCAAATGCAGAGAGAGAGAGGAAAGGAAAGATCTGAGACATAAAATCTGCTGGCAGTTGTGCTGGCCAGGAATAGAAGTGGAGACAGATGTTCTCTCTGTGAGAAGCAGGAGACCCAAGGCAAGGGGGACCACGGCAGCAGCAGGAGGCTCAGGGGGCGATCTCTCGCTGCAGGGACGGAAGCGACTGCGGTATGGGATGGAACAGCCATTGGCTGAGGAAAGGTGAAAAAGAAATTTCCCATTACTAATCTTGAGGTCCCACAGCAATTCAAACCCAAGCTGTCCATGGAGGTCTCCAGAGGTAAGGTCAAACCTCAGCCTGGCTGGCAGGAACAGCCCTCTGGCCAGCCCAAGAGAAGAGAAGGTTTTGCCCAAAGAATGAGCGTGGGCTTGTGGGAGACCAAAAGAAACAAGCTGTAAAATGTCCAAAACACAGCAGACCAAGAGCAGAGTTCTATATTTTCAGATGCATGACTTACAATCTCAGCCCAGAATCTCTGCTTCACAGAGCTCCCAGCAATGTGCTCGTACAGTGCCCATGTTTCTGTATGGATACAATCCTTGGAGCGGTGTGATGAGAAAGCTCTACAGATAAACATGAAGTATCAAAAAACCCTACTCTTCTTAGATACAAGAAACTGAGTATAGCAAAACAGGCAGCAATCAACTTGCAGTTAGCTTCAGCTAAGCCACACAGCCACTACAGACTTTTGACTTCCCCAGTTCAAAGTATTGCGATATTTAGGCCCCTACTCACACCTGCTGTGGCATTGGGCTGCAGGTCACTGGGCTGGGAAGGGCACAGCCAGGAGATGGGCCCCTGACCAGCAGAAATGAGGCTGAGCTTCCTGCCACCATGGCTGCTGCCCTCATAAGAACAGGCAAGCAGAAAGCAAATGTTAGCACTTTTTGAAAAATGACACTGTTCTTTTCAAAAAGTAATCGAAAAGAGCTTCTTCCAGGAAAGAGGGAAACACAAGTCACTGAGTTGGCTAATTTGGTCAGATAACAAGCCATAACGCTGTCAACTAATTAAGAATGGGCTCCCCCATTGCCAGCTCTCAGATGGCAAGCAGGGCAGTGAGGGCACAAAATCTACTCCCTGTCCCCAGCTGTGCCCTCGGGGTCTGGTCTGACAAGCTCAGGGCATCCTGCATCCCTCCCTCCCCATCCAAAAGGAGCTACTTCACTGTGCCCGTCCCCAGGGCCAGGCCACCTTCCTCCTCCAGCACGTGCTTCAGGGCAGCCCCTTCCCTTACTGTAAATCAATTAAAGAATACCTGCATTTTGACAAAATTGTTCCACAAGTATTGCACAAATGCATTTTTTTTCCCTTTCTAGGCAGTGGTTCATGTCTTTTCCCTGGGGTTTTGGTTGTTTTGTTGTTTTTTTCTTCACATCACAGTCTTTTTCTTATTGCTTATCAGAAGATCACACACTCTTATCAGAGAAGCTCCAATTTCTACAGAAGTGCCTTGGAGATGACAACTGCTTGGTCATGCTTTGGGTCATTATAGGTTTTACTGTTGTTATGATTGAAAGGCCACATCCTTATATGTGTATTACCTACTTCCGTGGAAATGCTGATTGGGTAAGGAGTTAAACACTCAATTTACTGGAACCTTTGTCTTCCAGAAATTCTCAACAAATGACCTTTTTTTTTTCTATCAGTTTCAAAAATCGACCAAAACTGTTATTTCCTTGTGGAGAGAACATAAAATGGTAGAGAAGTGGTCCAGAAGCACAGGTTCTCCGAGCACATCAGGAGGATGAAGACCCATCTCTACTTTCTTTTGCTGGCTGCAGGCATCTCTGCTGCACCCCAGATGAGCAGCATGGCTGAACTGCTGACATTATTACAACAAATGTGGGAGTCAATGGCAAAGGACAATCAGGTAAGTTCAATTTCCACTTTTCTAATTTAAAATTTTATATACTGAATCCTCTTGTTCTTGAATATTTAACTTCTTTTAAAATTCAAATGATCTATATGACATTTTATTTTCATTAATGTTAATGAAGATGATATTTGAAAGGCTTAATTAATACATTGTTTTTCAGAATCTGAGGATTGAAACTCCAGACAATATAGAGGTATGTAAACCCCCTTTAAAAAAAATGAAATTAACCTTTTCATAAATTTAGTCACTGAAAATGGAGATATCAATTTAAAAACTATTTCAGAAATACTCTATTATTTGTATTTAAGAGCAAACAATTACTTTAACTGTAGCTATTACAAGATATAAACTGTTGTTAAGGATATATATCATTGTAAGATATAAAATGTTATTAAAAACAAACAAACATTGAGCCAAAGAAAAATATGCTGTGATACAAAAGTAGCTAAAGATAGCAAGGTTCTTGTTCTATGTTTTTGCAAATCTCCTGCAGGACACACATACACAGACGGATTTTCTAAACTGTATTTTTAAACAAATGACAGTTAGGAAGGAAAGAACAAACTCGTTCACATTTGTTGATCATTTGTCTGCAAAAAATAGTTCCCTTTACTCCAATTTGTTTAAGCTACTTTTAGAAATGGCTTTTTTTTATACCTTTATCATCAGTCAGGGGATTAAATAGCCTTATTACCACATCTTGCCTGAAGGATGGTGTTAATACCTGAAAACAAGACACCAGCTATCCTGTGTCCATGCACGAGGTCTGTCTTAAAGATGAAATTCCCCTTTATGTATTTGACATCTTCTTTTGCATCTCCAATAAATTCCTCCCGTTTGCTCTCAGTGCAAATGCTCTATGCAAGCTGATCTTAAAAAATTTCCTTCTGATGCAGATGCTGCTGATGAGACTTTTTTTTTTCTGCTGTGCATCAATTGGAAGCTTGGTTTCAACGTGAGATCACAGCTCAGCTCAGAGCTCTTCAGATAACACCATGGCTAGATAGCTATTTGTGGCAATGCAGTCCGAGTCAGTCCTTTATTGAAGGAGTGGAATAATTTGCATCAGTTCCATAAGATAGCTGCAGGAGCGTGGTGTTTTTTTGGTTGCCCATTTCTTTTAAATTAGGTGTAAAGCTCCCAGAACTGCCACTTCTCTCTGGATCCTATCTGGAAGAGCTCTCTTACCAGGCTGGGGCTTGGGGCTGGATTTAACTCTGAGATTTTAATAAGGAAAACACATCCAGAAGGAGTGGTGCCAAATGGCAGCAGCTCGCTTGTCCCTTTCCCTGCTGAGGCTCCCATCAGTGCCAGCATAGCCCTCCACACTGGTGCTTACTTCTCCTCTAGGGAGGAGAGCTGCTTCACTCACCTGCACTTTGCATACAGAGATGACAGTGAAATTCCTAGTGTCTCTGCATCCCTTGCTCACCAGGGGCAGAAGCAGTTTCCCGAGTAAGGATGTGGGAAAAATTCCTCATCACGCAGCATCCAGAGATGACTAACAGGAGGCCACTAGTTGGTCAAGAACATCATAGGCATGATGCTGACCCTTGGCAGCTGTCTGCAGTTCCTCCAGTCTTCACTGATTGTGTTTTTGCTTCATTTATCACCACCTTCTTCTCCCATTATGCTTCAACTCATTCCTGCAGCTGACTGTCTTGTCTTCTCTTTCTTTCCTTTTCCATGAATTTAGCTGATCTCTTCCAAAACAACTTCGTGCAACCGTTATCACTCTTTGCTCTGCATCCATCCTGTATTCTCTCAAGTCCTTCTGGCTGCCTTGCCCAGACAATAAGGTCTTGAAGACAAATAGCAGCTCCCTCTGTGAAAGAGGAACAGCATGCCTGGTGCATGGGACAAGGCAAAGAGGTCCGTGAGATGAGAGTGTAGCCGTTATCCATAAAGATGTCAGCTGCCACAGAGGCTAATGTTTGGAGTAGTTTCAGATTCATTTTCTTTCATCTTCAGATAGCTCTAGCTTCTGGAGCAGAAAGCATCTCACACTCAAATGCAACACATGAACCAGAGTTATCTGCTGACATGAGCAGATGTAAGAAATCACACCAGTCTTCAGATGGCTGCAGAAGAGCTAGGACTGTCTTTGGATACTTACATGGTTCATCTGGACATTAAAAAACAAACACTAACAGAAACCATCATCTGCCAGGTTTCTGCCTGCAGAGTAAATAAACGCACACATCAGTTAAGCATGTTTGCATGAATCATTTGCAAATACAAGCCCCAAAGTCAGTAACAACTGATTCACTGCTGGATTTAACTCAGGATGATTTCTAATAAACTTATTGTAGCTCATGGTTACAAATTCTTGTATCTCGGTTTTGCCATTTCTTCCATCTTAGGATGTGAATTGTGTCAGTGCAATCTTTGCAGGAATGGAACAGCTGAAATCTCATCCAGCTATGAAAAAATACAGTGTTTTCTTCCAAAAATTTGAAAGACAATTCCTCACACCAAGCCTGGCAAATGAGGTAGGAATTTCTTTCTTGTCTAACAGAGACTATGAAGCAGAGATGTAATAAAATGTCATTCATAATATATCTAAGCCCTTATGTCCACAGGAGAGAGAATAATTTTTGCAGTTGCTTGTGTTGAGTACATGGAAGAAGAAATCCTGATATTATTTTGCATTTCTGCTCTTCCCTTCCTCTAGTCTCCAGCTTGACCCACCTCTAAAATGAGGATTCATATGTGTGATCAGCTTTTTTAAAGTTTAAGGAAAATCATGTCATTTATGAAATTATTTCAAGATTTAAAAACTTTATGGAATGATAAAATATTATGTAATTTCATTTTCTTGATTAACTTTTCAGGAGGAATGTGATACAGAAAGAAGAAATGCAACAATATTCATAGAAAAGCTGATGACATTCATCCGAAAAGCATCATTAAGAGGCAGAATGTAGAGCTGTAAGTTTCTAGAATTGCTGTAAATTTAAACAAGCAGTAAAATGTGTGTTTGTCTTAAAAGTACTCTTCTGGCAGGTAACATCTTTAGTTTCAGTGTTACCATACCTGATCGTGTTTGACAGGTAGTCTCTGAAAGTACTGATGGCAAAATGTCATTCCCATTTCTATATGAAAATTGAAATGTTTGATAAAGCAAATCATGCAGGGAATTATGGAAGGACCTGACGAGGCACAAAAAAGTTGGAGTTGCTCATGAAAAGGTCAAGTTAATTTCTAAACAGACACAGTGAGACTGAATACAGCCGGATGTGAGCAAAAGCAGCTGGTTCACTGTATGTGCCTTATCTAACCATTGCCTAACCCCGCAGGTTTCGCACACTGCGCCAAAAATACAGACTGCTGTACTGAGATGTGATGTGAATGTATTTCCTTTGCCTTCCTTTAAGACCAGGGTGGACCAATGTCGGATGGACGACGTGCACTCTAGCAATATGGGTTGGAGATCTGTAACTTTTCAGGTTTAAAGGCAAATTTCTGGTGGAAAGTTTTGCTGGTGTCACATAACCTCAGCAGAAGGGGTATCATTGTCAATAACATGTCCGGAAGAACAACAACCCATGTACAGACCATTAAGCCAGTACACAACCACTGCTGCTGAAATAGGTGATTTGGCTCAGGGAACTGGTGTGGGTTTACTGGGGAAATCACAGCCTTGTTACTATCCATCTCCAGCAAAGAGGATTAACCAACATGATACGAGCAAAACTTTTCTACTACAGAGCTTTGCCACTGCTTTGAAGACAGCAACAGATGAACTGCACCATTCCTGCACACACTATTCCACCTCTTAAGCTCTGCCTGAGCTTTGCTGTGTATCTGTGTATCACTTAGCAGCAAGGAGCACAAGAACGTTGTGCTCATGCATGTAGGATCACCTGGATTTGCTATGCTTATCACATGCCCAAAAGCTTTCACAAGCACTGAGAAACACACCCTGAGGTTTTCCTCTACCTGCAGCTTTGTCAGATCAGGATATATTTGTCAACTCAAGATTTGTAAGGATCTAAGCACATGCCACTTAGTGGAATTAGTGGTTTTTCTAAAGCTAACAGTGACAGGAGTGTTTAGATCAGTATGAATTTATTTCTATGATGTCAGTTAAATTATATTGCATTTTATACATCTATGTATTTTGGAGAAAATATTTATTCTGTATTTTTTACTACTTTGAATAAAATGAATAAAAATTGTCCCTGGCTTTTTATCTCCACAAATTTCTTCCAAGTTACTCCCACACTTGAGCAAATCTAATTACTGTAAAATCTCAATGATCAAGAGAATTAGACCTTAGAGGCGAGCGAGCAAGCAAGTGTACTGCTAGAAGCTATTTCTAACAATGCACAAATTAAAAACCAGAGAGAGCATCAAGGTGCATACCTCTGTGATGGAGTTGAGCTGTATGTTTGATTTTACTTTGCCTGAGTTGTTGAGAAGCCCCTGCTAGAACATGGACTGATGGTCCATGGAGACCTAAGCAGCTAGTCAGCTTACTGTTCTCTCTCCTTTTCAACAACTAAAATTGAAAGAGAGAGAACACAAATAACAGTATAAACATGCTTGAGGTGGTGGTAATGTCTGAGGCTCAAAGCCAAACAGGTTTATAGTGCCTCTTCTCAGATGCAGATACTTGCCAATATCCTACCAAGCATCTCACGCACTGACTGAGGTCTGAGCCTGAGTAACTCCAAACAATGGGGCTAAATGCACTGCAGAGGAAAAGACAGCTGGTGAGGTTCCTGATGTAAAATAAATTCCTTTAAAATAAACAAGCAAATATCTCATCAGACCTGCAACAGAAATTGCAGCTCTTGTCATTCACAAATAAACATTTGCAAAGCACATACCTTTGGTGGAAATCTTTCACTCTCCTCCTCGAGGCTGGAGGCTGCCACCGAGCATCCCCAGAGCTGTCCTAGTTCACACCTCCAGCTAAGCAGAACGCCAACCAAGATCAAAACACTGTAGCCAGCCTCTGTTGCTCTCAGAATCCCAACCTGCCTAACTCCCAGATGACCCCTCTGCACTTTGCAGTCTGCCTATCAAAAATACGAGACACAGGATGCTGTAAGGAAGAACACGTTCTGAAGCAGAGATGAAGTTGGATGCTAGTGTAGGTCCCTCCTGCACTAACCATATGTCACTCAGAATTGTGGGCAGACCTCCCTGGCCCTACAGAGGGTTTGAACACTCAGCTACAAGCATCACTCAAGCAGGTAGCAAAAAAATAATACTAACTGAAATTATTAGTGGGAAAAAAAAGAACTAGAAGAGGTTTTCAGTGTTTCATTATGAATTGTGATAAGACAAAACATTTAAATATTTTACATGAACAGAAACTAAGGAAAGATCTGATTCAAAGGGTCAGCAGGTTTCCTTGCAGGCTGAGCTCCACTCCACTAGACCTGAGAAGACTCTTCATCAGCATTTTATCACCTTCTGTGCCCTGTTCCTGGTTTTCCCCCTTTGCCCCTTTTCAGGGGCCACAGACTCACCATGCCCTCCAGCATTGTGGCTGGGATGCCCATGGTACGTGCATCTGCACTTAATTCTCTCCTTTTGGGCTATATCAAGCCTAGGGCATGAGCTCCCATTGCTGGGTATCCCTGAGGAGGCTGTGGATGCTGAAAAAGAATTTATCTTTTTTTTTCCCCCTCAAAATTACTGCTTTAGCTTTCAAAATAGTGATTTTGCCTTTCTTCTGTCAGATAGCTGCCTGGATACTACTTGGAGACAGTTGCAGGCTTCTGAAGATGCTTTCTAGCTTTGAATGCTTTCTTCTGCCCTGCTGTATAGATTTTTCTTTCAGGTTCTCTCAAGATAGAGAAGCTCTTGCACACTGACTTCAAAATAGGCATTGTCAACCAGCTTCCCGACCATCTGCAAAAAAATCTGGGCACAGAGAGATGAAAGAAAGGTTCTTAGGCTTGTGTTGGAAGTATCAGCTGCTATAGAAACCACAGTAGGTTGGAGAATCTTAAACATCAAAAAGGGCTTTACAGAAAACCTGAAATAAGGGGCAGCTTGAGCGTGTTGATCAACTCTGCAGACCAAGACAAAGCCACTCCAAAATTTTTAGCCAAAGCAACTTTCTCAGAAAAAACATCTACAGGCTTGTGGCTTGTAGGGTTGGACTGTCCTTAACCATAGCCCTGAAATCCCTCTTAGCTGGCACTCCAGATTAGTAGAACTCACAATTTCAGTCCTGCAAGAGCAGCTTCTAACCTGGTCTGCAGCTATTGCTGTCATGGGTGAAGCACCTCATTCCAGAAAACCCTTGCATCGGGTGTCTTAAATGAAACTGCCTCTTGGGTTCCTTTCTGCTTCTCAATTGGAAAAAAAAAAAACAAACAAACAAAACTGCACTTGAATGTATAATCTATTTAAGGAAAAAAAACAAAAAACAAACAAACCCAAACTTTCTGTGGATCTGAAATCTAATTCTCTCAAGCTCTTTCTGCACTTGGGGCAGCAGAATTGGGCAAGTACTCTCAGGGGCAATCCCAATTGCTGCTGCAGGTTGGTGTGCAAAACAGCCTGAAATACGGGGGACTGGCAGAATGAGGACACCAATAACACTGTTACTCCATAACACTGGTGCCAGGCACATTTAAAATCCTTATATTATTGGTATAGTTCTATCTTAATCTCAAATTTCATTCTAAACTGCGAGAACGGCTCTGTTTTCAATCAGAGAACAGAAAAACAAAGCTCTAGAGAAATGTTTGGGCTGCCTTATCAATGGGTTTCCTCCAAGCTCCTTGTATATTTTTTTTGCTATAAATAACCCAGGCAAATTAATTATTCAACAAAAAGTTTTAGATATGGGAGAAAGGAATGAGAATCAAAATGAGAGCTGGTATTTGGTGGGAGAGAAAGGTGAGTGTCCTTGTAATCACAGAAGCAGCTTCCCACAAAACTTACCAATCTTGACATTGTAAACTATGAATCTGAGCAGCCAAGCATGCCTGGCACTTGCAGTCACAGTGGTCCCAAGCATCTGATTGCATTTATTCTGAGTTCCTTGGTCTGACATGTCCTAACATGACCTGTGAATGTCACTACTTTTTTGGGTATTCCTGTCCCTGAAGACCTTCACTGAGACACAGGCATGAATCTTGCCATACCAGAACACATACACAGAAGTAAAACATTTTCCTGTCATGCCAATACTGCTTTTCCCAGTGTTTTCAAGTATTACCAGTCAATTATTGTGAAGGAAAAGTTCGCTTTTTTTCACAGTATGACTCTATAAGATGAGGGGAGTAGGCACAGTTGTGGTGAAATGAGGATTAATCTGAGAAAATATTTGTAATTTGTGCAGACGTTGATCTATATAACACTTTGTACTCTTCCTGCCTGCAACCCAGTCTCCAAAACACAACAAGCCCGAGCAGCCTCCCACAGCAGAGCAGGAGGCTGACAGCAGGTGGCAACAAAAGACCAGAAATACAATATGTACAGTCCCTGTCTGCGCTTTCGAGTAGGAAAAACGAAAGTCACAGCCAGTGCGTTCCTGCTGATGTGCCCATGTGTTCAGAAATGAACGGCGCTGCCTGGCTGTCCTCCAGGAAGGACAGGACGGGGAGCTGAGGCTCAGGCTCTGTCCTCAGGGTGAAGCTTCGTGCTGCTCAGAGCATCGTGGGGCACCACCCACTGATAGTCCCCACAGGGGGTGCCCACACCAGCAGCCTCGGGTCTCTGTGGCTGCTCCTCAGGTCACTCCTTCCTAGGCTGTCACCCGAAACACCCTTCCATCTCCGACGCTGCCCCTCCGACCACAGCCTCAACTGAAAACTACCTGCGACAAACAATTCCCCTCTCCATCACTTACACGAGTCAGGCACGACAAGGTCAGGATCACCAAAAATGGAACTCTTTAACCTTAAAGGAGGTGGTGGCTCTAGCTGGGAAGCAGCCTGCCAGAAATTCTGCCCCCCAAAATATCCCTCAGCTACCTGCCCCTATCCACCTGCATCTTTTATCAGATGCAAAGGCTCCAGCTGTGTTTTAAATATTAACTTTGACTTTATCCAGAAAGCTCAAAATAATCATCTTTCCTAGCATGCCCAGGAAAAAAGTCAGCATGTAATGTAAAACATCACTCTTTAACCTCTTCATAATTGACTTTTATACTTCAGTTGACCTCAGTAGGCATGTACTATTTGTTTCCAGGAAGTGCTTGTGTAATTTATCACTGTTAATATTCTTTGTGCTGCAAATACAGAAGTCGTCTGTAAAATCACCATGCCATAAGCCCTTTGTAAGTTGGAGAAGGGTCAGTTGGCCACAGACTCGTCCAGCAGGGATCTGGGCTCACCGAACACAGCTTATTCCCAATGGGTAGCACACCTGTGCTGCCATCTCTGCCTGATCCCAGAGTGAAATACCCCCTCTTGCCTCTCTATCACAACGCTGCCCGGCTCAGACCGGCTAAGCTGACCCACAGGCATTCGACAAGACCTCCGCTCTTCAGCGGCAACCTCAGCCCTTACTCAGGAGCCTCCATCCCCTCCTTGCAGTCACAGAAATGCCCTGCAAATGGGAGGCACAGAAACCACATCCATCACTGAGTAAAGAAGATGGTCAGCCTCTTGAACCCTGAAAGTCATCTGGTGTTCTGCAGAAGTTGTGCTTCTCACTGCTTGGTCCAGAACACAATTAACCAGGGGAAGTCAAACTTTGGGGATGTGTCCTGTGGTGTTGCAGCAGCATGAGGTGAACTCCAAGGAGCTGTGAGTCTGACAGAAGGCTGTGATCTCCAGAGGGAACCAGCCAAATTAGCCTTGACATGCCAAGAGAGGTTTGTGGAGAAGATGCAGCACTGCAAGCACCACTGTGCATCAGGGTGCTGGGGAGGAGGAAGAGAAGAGTGCGGGGGCTGGAGAGGGCAGCGCCAGGGGATTCCCACTTTGGAGCTGCAGGAGATGACCCACACATACAGACTTGGTTGAGAAGTATTTTACAAGCATCTTTATCTTTGAGGATCTCACAAAACCCTCCCAGGGTCTCTCTCAGCAGAAAGATTCATGGAGAGAAACAACCAACAACGGTCAATGCTTCCTCAGCCCATCTCCTGGCTGGAGAGTGGGGTGGCCATGGTTTCCCACCCCCGGACTCCCCGAATGGCCACCCATTGGTGGCTTTGCTCTGCTTCAGCCTGGAATTCCATCTCCGAGCAATATCGAGACAAATCAGAGAGAAGCGAGGTGGTAATTAACCACTTCATTAGCCGCGGGATGGAGGCGGCTGGATGTGGGAGGGGCGGGAGAGGGGAGCAGCCGTGCCTCACACCTCGGCTGCTGCTGCTGTGGGCCGTGTGTTTGTTTTTGGGGATGTTCTGGGGTTTTTCTGGCTCGCCGTGGCGGGAGCGGCGGGCGGAGGCGCTGCCGGTGCCCCCCCACGGCCGGGGCAGCGCGGCCGCTCCGGGGCCGCCGCGGGGCTTTCCCGGCGCTCGCGCTGACTC
>WBNH01004529.1:155847-184789 GCA_013401255.1 Urocolius indicus
CGACCGATTGCGCTGGGGGGGTGGGGGGGGGTGGGGGGGTGCGGCCCCCCCCCCGCGCCGCTGGTGCTACAACAGCGTGATTTCCTCGAAGTGATGCTGGCGGCGGCAGCCAATGGGAGGCGCGGCCGCCCCCCGCGGCGGCGCTGATTGGCCAGGATGCCGCCGGGCCCAGGGCGGCGGGGAATCCCGGGCGCCGCCGCGTTATACCCGAGGGCGCGCCCCGCGGGCGGCAGAGGCGCCTTGGTGTGCGGCCGGGGAGGACGGCTCACGTCGCCTCGCCTCATCTCGGCTCGGCTCGGCTCGGCTCGGCTCGGCTCAGCAGGGCACGGCACGGCACGGCACGGCACGGCACAGCGAGGTGGGTCGTGCTGCGTTTCATCCCGTCTTGTCGCTCGCCCCTCGCTCTATAACGGCTCCAGGCGAAGGTGACCCGCAGGGTACCGTGCGAGCAACTCCGAGGACATGGCTCTGCTCTGCTTTGCTTTACTTTGCTTTGCTTGTAAGAGAGAGACAGCGTCCGCCCCTGCCGTGCGGAAGCGGCTTGAAGGCACGGGGCTCATCGCGCCTGCAGCCGTCGGGTGGACAGCGGGCATCCCTGCGGTGGGCAGCAGCCGCGGCCCCTTACCCACCCCCCGGGAGGGGACGGGACGGGACGGGGCGGGTTGGCCCCCCGCACCGGCGGGGCCGGGCATGTCCGGGCGCGGCCGCCGCTCCGCAGGCTCAGCCGGAGGCTCCGCTCCGTCCTTGAGCGTGTGCCAGTGCCGAGCCCCGAGGCCGGATCGCGCGGCTGCGAGCTCCCCGCGGGGGTCAACGCCGGCTCGCCGCCCCCCAGGGCGGGCACAGCCCGGGCCGCCGTCCCGCCGCCGGGCGCCTGGTTGGAGAAAGTTAGAAATGGTATTGTTTGGGGAATCTCGGGCTGGCTGTCTTGGAAAAAAAAACCACCGCAAACAGGAAATTATTTCTGCAGAGGAAGGGCTGGGATGGCCGTGCCGCCCCGCTCCGGCTGCGCAGCGGGGAAGGGGCTGTGCGGCGGGACCGGTCGGGGCTCTGCCAGGGCTTGTCATGTTGCAATTTGGGGATGCCCCCAACTCTGCAGCAGGGCGAGCTCCCTCCCGTCCTCCTGCGCAACTTAATTAATGGAAAACTTTTAAGGAGGCCAGTCCGCAGGTAGTTCCGCTCTGTGAGTGCGGAGAAGGTGGGGGGGGTTGGTCCTCGCACTGGACCTGCACTCCTGGGAACACTGTGCCGGTGCTGGCGATGAGCTCCCTCCCTCTCGGGGCGGTCGGGGCCGGGCTGCCCTGTCCTACGGGCTCAGCTCCCGCCACTGCGTTCAGCCTTTTCCAGAATTCACAGCTCAAGCCGAGCTTTGGGTGCTGCCCTCCAGGAGCACGGAGAAATGCTGAAAAAGAGTAAAGACTTTGAAAAAGTAGTTTTGGTTGCTTCGGTAGCAATAGCTCACAGCACCGAAGGGAGAGGGGATGCACACTGAAGAATGGTTCAAATAGTGATGAGTTTTTTGCTGATCTGTTCTTTCTTTCATAGACATCATGCCAGTGTCAAGAATGCGCATGAGGCCCTGGTTGGAAATGCAGATTAATTCCAATCAAATACCAGGACTGATATGGATTAACAAGGTGAGGGTTGGTAGTTGTTTATTATTAGTATTGTGGTATCATTAATCATTGTATCCTTTCTGTATCATTAACCATCCTTGTTCTTAGCTGACACTGAACATAAGTTAGGATCATAAAGGAAAGAAGGACATGGACAAAATTTGCAAGAATTACATTTAAAAAACACAATTATTCTTGTTTTCAGAAGAGGTAGCTCTGCTTGGAACAGAATATTGTAGGTCCGTTTTCTTTCCTGGCAAAATTCTCAAGAGGGAAATGTGTCCTTGTTTTGGCTGGATCAGAGTTAATTTTCTTCCTGGTAGCTAGTAGAGGACTGTGTTTTGGATTTAGTAGGAAAATGGTGATAACACAGGAATGTTTTAGCTGTTATTACGGAGGACTTGGGCTAAGTCAAGGGCTTTTCAGCTTCCTGTGCCCAGCCAGCAGAAGCTGAGGAGCAGAAAGAAGTAGAAGGAGAAGGCAGCCCTAGCTGCCCAAGGGCTATCCCAGACCATAGGATGTCATACCTAGGGTGAAGCACTGCTCAGGAACTGGCTGGATATTGGTCTGCAGGTGGTGAGCAATTGCATCTGGCACCACTTGTTTTTTTATATTCTAATTCTGTTTTTATTATCACTACAACTATTATTACTTTCTTCTCTTTCTGTCCTATTAAACTGTCTTTATCTCAACCCCCAAGATTCACTGTCTTTTTTCCTGAGTCTCTCCCCCATCCCACAGTGGGGTGGTGGTGAGTGAGCAACTGCATGGTACTTAGTTAAGTACTGGCTGGGGTTAAACCACAACAAAAAGATAAATTAACATAAAAGTAATCTGAACATGATGGAGAGCCACAAAAACTCCAAGACCATTTAACTCCTCCTGCTCACTTGAGCTGAGTCATCTCCCATCCCAGCTAAGCAGCTGCTCTTACAGTCCCATTTGCTCTTAGCTTTAAGACTTGGCCTGAAAGAAATGGTGTACTTTTTGGTTTGGAAGGCACTTCCCTATACCTGTAGCACAGTAGTCTTGCTGAACCAGGTCTCTTTCCCTGAACTTTTCAGATCCATCCCAAGGTGATCTTTAAATTATGCCATGTTTGTTCTTAGGATTCCTGCAGGATCTTATGGGCAACTTGAAAAAGGAATTCTCTAACAAAGCATACCTTGAAAATACACTGTAGTTCATGACATGGTAGTAGATTAGATACAATGCATTTCATGATTCTGGGATAAAATTGACAGTGTTACTTTCTTCTACTGTGGTAGAAGTAGTGGGTTTTTTCCTCCTGTTTCAGTGCCTTAAATACCTTGAACAGCATTGGCACAATGAGGGTATATAAAATTTGAGTTGCTACTGAGAATGCTTTGATGAAATCCATTATTGCAAACTGGCTCCAATCTTTGTTGGTTTCACTTCAGGATAAGAGGATGTTTCAAATCCCATGGAAACACGCAGCTAAGCACGGCTGGGATATGGAGAAAGACGCCTGCCTGTTCCGGAGCTGGGCCATTCATACTGGTGTGTACTGGCTTTACACTCCCATTCACCATACAGATACCTCAAATGTGCATTCTTACATGACTTACACGTGAAGAAGTTACAGTAGTTATTAGTATTTATGTCAGAGAAAATAAAAGAATCTTTTAGGGTTTTTCTAGTGGGAAGAACCAGCACCAAAGTCTAAACAATTGCCCTATCTCTTATTTATAGGAAGGTATAAAGTAGGTGAGAAAGACCCTGATCCAAAAACCTGGAAGGCAAACTTCCGCTGTGCTATGAATTCACTGCCTGACATTGAAGAAGTTAAGGATAAAAGCATCAACAAAGGCTCCAGTGCTGTCAGGGTTTACAGGATGCTGCCACCCTTGACAAAAGACCAGAAGAAAGGTAAGCCCTCCACGTTCCAGCTTCACTGCTGCACTTAAACACTGCTTGCTTTTCCTGTTCCATGCATTCAAGGGTGTAGCAGACCTCTTGGTAGCACTGGTGCTACTGGGCTTAGTCACTGGTTATTGCCATTGCTAACAGTTTGTGCAAACAGTTCCTCTTATCCTACTTTCTTTAAAAGTGCTGAAAGGTATCATCAGAAGGTGATTAGGACTGCTGCTGATAGCAGTAGCAGAGGCTGCTGAGAAGGGCTCAAAGCTGCAAGATCTCGTGCTCACCTAAAATGTCAGCCATGCAACCTTTTCTCACATTCATCGTATTTTTATTTAACAGAAAGGAAGTCAAAGTCTTCACGAGAAGCAAGAAACAGAAGCAAGAGAAAGGTATGTGTCTGTAGAGGCAGCTGAAGAAGCTGGAGGTTTTGGTGGGTTTTGTGCTTATGTTTTTTTCATATGGGAACGTGCGCATTCTTAGACAGGTCTTTCAAGCTTTGCCCTTATTTTTGTAGTCGTATGAAGACACAGGGACAGAGAAGTCAGCAGAAAGAATAACCAACACGCCTCTGCCAGATGACCACAGTGACTACACCGTTAATGGCTACCCGGGGCAGGAAGTAGAGGTTGAGGGCACGTCCATCACCTTAGGTGAGACTCTGTTTTTAGCTCTGAGCAGAGTGGAACGTGCCATTCACACTAAACCCACATTCTGCACCAAAAGACAAAGACGACTCTTGGGGCGGAGCCCAGCTGTGCTGTCAGATGGGGAGGGGGGGAATAAGAGGTGGTTGTGTCTCCTGTGAGTGCCAACTCTTGATGCCTTCTGCAGACCTCTCCTCGTGTGAGGTAAGCGGCTCCCTGACTGAATGGAAGCCACCGATGGAAATCACCATGGCTGACAGCACCAACGACCTCTACCAGCTCCAAGTGTCTCCCTTGGCCTCCTCCTCAGAAGGTGAGTATTTCTTTTTTTCCTACCCTGGTCCTACATTGGTCTCCAAGAAGCAGGTTGGAACTGGAATATGGCCAGAGGGATCAGGAGAAACAAAGAGCTGTCTTGTCACAAAACAAAACAACCAACCTCCACCTGATGGAGTTAAGTTACTGGAGCTACCAAACTGGCCGGGTTACAGAAGGGAAGAACTGCCATGTGCCGTCTGCAGTACCTGCTCATGGATGAAAGGCTCCAAAATGCCATTTACTTTGCACATGTGAGCAAAGGGGCAGGCTTTATCTCACAGGCTCAATGTGATGGCACAGATAGGTCAGCCTTGAAAGAAAAGGAGAGATTTCTGGGCCAGGAGAGTGAGACTGGGAGTTCCTGAGGCATCTGGAAGAAGGCTATGGCAGAAGGAGGACGGAGTTGAGTACAATAGGGACAGTGGAGATAACTACACTTCCCAGTGTGGGGGGAAAAAATCACTTGGCTATATCAGAGTGGTTCTTCACTTGGGGTGCAAATCATCTTCCTCCTGCATACCAAATGCACTCTGCTTTGGTGATTCTTGATGAGCTGTGCACCTCAATGGACAGTTGTTGAAGAGCATCTGAGATGAAGAGCTGTGAGTGGCTTGGTGTATGGAGCTGCTGATGGGCTTGCTCACCTCAAAACCGTGAGCCCCTTCTCAGTGTCATCTGTGGGCAGGGAAAGTAAAAGATAATGATGTTGTGTGACAAGAGAATATGAAGCAGATTGTGTGGCAAAGAGGGCGAAGTATGAGGTCTAACATGCAAGAAGTTGACATCTCTATCTCTTTTTTTTTTTTTTTAATGAAAAACAGTCACAGATGAAGATGAAGAGGAAATGAATTCAGAGATTTTTAAGGTAACATCAGCCCTTCTGATCAGAGTGAATTGGCTAAAGTTGCTGTTTGCACTGAGAGGAGGGACGCAGCAGCTGTCTAATCCAGTCCTATACATGTTTAACATACACCTCTGCAATCCAAGACCATTATTTAACAAGGAAGCTTGAAAAATTAAATATAAAAAGAAAGCTACTCAGAAAACATAAACTGGAGAGGACACATCTGTAGAAATATTGATTCTTCATGTGAAAGTCAGAGAAAGCTATTGAGTACTGTCAAAAGTAGAGCTTGCTGTATTAGAATCTGGAAAGCCTCTCTAGACTTTATTTTGCCCTTCCCTCCACCTCTGACACATATGGTGCTTAATCTGGGTTTCCAGCTGTCACACTTATCTAACTGATAAGAGGTGGGTTCCATCACTGAAGGTGCTCTGGCTCTCCTTGTTTTGCATTCACTTTTTTAAACTGGGAGTAAAATGAGTTTTATATAACTTGGCATGGGAAGATATAATTTGATCTTTGTTGCTCTTCTGCCTTCTAGTTAAGCAATAAAACATTGTGCTTACAGAAAGAAGGAGCAATTTTTACCATCTCCTTATTCTCTTATAGATGCTTGAACCAGCTCAAGACTGGCACACCACAAGCGTTGGGGGGAAAGGCTTTCTCACCAATGAACCTGGCACACAGACCATGTGCAGCACTTACAGCTACAAGGAGCAGGATGGAGAGATTGACACAACCTCAGGTACAGATGCTCTCAGTTATCACTGATTGTCAAGGCCACAGGATGATGCAGATGAGGGTTTTCATGCAAGATGGTAATTGGGAGGGAGAAAAGCAAATGGAGGGATTCATACATCCCTGTGTTCTGAGATTTCCAAGTGGCCTGGAGAGGAATGCAAGGTACTTTTCATAAAAGGAAAAGGAGAAAAATGACCCCAATAAGCATTCTACAGATTTGTCTTAGGGTTATATACATGTAAGCTATGCCAGCTTGCAGGAACTCCTTGCAATGTAACTGAAGAAGTCTGTCTAGCAATAGCTTAAATGGGACAGCTTAACAGAGAGCATTTAGAGTATTTTAGCAAAATATTAACCTAAAGTATTCACTCACATCTGAGAAATCATAGCATGGTAGAGTTTAGAAGGGACCTTTAGAGATCATCTAGTCCAACCCTCCTGCAGAAACAGGTTCACCTATATCAGGTGGCATAGGGACATGTCCAGGCGGGTCTTGAAGACCTCCAAGGAAGGAGACTCCACAAACCCTTCCATTTTTATATACACACACACATAAACATGCTATTTTGTTCTTGCTGCGTGCGAGTCAGTACTTGTTTTATTTTATCTAGGAGAGCTAGAGTTCAGGTTCTTTGACCAGAAAAGCAGCCTAGACTTCTCCTGGCTGGAGACAATGAAACCTACCATGCACGTCATTCCCTGCGGCCTGCAAACCTCTGACTTCCTCCAACCTCAAACTGCTCTTGGATAGGAACTTTGACAAGCCTGAAGAGAATGGAAGAACTCGCTTGTTACCAACTGAATGAAGAAAGTAGTTTTATATTCCGTTTAACTTTTAGACCTGAAAAGGTTAGCAAGAAAATACTCGTTTATAAATAAATAGAAGAGGAGTCCTATCTCACTAGCAGGACTTGGGCACTGACGCTCCTCAGCTGCAGAATGCACCTTGTGATCGCTCAGGAGGTGAAGCTTTAACTGGAAGGTTGTCACTGTGCCACAGGATCTGATTGGTGCGCTGTGCCGGGGCCTGGGGAGGAGGCACTGTCCTCCCCATGCCAGACATGCTGAGCACTTTACCCACGGAGTGCTTAGGAGAGGCGCTGCAAAGGAGTCTCTTTCCTATTAGTTTTGGTTGCTGCTTACCTGTGCAACACTGGTGACTTTGACCTTAGCAACTGTCATTACACTTAGTCAGAAAAAATAGCACTAATTGGCCCTGTCTTTGATTTACTCCATTACATAGTTCATCTTTCAGATCTTTCGACTTTAAACTGTAAATAGTTTAGACCAATAAAATGTGAAAATTCCGTTTAGGCTTTGCTTCCACATAGCACAGTTACCCAGGCCTACTCATAGGATGTTATCTGCTCCTGGCATGCCACATCTTATTTCTACATAATAGTTGAAGAGCTGCTGCATGAAACCATGTTTGCACTGATGGGGCAGAGCTCTTTATTTATACTATGCCTTTTGAGATCCCTTCTGGCACTCAGCTGCAATGCCAACAATGCTGAGCAGCAAACTGCTACCACTTGAGACTCACCTGGGGCCAGCCCGTGCAGGGAGTGCAGGAGGGAAAAGGCTCTTGTTTGTATGTAATACATAGGAACCAAATCACTAAGCTGTAATAGACTATTTTCTTGTATATTTTATTTTTGTATATAACGTGTTGTATATTTGTTTTAATAAAAATGTTTTATATATGACATGTTTACTTTTTCTCATGGGAGAGCTCCCACGATGCATTCCAGATTCCTTGAAGATACTCAAATATGTTGTTGGCAGAGGGAGATGGAGGGGTTTTTTTCATGAGTCATGAAAGCATAGGGAATTTAGTCCAGCTTGCTCTAGTTTTCTAGCCTCCTGTCTTCCCAGTGCAGCTGGTGAGTGGAATCCTGCTTGTCCTGGGAAGGGAAACTCGGGTCCTGTGCACATGTGGAGTTAGATACAAACCAACTATCTGCCACATCTGCAAGTGTGACCCAACTTGGAGCTGAGTTATAGGCTTGGCTCCCCAAACCCAGCATTTAAATTATGGACAGACCTTACTAGTAGCAGTATCAGCTTCTGTGATAAGAGGATCAGCAGTTAAGACCTAGCTAAAGTACTTGGTCTTGTCTAGAAAGAAGGCACATGAACAATTCAGAAGGCAAGAGGAAAGCAAGCTGGTTTTCCCCTGTGTAGTTTGATATTCTTCAGTCTAGAAAGTTCTGACATTACTGCATTGTCTGGAGTGGGAGACAAGAGACAAGTGTGGCTGATGCAATGTGTCTTCAGCTGCAGCCACTGGCATCTGAGTCTGCCTGGAAAACCCCTGCACTGAACAAAGCTGTGCTGTGTGGCCTTTGGGGAATAACTTCATTCACTGAGCAAAAGCAAGGGTGGACCAAGGAGAATATCAGGCTGAAGGAGAGGAAGACCCAACACAAAGGGCTAGAACACAGTAGTCATTTCCTATTGCCTTTGGAACAGACTCTACTGCAACTTGAACTGTAGACACATGGCAACAGATGCGGGATTTACCATGGGAAGAGGGAAAAAATAAGTGTCATAGGAAGCAAGTGGTGTAGGTCTCAAATCCAGGGCAACTAAAAGGTTTGAATACAGTACAGCAAGGTGGATGGACAGCCTGGGGAGGGAGAGTCTGGGCAGAGTTACTGCAGTGCCTGTTAGTCATTAACTGGGCTATCTCTGAGACAAGCCAGAGCTAGCAGCTGCAGGCAGTACCCTTCCAGGTGCCACCAGGCAGAGAGAAGCTTCAATGGGCTCTGCGTAGGTGGCAGCCTGGGGAGGGATGCCCTGGCTCACCCCAGCCAGTAGTCACACTCCCTGCCAGAGTACCTGGCTCAAGGGCTCAACTCCTGGGAAGGGATCAATCCAGCTGTGATTCTGTCCATGTACTAGGGCTGCCAGAGCAGAGACCACAGCTCGCTCAGATCGTACCCACCTAAAATCCTGCACAACTACCCAATGTGGTGTCTGGAGCATGAACGTTTTGTGCGTGAGCAACGAAATCACCTGGCAGGTCAGATTTGTGCCCTGGCCAGCTGCAGCAGCAGCTACTGCCACGGAATGGCCGTGGGGCTGATGGGTCCAGAGCCACCTCTGCGAGGCCAGGAGGTGTCAGGACACACACCACCTCAGTGCGAGGACATAACCAGAGGAAATCACATTTGTTTAGGAACTGTTGCAAGTTTGTTACACAGGAGGGGAGGAGACTGGGGAGAGAAGGGAAACTTTCTATGACACAAACAGTGCTAAAAATAAGGTAGAGACCAATTTGCCTATTCATGCATTAAAAGGAGCAAGTTTTTCACAGTTATGCTCACATACAAAAAAAACCCCAAACCCAGCATTTAAATTTTTCACAGATAAAAGTTTTGGCCAAGATTTGAGAACAGCAGAAAACAGCAGCTAATGCCTCACACTGAGGGCTCACAGACATGCTCTGCATCTCCTTGCATCAGGACAGAGGTGCTTTCACCATTCACCTGCTAAGGTATCTGTGTGGCCGACAGCACATTTGGTATTTTGCCAGTGAAAGGTGGTAAAGTGCCATGATGGCATGGAATATATCTGTCCAGTTACCTCATTGAGTAACTGCCATGTTCAAAGGTTCAAAGTATTTTGTTGTTATTTTTGTTGTTTTTTAACTCCTTGGGAGGGGAAAAACAAAACAAAACCAGTCGAACTCTGCAGCTCAGGAGGTGTGTGAAGCAAGCTGCTGTCCCCTGCCCATGCCTGGCTCCTCCATCACTTCCAGGGCAGGTGGGATTTGTAGAAGTGACCTTTCTTCTCCCAGTGCAAATCAAGGAAACTTTTAGGCTGCTTGTACCCAGAGAAGCAATATGAGCTCTTTAGGATAAACCTACATAAGCTATTTGATGGGAACAATTTTAAAACCTTGGCATTGGATTCCCCTGAATTTGTCTATCCTAACCAATCTCTTCATAAACCCCGTAAACTTCAGCTGGTTTTCCTGTGTTGAAGTGAGAGTTGTTTTTACCTTTAATATACACACAGTTACACTCAGCTGAGAAGCAATTACATACCAGGAGTGCAGGTCACTGGTGAGAGCTCACCCCTGACAAACCCAGACAGCAATAAAAGAGAAGCTTTTATGGGCAGAGCCAAGGGCAAGTGGCTCTTTCTTGTGCTACTAACCTTGCATGACAGTGAAAAAGATCTAAAGGCAATGCAGTTGTAAAAATAAAGAGAGATCACCTCTCTGTGGGGGAAAGAAAAGAGTCATCAGTGGATGTTTGGGAAATGAACAGCTAATGCTGCAGGCTTGGCAGGCTGCTTGAGAGGAGGCTCCCCTTCACTTACACCATAATTGTCATGATTGCCTGTGGTTTATTTGCAAACCTTGAAACTATTTAAAAACAAACCCCAAAACTCCTTACCTAGTTTCAGAGCTTTAGGATAACAAAAGGACAAAACCTCCTGAAAATAACACAACAGTCTCAGAAACAGCCCCTCCACCTGAACCTGTGAAAGCCCTGCAGCAACCCAGGCACAGACTGATGCATCCTGCGTCAAGGGGACAGAAGACGTTGGCTCACCTCAATAGGGATTTTCAGTGCTGCAGGGGCGAGGTTATCACACATCCATTAACTGCAGCTTTTCCTAGAGAAAATCCTTGATAAAAAGCTTTTTCTTTTCCCCTGATCTCTGTCTAAATGGATTGTTAAAATACATTTCCCTCTGAATATGGAAGGGTAACTGCTTCCCCTGTGGTCCGCTTGGCATACGATCAGAATTCAATCACTCCTCAGGAGCAAATTGAGAGCAGCAGCACCTTGAGTGAGCTTTGCCCACCAGGCAACAGGGCCTGCAATTATTGTTTCGCCTTTATTTGTCATGGTGATCGAATTCTGATAATTGGACACATTTCCAGGCAATCACGTGATTTACACTCTCACACCTATAAAGGACAGCAGTGCTTCAGACCAAAGGTATGCATTTATAACAGCAAAAAACAGCCCTGTATTTGTTTGTGGTGCAAATGCAAACTATTGCTTAGATAGCAACTGAATGTCTGGGACTACAAATGATACTACTCTGCTGTCTGCTGGATAGATGACAGGCTGGATCAATGGGCTGAGGCCAATTGTATGACGTTCAACAAGGCCAAGTACTGGGTCCTGTGCTTGGGCCACAACAACCCCAGGCAATGGTACAGGCTTGGGGCACAGGGTCTGCAAAGCCATTCTGTAGGAAAGGACCTGGGGATGTTAATCGATAGCTGACTGAACATGAACTAGCAGTTTGCCCAAGTGGCCAAGAAGGCCAATGGCATCCTGGCTTGTATCAGAAAAGTTGTGAGCAGCAGGGAAGTGATTGTCCCCTTGTGCTATGTTTGGTTTTGGGTCCCTAACTATAAGGAGGACATTGAGGGGCTGAAGCATGTCCAGAGATGGGCAACAAAGCTGGTGAAGGGTCTAAAGAACAAGTCTTATGACGAGCAGCTGAGGGAGCTGGGGATGTTTAGCCTGGAGAAGAGGAAGCTGAGAGGAGACATGATCACCCTCTATAATGAGGTGGGGGTCAATCTCTTCTCTCTAGTAATGAATGATAGGACATGAAGAAATGGGCTCAAACTGCACCAAGGGAGATTTAGATTAGGCATTAGGAAGAAGTTTTCTTACTGAGAGGGTTGTTAAGCATTGGCACAGGCTGCCCAGGGAGGTGGTGGAGTCACCACTCCTGGAGATATTCAAGAGATGCATAGATGAAGTGCTGAGGGATACGATTTAGTTTAGTGATGGGCTTGGCAGTGTGAGATTAGTGGTTGGACTCAATGATCTTAAAGGTCTTTTCTAGTCGTAATGATTCTATGATTCTGTTCTCCTTCTCTCCAACTCCAGAAAGGTCCATTTCCCTTCACGTTTGTACATAACACAAAGAAGACAAAAGGTTCTGCAGGACAGATACCTCTCCCAGCGGCTTGGGAGGGCCAAGTGAAGAACTGCTGTCTAGAGCTTAGATGGGGGAAAAAAAGTTTCCCTAGAAAGGGAAAACCCTCACGTTTTCACAGACAAATTGTATCTAAGTTGTGTTTCCTCCCACACCCAGTGCTTCAGTCCACTCTGTACTCTGTTCCACTGCACCACTGCACCTCAGAGCTCGTTCTCCTCCCACATTTTTACACCTTCTTCAATATCTCTGTCGCTGTTAAACTCACCGTTGTCCCTCCCCAGCCTTCCCACGTGCAAAGGACAGAAGGCAAGAACGTGCAGGCAGCACAGTGCTTGTGGCTCAAGATACTGTTACACTATGTAATTCCCCTTAACCTTTGGTCCTACCTGTTTCAATAACATCAGGATGTAAATTCAGCCAGGGTGGTTCCCTGCCACATTGGACTGCAGGTGTCCGCTCACTCCTGTCCCAGCACAGCTCTGCCAGAGAAGGGAGCAGCTGTGAAGGGGTGGGGAAAGTTTCCTGTAGTCTTCTCTGGAGTCCAAACGAAAGTGTGGCATGCACTGCCACTGAGCTGAACATCCAAAGGTCACATGAACCCAAGGCAGTAGAAGCCATGAAACACCTAAAACCCTACTCATCCCACCGGCAGAGCTATTTGGTCACCAGATGGATGTAAATAGAGGTGTCAAACCAGAGTATTAAGGAGTAAAGAACTCTGGACAAGGATGATCCTACACTCATTCCACTACCTGCCTTGCTGATCAAGGTGAAAAGTAGTGCCAAATGACAGATAGTACAACAGGGTTAAAAAGGAGGATGGGATAGCTGGGAGGTCTGTAGCCATAGGGATGGAGACAGTGAGGGTGAAGGAGTGTTCAAGGAGGGCAGATCTCATCACCTACCTGTCTAAAACCACTGCAGGCTGGGACCTGGTTGTTAAGAGTCACCAGGGTCTGCCTCTGCATGAATACAAGGCAATTAGTCATCCCTTCTGTGAAGATAAGGCTCATAAATGAAGGCAAGACAAATGCAGAGGGAATAGGGCATTGGACAGCCATTATCAGGAGAATTCCAGGAATAAGGAATGCAATCTGTGGGGAGCAGATGGGACAGCAGACGTGGACAGTAGACCCAGCTTCTATCCCCACTCTCTGACAGATGACAAGTGCTCTCTTTACCCTCTTCATCTTCAGGATGATTGACCCCATTTGTTTCCCTCCTGGTTCATACAGAAACCTCACTGTGAAGCCTTTAAAGTGCCTGATAGTCAGTACCTGCTGGTCTGGGCATGGCTAGGTGCAGCTGCTGTCATCTGGCAGTGAAGCCACCGGCCAGGGGTGTCAGGCAAGGTCAAGGCTGAGATGCTGTCACTGCCTGCAGCACAGACTTGCCTCTTGCAGCTTGGCAGTATCTTCTCAGCTGCCAAAAACCAGCAGAGAGGAGAGGGCCGAGCTGGTGGCACGTCAGGTTGCCAGTGGCTCTTCCCTGGCAAGCAGCAGCCAGCTCTCAAACCAAAATCATAGCAACAGTTCCTCATGAGAGTCCTGAACAATGTGCAGAGGATGCTCAGCCCATGCAGATGAACTCACAGCCTATTTTGGTATAGGAAATGTCACACTTCAAATAAGCAGTCCTGCCTATTATGCATTGTTCCCCACTGCATGGCTGTGACATGGTATGCCGCAGGCACATGGCCACAGCACCAGAGCACAGAAATGCTGGGGCAAGCAGAGATGTGTACAACAATGTGTGGGGATCTTCCAGGGGAATTCAACCTTGCCAGCTTTGCACGACTGCCTTAGCAGAAACGGCTGCCTTGCCAGGCACTGGCAAAAAGAATGACCTTGTTTCCTCTTCTTGCATGAAGAAATGGTTAAAATACAAAAGCAAGGCAGTGGTTAAAAGGCAGGTTTCATTGGGAGAAGCAGAGGGTAATGGTCTGAGGAGCTCTGGGCAACATGGAAGTTGATGAGAAGTTTTGCTCCTTTTAAAACATGCAGCGGTTTAGCAGTGATAGCACAGAGAATAAAGGACAGAAAACAGTGTAAGGATGCTGGCCCTAGTTGAGCATGAATCCAGCACAAGCATTACACGTTTGCTATTTGCGAGCAGGACTATTAAATAACGAGGCCCAGGCTAACCACAGGCATAAACACTGAACGTGTCTAGTTTTAATATTTGTATTGCAAGAAGGTTTCACCGAGTTTCTTCTGTCATTAGATAAATACTATAAAGATTTCACCAGCAGTCGTCAGACAGAAGAAACGAATTGAGAAGCCAAGTCCAGATAGGTACAACTCTGTTTTCACCGACTTTATTGCTAAAGAAAGCAGAGGGAGCAGAGAGCAGAGTGTGGACCATGTTGGCCTGTTCCCAGCCTTGTGGATAGTTTCTAGGATATTTAAAAAAAAAAAGTTCTGGAGTCAGACAGCACAGATTACTGGTGGCATTATTTACAGTCAGCAAATGAACAATGTTAGCACATATACATTTCACAAGGAAATAATAACTCAGTATGATATCCAGCAGCTGCCATTCTTGCCTGGAGCAATCTTCTGCCACCGGCTTTGGAAAAGCCTCACCAGGTTCCTCCTGTTCCACGTGCCACACCCCATGCTTCTAGCAGCCCACAGACAGGCTCCCACGGGGGTGTACCAGGGTGATGAACATCAGAGGGAATGATCCACATCACCTTTTGCTGTGCAGCTCCACACGCCTCCTGCCCTCATTCCACCATAAGGTCTCGCCTCACTCAGTGCAGGCTGGGTCCACGGCAAAGCTTTGCTTCCTTGGACTGATGTTCATGTGATGGCTGGGCCACCTCAAGCTACGTGCCAAAACCCCAGTGCAAGCAGCATCGCATCAAGAAACCTCATGTAACTTGTGTCTACTAGTGCATAACATCTATCAAGCTCACACCAATGATGAACAACTGTATCTGAGTAACACCAAAAGCACCTTAGATGTTGCCTACAAAATGTTATCTGAACCATGAGAGCTGAAAAAGCTCTACAGCAACCATCTGCACCGGAAACATCCTGCTTCCCAGACATTGTACAAAATGCCAGTGGCCTAGTCAAGGGGAATGGTCCAAACCAGAACAGCTAGCCAATGCTACACACACAATTTCCACATGTCATGGTTTAACCCCAGCTCCTTTCCATGTCTCAGTTGCTGCAGAGATTTTCTATCACTGGCCACCTATGAACAGCCCTTGCTCACCTGCAGTACTGCAGCTCCACAACTCTCCAGGGGTTATCAGTGCTCCTCAAGCCCACACTAACTGCCTTAGAAATTAGGTCTCTGCAATCGCAGAAGTGCTGGCAGCAGCCATGCCAGCAGGCAGTGAGGGCTATGCTCCATCATTTCCATGACCTTTTCATGTAGCCCTTATAAAATCAAGAGGGAAGATGTTGGTCTTCCAGCTTGTTTCTTTTTACTTTCAGTGCAGAACCTGATGAATTGTGAGACAGAAGACTCAGGTGTTGCCCTTAGAGGATGGTGCAGGAAACCCACTGCTGCCCTCCCACCCATGGGACAGGCACAGCACCTGCTTGCACAGCCCTGCACTTACCCCTTGACTTCATGCTAGGGGTCTAGAAGGGACTGACTTCACCCTGCTTTACAGAACAACAACCTAGAGGGGCTGGAGCCACTCTGGTGCCACAGTTTCACAATGCACTCGCTGCGGTTCAGTAAACCTCAGGCACCTTGTCACTGAGGAACAGGAACCTCAGCGATCAAGGTCTGCAGGATGCCTGCCCAGCCCTGCAGGAAAACAGACGTGCTACAGTGTCAAAAACCCAACTAAACACTCAGGAGACTGGCACTTGAGAAATGTCCCCCGCTGTGGGCATCTCAAGCCTGCACATGCCACTTGGGCTACACCACTGCACACTCTGCAGAGCCCAGCACAGCTTTCTGCTCTGGAAAACAAACTCAGTAAATCGAGAAAACTATGAGAAAGGCTAATGTTACACTTGATAACAACTTGCTGCCTCCTGCACCTCTGCTGAGCAAACCACCATTTCCTGAACTGAGGTGTCAGGCATGAAATATTTCACACGCTGGAGCAACCGTCACCATTTGCTAAGTGACAAACAGAACTTAAGCCTTTCCTGGTATTTAATGCATAAATCAGGGTGCGTCCTGTGTGGCTGCTTGTGATTCTGTAATTGAAAACTCCTCATCTTGCTTGTGGAGATGGCAGCAAAAATGCTTGTACAGCCAACAGAGGGTCAGACTAAACCATTTTCTATCACAGTATTTCTACAGCAGGCCTACCAAGTGTGCAGTCTAATGCTACTGCAGCAGGAGTGTTACAGAAGTGCCTGTGAGCATCAGGTAAGGCCATACCTGAGGAAACAAGAACTTGCTTCCTTGGGTGTTATTTTTACCTACAGCTGCTATGGATTTATCCTTTCACTCCATATCTTCCCAATCAGGTGACTTAACTGTTACTGATGACTTCATGGGTCTGACAGGCTGATTGCTGCATAAGTATTTACTTTTTCTGTTATTCCTCCAGGCATTGAAGGCATACCCAAGAGATGCAAGCAGATAGTGTGTGCCACCAGTCCATATGCGATGAAGACAGACCTCCATGCTTGGTGAGCATTGGCTTTGCACAATAACCCCTTGCCCACAAGAGCTCTTAGGAGGTCTCCTGTGCAAAATATTGCACAGGATTATATTTAAGTGATTATATTCTATATAATCACTTAAAAACATGCTTCACCAGAGTTATTCACAACATCTGCAAGAAGCACAGAGGAAAGACTAATGGCTGATGGCAGGCATCCATACAGGAAGGTCAGTGCTGTGGGGACAAAAGAGCAGCTCTGGCCCTATCTGCTGCAGTCACGGGAGTGCTGAACTCAGCATCTGTGATTCATGCCCCAGTTCGGCACTTATCCTGCTCTGTTGTCCACCTCAGAGCACCACACTGCCTCCTGCTCTGGTGTCCAGTTCACATAGGTTTGTCTCTTCAGATGTCATAAACAGAAGCAACCTCAGCAGATCAAAGGAATGATTATCTCCTCTATCCAGCACTCACATCTAGAACTCTGTGTCCAGTGCTAAGTCCCCCCCAGTACAAGAAGTATATTGAAAAACTGGAGCAATGAACCCAAACAGCTTGAGGCCATCAGCAGTCAGGGGCACAGAGCCCTTGCTGTAAAAGGGGTTTGTTTGCTGGTGAAGGAAAGGCTTTGGGGAGGCTCAGGGCACCCTCCTGCCAGGTATTAACTGAGAGAGTAGAGCCAAACTCTTCCCAGTGTGCATGATATGAGCACAAGAGACAAAGGAGAAAAGCTGAAACAAGAAGTTCAGCCCGAACAGCAGGGGATAATGGTTTTTTTTCCTGCAAAGACAGTCCAGTAGTGGACAAGGTCACCCAGGGAGGTTTCCATCCTTGCAGATTTCCAAGATCTAGCTGGAAACAGCCCTGGACAACTTGATCTGACCTTGTGGCTGTCCCTGCTTGAGCAGGAGGTTGAACTAGAGTCCTCCCAAGGCCTCTTTCTGTGTGAATTAACCTACATTGCACTGCTATGTACTTCTGACAGCAAGCAGGTGATACAGGTCACAAGAAGTTCTCTGCTTTCCGCTCCTGCTCAGTGCACTGATTTACCATCTGTTTATCACCTTTTAAAATCAGCATCTGTCTTCCAGAAGATCCTTTCAGAAAAGCTCTTTGTTTTGTTTATGTTTCAGTTAAGGTCTGGTAGTAAGTGTCCTTCCACACCTCATAGCCATAAAAATATAGCTATCTGTACCTCAGCTCTCACCTGTGTATGATGTTTCTCTGCTGCACAAAAGCACAGCAGCATAAAGCTCCCAGATGAAACCATCTATATCAGCTTCAAAAACAGAGGTGAATTCATCCAGAACTTACATGGCTTTTCTACCAAAGGTTTTCACACTAGCTAAAGCATTCTGTGCATCTAGCCTAAATATTTGCTTTAGCAAACTCCAAAAAAACACCCCAAAGGCCTCTAAACTTACTATCTAAGGAAAGCTGAATCCTCAATAACAAGGACTCCCTCATCCCCTCAAACCAAGAAATATCAGACTGAATTCCTTCACTGTATCAGAGCGGGAGTATAGTCTCTACAGGCTGCTGATGGAAGAAACAAAGGTCCATCTACTCACCCATTTCCTTCTCCAGGAAGACCCCAAGGAGAGCACAACCAGCAATTCTGCAAAGTCTAGAGAAGCCCTGCCTGCCCTGGCCCTCAATGGTACTGCAGCTGTGCTCACAAGTGCTTTTAATTTCTCAGAAAACCTCACAAACAAAATAATCCAGGTGCAGAAAACGGAAGCACAAGAGATCCCTTAATCTGAGAAGCTTCTCTGAAGGCATTTCTAATGCACATTATTACTATATATAGGAGAACCCAAATAAGACAATTCTTCATTTCTTAATGAAGTATATGGTAGCAGAGGGCAATTGGCACAGACAGCATAGAAAGAGGCACTGAGTGCCTTGCAAATTCTTCCTGTTTGCATGATGTCCCCATTCACCCAGGCAGATATTGCCTGCCCTCAGGCTCAGCCTCATCTGTTGCCCGAAATGATGTGTGCCGCTCATCAATAATCTCACACTCAGGAGAGACATCAATTCTTTATCTCAGGTTTGCACTCTCCTGAGTGCTCAGGAGTCTCCCACAAATTAAGCACAGCCAACAGGATTTTCCACCTGATGTAGAGTTAGTAACACTTCAAATCTGACCCCTCTACAACAATTGGTTAGTAATTGATGTACAATTATAGTAATGCTTGCACCAGCATTTTACTCAGGGGAAAGGTCTGCACTTGGGCAAGGGTTTTTTTGACCCATGGATGTGATTTTTTGTGTTATAATCAGGTGAGTTCACCTCGAGTTTACATGCCAAGTTTTGTCAATATATAAAAAAAACACTTAAAACATCTTTATTAACTGCCTCTGTTTCCTCTAGGCCTAATTAGCTCAGAGAGTCCTTGGTTAGAGGATGCTAACTACTTACTTTTCTGGTTACACGTCACTAAATGTAACATCTTGCAGAGAGCAGACAAGAAAATTTATCTCACAAATCACATTTAACTCTTGACAGCACACAGCACATTTCTGAGGTAACACTCAACACATTCAGAGAACCACAACAGGAGAAACAAACACAGAAGTGTCTTGTACAGGTGAAACAAAGAAAAGAAGAACTGCAGTGAAAGAAAGAGATAAAACCCCATAAAAATGAGCAAGAAAATCATAGAAGGAAAGCATAGAGCCAGTAGAGTTTGGCTTATGAGTGAACCAACCAACACTAAAAACCTCGTTTCATTTTGTCTTGAAATGCAACACTCTTAATGTATTAGAGACACACTGGTGCAGGCAGCTCCATCAGTAACATTTTCCTTGCTTTCCTCTCCTTTTCAAGACACTCAGTAAAAGTTTTTCAATCATTTGGACCCACGCCAGCAATAGCCCACAGCATCCATGGCATGGAAGGGATGTTTACTTACTAATCTTCTGAGGGTAAAATGTCGTTAAACCCAAGAATGGCTGCAGCAGTTTTAAGCTACGTAGTTTCAACAAGAAGATGCAAGCTTTGTTGGGAATATTTCTGAAAAAAGGCATAGAAATCCCAGATCAACAGAAATACCAAAACCCAGACCCTGTAGTTCACCTGCCTTTATTTTTTTAAATCTAATGTCCCAGTGTCCACTCTAACCTCAGGATATCAGCAAACCAGTGCATTCCCACCATTGGGATAGCACTCCTAATTTCTCACAACCACTTCTATCCTTAGGAAACAAGCAATAACAACTTCAAATGATATCAGAATACCTTGTGCAAAGAGGATCTGATGTGCTGCAGGCTCCCAGCCTGGCTTTGCTGCACATCACTCCAGGGGCAGACTCTGCTCAGCCTGCAGCCAGGACTTTGTAGAGCTGGCCCTGCTGCCTCAGGAGCCCTGCTTTCAGATAAATGGATCTACTGGCTCCTTTCCTTCCTCTCTGGGCTAAACAATATCACTGCACAGTGCTTGCTGATAGCAGGATGCAGCCACTGAGATGTGCCCCTGCCTACACTACCCCATGGAAAGCCTGGAGTATGGCAGAGTGCTGAGCTCAGATGAAGAACTGCAGCTTCTAATTACAACATCCCCCCACAAATGCAAACAAAACCCACTTGTAAGGTAAACAGGAATGTCTTAGAGCATTCCAGGACACAGCAGCATACAAAAATACATTACAGCAGCTCTGCTTCCGGTTTCCTTTTCCTTACAGCTCTGAAAATAATAGCTGCAAAGGTCACGGGAGTTTAGGGACTGTTGCTCATAATCAGGCTGCTGAGGCTGTTGCTACTGTGGGACCAGCTGAGCGCATTCAGGAACCAGATCCCAAACCCGACATTTGCAGCTAGAACCAGGTCCCTAAACCCATGTTTCCAGCCTGAGCTTTCCTGCTGACTTCCTACCTGGTTTTCCATTGCAGCGTTGTACATTGTAGCACAGAGGCTGGTTTATGAGAGGAGATTTGGTAACAGTGATGCCTGGCAGCCTGGCACAGGGTACTCTAAGGTGTGGAGGGACCATCTGGGTGATGCTGCATGAGGCTGCCTGAGTCCAAAGGCAGATTGGGCCTGAATCTGCTCCTTTCTGGTAGTGATGTACTTTATACAATGGAATTCTCCTTTAAGCAAGGACTAGGAGCCGAGTATCTTGAGAACCAGGCTCTGGTAGTTAGTAGTAAGGGGTTAATGCCAACACATGAACCAACAGCTTGGTTGTGTCAACTTGACTACTTTGTATCCTTCAAGAGAGACTGCAGACTAACAAGGAGGGAACCTCTTGCCTCAGTAGGCCCAAAGGCTGCATTGTGTCAAATTAGCATGAAGTCAGCAAACACTTGTGGTAACTGGAAGAAAAGTAGAGGTAGCATGGGGAGATGGCAACCACTGACTCAGAACCCAGACTCAGAAGACGAGGGCAGAAGAAGTGAACTGAGCATGAGTACTCATTTACATGCCAGGTGAAGGGCTGCTAACCAGGCACTAAATGAAATAACAACACATACGTATCAGAATATAGACTATGGTAATGTTTTGTATACAATACAGCCTGGGAGGTACCATTGGAGTGTGCCAGCATTGTGAGTTACCACCCACCACCCACATCTGCACAAACATGCAACAAAATACTTCTGCTCCCTGTGTGTATATTGGTGTCTCACACCAGGTAAACAAACCCCACTTTTGGGACAACAGTAGTGCCTGATGAAAGGTCTCTTGGAAACTGTCAGATTCCTGATGACTTTTTATGCTGAGGCAGTACTAAAGCTCCTGATCAAAATCAGCATTGAACTGGGATAGTTTTTGTACAGGTAACAGGTGTGTTTGGTCTAATGGTCTGGGCGAGAGAAAGCACAAGCACTGTAGGAGCAGGCCTTAGGTGTGTGTAGCACCATCAGGAGAGCCACTTTCCTCCCCTGTCTTGCTGTTTTGCACTATGACCCCAAAACAGCAGCATCATCCCTGGTGGAAAATGAGGACCCTGGGCACTGTGATGGAACCAGCACTAATTAAACACCCCAAAAGCTACAAACTTGCAGAAGCAGTGACAGATGGGAGTGTGACTGCAGGTATTGCTTGGCCAATTCTCATCTAACTCATTGCAAGTATCCAGGCAATTTTCTAACGGTCTGGGACTCACAAATTTTACAGGGTATTTGAGATACAAGCTGGTATCCGTTTTACTTTAATGTCAAAGGACAGGGAAGTGGCACAATGTCTGAAAAAGAGATAGAGGATAGAAGAGTGTAAGTAAAAAGAAGAGTGTGGAAAAGTCTGTTGTAGGCAAGAGGAGGAGAAGAGAGAGAATTTCTGTGGCCAGAGCCCTGCACATGGCATAGCATAAATATCTTGCTCTAGTTTATATTGCTTACAGTCATAACAGAGGGGAAAAAAAAAGGTGTAGAAAGGATAATTTAAATAAACACCCATTTGAAAACAAAATGCAACAAGAATATCAAAGATTTCGTTTAAAGTAACTGAAGTATGTCCTGGTCCCAGGCTCCAAAATCCTTGGCAAGCAACTGGTAAAATGGGTCTGAAGCCGATGAAAGGGGCAGCATTAGGAATGGGAACTGAAGCAACAGCTACTGATGGGAAAAGAGAAGTGGGTGGGATATTTCTCAGCTGGTTTCACATCCAGGCACCTCCTTTCATACACAGTCACTCCTGCTTTATAGTGAGAAGGAAAGGGAGAGGTCAGAGCCAGGTTTGCCAAGGGCATTGGGGTGCCAATGGAAACAAGAGTCACGCAGGGACAGATTCAGGGGGCACTTCTTGTTTAAGACCACTTCTCCTCTCATGCAAAAACTGCAGTAGGGAAAGTGTGACCTTCAGTCACAAAGTCTGGCTTACTACTGCCAGGCTTGACTTGTATTCTACCCAGGGAGAAAAATAAAAAGGGTCTGTTAACTTGCACTATTGTGGTATAGTAAATGACTCTGTAATGATAGAAATGAGAGGCAGAGTAAAGAGCACTGTAAGTCCAGGTGACATGTTGCAGTTTGGTGCCCAAACACAGATGGATGCCAGGAGAAGTTTCCAAAGTGAGGGTGCAAATCTGCACCCAACTGCTATCCAGCAGCATAGTTCCCTGGCAGAGGTACCTAACGTACACCTAAAGCACCAGGAGTTGCTTTGGGACATGGATGCTGATTGGTTTTGCATGAAGGGATCACAGGATGCCCCCAGAATAACGTTAAGCTCAGTATGATATCTGCAGGCCAGCCCAGGCCAGTGCAGCAGGCTGCAGCAGGGACACTCATCCTTGTTAAGAGTTAGAGCATCTGCATTACTTCTACCAAAGCATGTGGTTGTGTGGGTTTATTTTAGAATAGCCAAGTTTGCTAGAGGGTTTATGTTTCTGGTCTCTTATTTTTACATACAAATAAAACACACAAATATATCCCAGCACCACAACCACTAACTGCATTCAAGGAGCCGGCAGCCAACAGCTTTGGTTGTACCCACAGAGAAGGCTTTGCCTTAATTTCTAGGGTAACTCTGCCAAATGGGGACTCCCCACTTCTTCCCATTGTACCTCGCTGCAATTTATGTTGTTTACAGATGTGTAAGGAGAGGCTGTTTTCTTGCAAGTGTTTCTTCAGTACCAATTTGTAAGTCAGATTCTCACATATCTGCTACTTCATCTCAGTCTGTTTTGGATTTTGGGAACAAAATGTAAACAAGGTTAAAGTGTAACAAAGGTTCAAGTAAAGCCTCTCAAAGATTGAGAAGGTAAAAACTCTTTTTATTTTGGAAAGAAAGGGGTTTAAGGAGCTTTGCATGGTCAGGGCATGGACAGTGAGAATGGGAAGTGCTGTTCTAGCATGTCTTGGCTCAACCTAGTCTCACAGAATCACAGAATCTTAAGTGTTGCAAAGGACTTCGAGAGATCATCCAGTCTAACCCCCCAGCCAGAGCAGGACCACCTAGAGTAGGTCACACAGGAACTCCTCCAGGTGGGTTTTGATTGTTCCCAGAGAAGGAGACTCAACAACCCATCTGGGCAGCCTATTCCAGTGCCCCATCACCTTCACAGTGAAGAAATTCTTCCTTGTATTTCTTTGGAACCTCTTATGTTCCAGCATAAACCCATTGACCCTTGTCCTATCATTGCACATTACTGAGAAGAGCCTGGCTCCATCCTCCTGACACTCACCCTTTACATATTTGTCTCACACCACCTGAACACATGGAGCTGATGGAAGTCCTTGTGACACGCTGGGGACTCCCACCCAGAGCAGCTTTGTAACCTCCAGCAAACAGAAATCTGATGTCTCCATGACCACTAGCTAATACAAAAGTTCTAGTGCAAAGGAAGAGAGCAGCATGGCCAGAGATGCACGGTTGTGCAATCAGTTTGCAGCAGAAGGCAACGGGTCTGTATCCACTGGTGGCTGTTGCGTGGGTGGGTGGAGGAGGAGCACATGCAAAGGCTGAGCATGACCCAGGCACAAAGCTCTTCTGTTGTCTCCATCTTAGCACGCATAACACAGATGATGCAATCTACCACAGGTCTATTTTTCTTCATCTTTTATCAGTCTCATTTAGAAACACCAGCAGCCACTGGTGAAGCAGCAGCGTGAAGGCTGAACTTACACTCACCTCTTGGCAGCCTGGGAAATATTAACCACAAACTTGAAGTGAATATATCCAAAGCCACAAGGTTTTTGCTTTTCTTTTCTCCTTTTCTTTTTTCCTCACCAGCCATGATATTTTATAAAAGCATTTCTAGTACTGTGAAAACAGAACTGAAAACTCCAGAGGTGCATTTATGCAATATCAAAGATTGGTCTCTTCCAGTTTCATATGCTAAATGTGGCTTTTGCTGTATTCCAGTACAATATTAAGCTTGAACCAATTTGTATGGTGGCATAGATGAACAAGTATGTTACATGTACAAAGGAGAAAGGAATCCTGCCAACATCTTTGAGGAAACTGAAATTTGAAATCTGAACTAACATAGGTGTTTTCAGAGATTTTTTTCCCCCCAAAAAATGTTTTCTTTAAACTCCTATTTAACATTCATTATTTAATTTCTAGTGCAGCAAATGTTAGTTGTCAAATGCTTTCTAAAAGGTATGATTAGTGCACAGTATTATATTTTAGGTCAAAAACTCTATGTGAAGTTGAACAGTTAGTTAAGTGAGGGCCCAAATGGTTCATATGAGATAAAACCAGTCTTTGTTTCAAACCTCCTTCAAAAAGTCTGATGACTCCAGCAGACTGGGTTATTAAGATGGAATCCCCACCTTCATTCTCCACATGCCTGTGGGAATGGAAGCTCTACATGTCTAATATATTCAGAAGCCAATTTCTAATGAACCAGGTGGTGCCAGGAAAGCAGACACTTTCCCCAGAGAGCGATTAAAAGTAGGGTGAATTAGTTCAGCACAGGTTGATCTTTATTTTGTATTAGGCAGAGGAAGCCCTTGCTGGGAGTCACTGCTTTTGGGCATTTAGTCACTGAAATCCAGAGATGGTCTGATAATGATCTTGGTAGGGTCTGAGTCTGAACATCAGCAGAGATAGATGAAGCTGTAACAGATGTGTGGGTGAGATCAAAACCTCTGAGACTGAAATGACAGGAGACAGAAACACCACAGCATGGCTGAGTACTGATGTGATCAGCTGATTCCATTGAAATGAGTCTATTTCTCTGGAAGTGAATCTAAAAACACACACTTGGCATGCCAGCATTCCTAAGGCTCTTACATGGAGCAGATCTGGCTGCAGAATGCACAGGATATGCAAAAATCAAGATCTTAATCTTTACCAGTTGCAAAGCACGTGGCTGTGAACCTGATTTCAGATTGAGGACTGACTTGACTGTCCTTATTCCACATCTCTCTGTGGTGTTCCCTCATCACATCAGACACTCAACAACCACTGGCCCACAAGAGCCTTCCCGTGGCCATCACTGAGCCACTGGCCAGAGCTGCTGGGTGCAGACCGCCAGCTGCTGCTCCACGAGAACCCGCATCTCTTCTTCCAAAGAGGGAGGTTTCCCAGCCTTGACTTCATCCCATTCCTCTTCTGGCCATAAACCATATATCGCATGCTGTAAGGAAAGGGATAATGTTAACATAATGAATATTACCTTATTTCTAGATCAGCTGATAAAAAGCATTCGTTTTTGTCGAAGTGCATTCATTTCTTCACATGCTGACATCCATTCTCCCTGCAAGTGGGGCACACACATATCTATGTGTGTTTTTACAACACTGGCATTAGGACAGCTGGCAGTGTGTTTCCTTTAGTACACTTTATAAAGCTCTTCTCCAAACATCATCACCTTAATAACTGCTGGCAGGTCTGCCTACACCCTGCCAACCACTCTCCTGTCTCACAGCCTTATTTGTACTTCCTCACTCCTGTACTTCCTTGTGGTGGGAAAGCACTGTTCTCTTGCTCATGCTAGAAAACATCCCATGTGAGGTGGACAGCAGGGTCTGCCCTGCAGAAGGCTTCAATGTGGCAAGATGTGAAAATGGAGAACTGCATTCTTCTGATGCTTCTACCCTGAAGTCATTTCCAAGGCAAAAATTCTCTCCTTGCAGTCCATCTGGAAGATGAAAACTTACATTGGGAAGCCTAAAATCTTTGTAGCCCTCCACCAACAGCTGCAGGAGTCCTTTGCGTAGCCTCTGCTTCCCAAAAGTTTATTTATTCTATCCTAACCAGCTTACCATAAAAAATAATCTCCGATATTCCTCACCTCCTGCACTGTTTTAAAGAGCTTTAAGTGTCTAAGATCTGCTTTCTCCATGGCCTGAGATAATGTTTAAATGCCTGGACAGGACACACCATCCAGCTTGTAACAAGAACCAGCTGGAGATGTTCAACTGTGCTGGCACACCAAGAGTGACTAAAGCAGGGCTTGCTGCTGACTAGAAATAGAGCGGAGATGTGTCTGAAGCTCAGGAATTTATGGCTACATAAGCAACAAAACTCAAGAAAGTTGTGTTTACTGAGAAATATGAACCAAAATAGGGAGTTCTGTGCTGCTAAAGACCTGAGAGAGGACTCTGGCACAGGGGTAAGCTCATCTTCTGGCTTGTTATTTCCTGGATACACTGTTTAACAGGGTGTGGAACCCAGACAGGCTTTTAAAACTGAGGGCCAGGGTGTCAGCGACGAGAGCACAGAGTGAGTGCCTCCCAAATCCCAAGTGCCTCCGAGGAGCTGCATCTCCCAGCAGCCAGCTCTCCAGTACCATTGGCATGGCAGCTCCTGCATTTTCGTGCAGCTCCATCTCAGGAAACTCCCCTCCTCAACTTTCCCCCTCCTCCAGCAGCTTTTTTGAAGTACCACTTATTTCTCTGGTTCATACCTTTCCCATCACCTGCTTCGCCTTGCACTGCACAGCATAGCATGTAGGGCTCTGCTTCCACAGCTGAATCCATCACTGAAGCTTGGAAGTTCCCCTGCCAGCACCTGACAAGCACAGCAGCTGTGATCACCCCAGACAGGGATGGCTGAGTACAGAGATGCAAAGAGACAGTGATTTGCTTGAAGGTCACACAGGATGTCAGGCTGGGGCAGGAACAGATGGAGTATCTCCTGACACTTGGGCTATGGCACAGAGTTTCTGCTTTTCACACTTCATCCATGCAGACAGGAGACGATAAGGGTCTGTGGGTGAAACCCACCATGCTTAGGAATGTGGACCTATTGTGGAAAAACACAAAAGATGTGTTCCTTCCTAAGTAACAATTCACATTTTCTTCCAAAATAAACAGATCTAAGTTATCCTCAGAGTTACTCTGTCCCCTAACAAGGAGAGACCATAAAACAACTCAGAAAAATGAGGGTACCGTGGGAGGAAAATTAGCAGATGCAAGAGAAATTTTCTCTTTGCTTCCAAAGAAGCAAAACCAACCCAAATTATATCTTTCTTCAGTAGAAAATTGAAAAGCTTTGTCTGGTAAGTGTAGAAAAATTTGTGTCAGAAGAGGGAGTAAACAGCATACAAAGGAGTAAAGAAGTTTTCCACAAATCACAAAAAAAAAAATNCACTCCTATGTAACCTGGTCTAGGTGGATCTGCTTCTGCAGGGGAGTCGGACTAGATAATCTCTAAAGATCACTTCCAACCCTTACCATTCTGTGATTCGATGATACATGACTTTGGAGAAGCAGACTGGAAACAGTAAAAAAAATGGTATATCTATAGCTATATTGTTTATGCAGTGGCGCAATCCAAAATGGAAGAAGAGACAACAGAATTAATAATACAGACACTCTCCTCACCACTTCAAAGACAGATTAAGATTAGTCTCTGAGCATGTGCACTGTTCACCTCCAGTAATCAGACTTTTTCTTTCCTTTTTTGGATTTTTTTTTTGTTTGTTTGTTTTTTGCATATGCACAGAACTTGAAGTGCTGTATTTGATGGAAGAAAAGTCCAGTTTCATACCTGCCTCCTTCTCCAGTACATGAGACTGTCAAATACCAGAGCAGACAGATCAGCTCCTTACCAACAGACACCATTTGAGATGGTCCACGCGGCTGTGTGCATCTCCCAGAAGTCACTGATTAGAGTCTCATGTCCCAAGCCAATGTCCTGGGTAAGCCACTGGACTACAAACGTTTCAGGAACTGGTTCAAGCTTTGGCCACTCCCTGCTACATTGGCAGAGCAGATGAGCAATTGATTGCAATTCAGTCTGTAAAACAGCGGGAACTTCTGCAAAGCAACTCCTTTCCTTTATTTCCAGCATTTTCACTCTCAGAAAATGGTACGGAAATAATAAGTGGTAAATAAGACTGTTCTACTCTAAAAATTTTGTCTTTAGTACATATTTCAGATTATTTGATACATGAGAAGGCACTGATTAATGATACTCTGTCAACAGTCAGCTGGACATTCCCCCTCTGACACAAAACACACTCTTTGAATGATGCAAAATTCCTTGAACAATATGAGTAAGCAACAACCATCTGGTGCAGAAACAAAAGAACAAACTCTTTCAATGCCTCCAGTCAGTGATATTGGGATAATGATTTTAATGAATGGCATAAAAAGGTGACTCCTTCTCTAAGTCCCTTTTCTTTGAAGTATTTCCCATGCAGGTATTTCCCACTGCCTGTTTAAACAAGGTCTTTAAATCCAAAGGGATGATACCTTTTTTAGGATACTTTCATTGGTATCTTCCGTGCTTGAACATAGAGGTCCTTGAAGTTCCTTGGCTTCCTCAGCCCAGCTTCTCTTCCTCCACATCAGAATTTCTCATATTCCCTATTTCCTAAGGTATTTGCCTACTAGAAATGTTTAGAGATGAAAGCCAATACACCTGCCAGTTAAAGGACAGCCTTCAAGACTTGGAGCTGTATTACCTGTAAAGACAGCTCATGGCAGCAGGTGGACTTTCCTCAGTCACAAGTTGAAGAAAGTATATATATATATATATATATACATAT
>WBNH01004529.1:190342-217184 GCA_013401255.1 Urocolius indicus
TTTTTTTTTTTTTTTTAACATACTAAGACCAACATTTTTACTCTTCCCAAGTCAACCAAAAGGCATCTTGCCTTGGCATCATGCCTATCTGGCCAGCCCAGTATTTCTTATGAAGGCTGCCAGCTCCTAGGGTGGGTGGAGCAGGCTGGGATGGGAGGACACAGCTTATTTACTAAGAGGCTATCAAAAACTATTTCTGTAGAGCAGACTCAGTCCCTTCAGAGCTAAAAGGATTCAGGTGCCTCCCCATGGGAAGGCAGTTCCTAGCCAGCTTCCTGCTGAGTATACGCTTTGGGGACAGAAAGCAACGCTATTTTCTTCCCTTTTGATGCCCATTAGACTGTTCTACTCTAAAAATTTTGTCTTTAGTACATATTTCAGATTATTTGATACATGAGAAGGCACTGATTAATGATACTCTGTCAACAGTCAGCTGGACATTCCCCCTCTGACACAAAACACACTCTTTGAATGATGCAAAATTCCTTGAACAATATGAGTAAGCAACAACCATCTGGTGCAGAAACAAAAGAACAAACTCTTTCAATGCCTCCAGTCAGTGATATTGGGATAATGATTTTAATGAATGGCATAAAAAGGTGACTCCTTCTCTAAGTCCCTTTTCTTTGAAGTATTTCCCATGCAGGTGCACACACTGCCTGTTTAAACAAGGTCTTTAAATCCAAAGGGATGATACCTTTTTTAGGATACTTTCATTGGTATCTTCCGTGCTTGAACATAGAGGTCCTTGAAGTTCCTTGGCTTCCTCAGCCCAGCTTCTCTTCCTCCACATCAGAATTTCTCATATTCCCTATTTCCTAAGGTATTTGCCTACTAGAAATGTTTAGAGATGAAAGCCAATACACCTGCCAGTTAAAGGACAGCCTTCAAGACTTGGAGCTGTATTACCTGTAAAGACAGCTCATGGCAGCAGGTGGACTTTCCTCAGTCACAAGTTGAAGAAAGTATATATATATATATATANCTTCTCTTCCTCCACATCAGAATTTCTCATATTCCCTATTTCCTAAGGTATTTGCCTACTAGAAATGTTTAGAGATGAAAGCCAATACACCTGCCAGTTAAAGGACAGCCTTCAAGACTTGGAGCTGTATTACCTGTAAAGACAGCTCATGGCAGCAGGTGGACTTTCCTCAGTCACAAGTTGAAGAAAGTATATATATATATATATATATACATATCTTTCTTTTTCATTATTATTTTTTGATAGTTGTAGTAGCTACTCTGACAGTAACAAAGTGAAGATCCACTAAAAAGAAGGTTGGAAATAGCTGCTGTAAACTCCAGTACAAGCTCTTGCAGAAGCTTGATCACTTCTCAGTCACTTATGTTTGGCTGTGATTGACTTGTGCATCATCCTGGAAAACAGCTGCACTTGTACCCTGTATTTACAGGGCTTCAGAGCACATTTAGGCTGAATTTCCCTATACAGCAGTGATAGCTGGTGGCAGTTCTACTCGTTTATGCAGCTACTGGAAAGTCATATAAACTGACATTGCTCTCACGGCATCTGTCATTTGCACTTTGTACTCAGCCAACGCTGGCTGATGGCAATAAAAAGCACACGAACATACAGGGATCACTCAGTTACATCATGAAACAAGATGAAATCAAATACCTTAATGTGTAGCACACTGTCTGTCTTGAATAGCTAAACCAAATGCTGAAATCTGAGCTGTTTGGAACTTTCTCATCACAGCACTTTTGTCTCAGAAAACGTGATTTAGCTCAAAAGGGAACTTCCCACAAGGACATTGAATTGTGTTTATATCACTTCATCTAAGCATAAAATAAAAATAATTTTTTTCCTTTTGTTTATTTAAAAAAAAATCTCTATGAAAAAAAAATCTATCTTGTTAAAATGAGCTGAAATATTTAATTTTTGCTCAGCCTGTGTCCATCTCAGCTACTATCAAACCATGAAGTTTCTAAATAATTTTCACACCTCCTGACCCCACTTTTGTGTTCAGAATCCTTAGCCAGACTACGTTGTTCATAACACAATCTACTTAACCTATTACTAAACCTTGTTGCTACCCAGTGGATGCTCACCACCAGTAATGAGACTGTTCCCAGAGGATTAGATCCCTGCTTCCTGATGCTCCCTGCCCTGTTTCACTATTAAGGAACACCATGGTGAATGAATGACCAGGAGTGGGGCTCTGTGGTGACCCTTCTTATGCTGTGTCTGGAAAGGATAACTAAAAAACCTGAAAATCTGGATTTCCAGCTTTTTATTCTGTTGATGCCCAGTGTCATACTTGCAAGACAAAAAGAAAGCATTGAGACCAACAGTTTTGTAATGCTGCTAATATTAATGAGTTGAGTCACCATAATTATGTCAAAACTTCCCGTGGAGATTATGTTTGATTTGCTTATGGGTTGTTTGGATTTTTTGCAGAGTTCATGCAAATACCTTTGGAGCTCATCTAAAACCAATCAATGCAAGTTGACCTTCAAATGTGCAAGATGGTACAACAGGTAAATTCCTCAAGACAGAGTGAGCCCCTGCTATGAGATGTGGTATCACCTCCCTTCTGTCACTTCAGCAGAAGCCACAGCTCTCTCAAGCTTTGCTTACCACAACCCAGACCGGTTTTTGCAGCTATTTTTGGCACCGTTGCTGTATAGCAGCCAAGCTCACAGACATTTTTGTGTAATTTTTTCATAACTTCCTCCATGTAGGTTTTTTTGGGGGGTTTTTTTTTTTTTTTTTAACATACTAAGACCAACATTTTTACTCTTCCCAAGTCAACCAAAAGGCATCTTGCCTTGGCATCATGCCTATCTGGCCAGCCCAGTATTTCTTATGAAGGCTGCCAGCTCCTAGGGTGGGTGGAGCAGGCTGGGATGGGAGGACACAGCTTATTTACTAAGAGGCTATCAAAAACTATTTCTGTAGAGCAGACTCAGTCCCTTCAGAGCTAAAAGGATTCAGGTGCCTCCCCATGGGAAGGCAGTTCCTAGCCAGCTTCCTGCTGAGTATACGCTTTGGGGACAGAAAGCAACGCTATTTTCTTCCCTTTTGATGCCCATTGTTGAGCCTGTGTTGGGTTCTCTGTCCTGTTGAGGATTCCACTGTGTGCCCAGCACTCTGAGATATTGCGCTGCTTGAGACTGGAGAGGGAGGCAGAGGAAATGATACTGATAGGGTGTTTGTGCCGAAGTGCTGTAAGCAGACAGACACCTTGCACGTACCAACATCCTGCCAAGTGCAGAAAGCTCCACTGGCTGACAGCCCTACAGATCTCCAGATCAAACCCCGTGGGATCCAAGGTCTACACAAGAGCCTTGGATGCACATGAAGCAAGTGCACATGTTGGTTTACAACAGCAGAGGACTGACCTCTTTAATTCTCCTCTCTCCTCTCTGCCTGGGCATTCCTCAGATACCAAGTGTTGGTTTGGAGCGGGCTGGAGGTTCCTGATGCTGTTGGGAGCACTGTGGCTGAACGTGGGCTCAGAAACCAGAGCTGAGTCCCGATAGCCACTGAGGAGAAGCCGCTCTGGAGGCTCTTCCTATGTGCTAATCCACTCCATGGGCTCCAGTGCCATCCCAAGCTCTGGCCAGGTCAGCAGCTCCCCGGCCTGGACACCTCATTATGTAGTTCAAATTGAGAGTTATTCACAGAACATACAAGGGGAGGGAGGGTGAGCACATTTGAGGGATGGAAGCAACCAGGGTGAAATGCCTTTTTTCATTTGCTGCTTTGATTCTTTGACTTTTTCCTTTTTAAAAAATATTCAATTGTTACTTCAAGCTCTTCCTGTTCTCATGTCAGGTGTGTGCAGTCAGCTTTCTCACAGCAAAATTTCCCCAGACTTTTAAAACCTAACAGATGAGGGATTTACAAGGAGAAACTTCATATGCACCCTTGTCTGACACCCCTAGCTCTGCAAGGACACCCTAAAATCTCCTGAACCAACCTGGCCCAGCCTCCAGCACAGCCAGCAGGAATCAGCTCCTTTCCAAAGATGAGGAAGAGGGGTTCGGTTTTGAAGACAGATCACGAGAGCCTAATTCTCAGTTGACCCCATGACGCTTGCTTCCTCACACACATTGCCGGATGCAAAAAGAAATCTGCTCTTCTTGGACATACACCACTTGGCCTCCAAGACCCCAACAAATCTGTTTTCCAGTTCAATGACATTGAAACCAGTGTGTAACCCTGGTCTCAACCCCAGCCCCCCCAGCATGTCCAGTCACACTCGCACATGAACACAACAGCCATGACGTGACACAGGTATGAACGGTGGTGTTAGAAATTCATTGTGATGCTACTGGAAACACAGTGTGGTTACCCTGCTGCCAAAAATAAATGACCAAGAAACTGAAATGTAGATACTGGTGTCAAGGCTTGTGCTCAGGGTACTTGGTAGATGGACCAAAAAGTTCAAGAATCCCCAGCCTAGTAGCAGCCCCCCAGACCTGAGGCACCCACACTTTACTTCCACTTCCTAGGAGACGTCCTGGGCAAAGCTCTGGCAATCCCTGACAACATCCTTCCAGGTCTGTGTAGTTCAACCTCAATATTCACTTTTCATCTTGAATTTTGGCCTCTCAGGCTACTGGCCCAGGCTCAGCCCCAGCTGAACTACTGCAGCATCCACCAGGAAATGCAAAAGACAGAGCAAGCCTGCAGGAAGGACAGAGCTCTGCCAGCAGCTATTACAGCCCTGAAAAACATCTGAGTCAGCTTTAAGTGTGACAAACCATTGACACATTTTTAGTTTCCTTTGTTTTCAATCAGAATCCATATGTTGCAAATTTACATGATGCCATGCCCTCCCATGAGCACTCCCCCAAGATGGATTCACATCATCTGGAGCAAAACGCATCCTTCTCCCTTAATAATTACCTAAACATGTTCATTGCAGCGTTTCTCAGTAGCAAATGCAATTCCTAAGGTCTTGTTTTTTAAAGGAGACTGGATACCCAGTGAGGACAGAGATGCCAATGAGGATGAGCTAAAGCCATTGCACACAGCTCTGGCAGACAGAGCACCCCATGATCAGGGAGACCTCAGACTCGTCTCCAGAGGAATAGAAGAAAGTGAGAGACAACTCAAAGGCAATTACAGGAGAACAATTAATCAGAAACGGGAACTAGTACACATCAGGGAGTTAGCCACAGGAACATGCCACTGGCACTACCCACCAGGATTACAAATGTCAGCAGGTGAGCTGGAAAATGGGCACTTTGCTAGAAGCCTCCACTAGCTTCATGGCATTGGCTCCTTTGTCTGTAGTAGTGTCACGTGGGCCTGATCCAACAGACAGACAGATATTTTCCTGCTTCCCTAGCAGGTTTGTTTCTATTTTTTCAAGGATGTAACAGGTTTACAGTCTCTGTATGTGAAAACTCAGGCGAAATCCCGACTCTGAAGAGACCCCTTACCCAGGCATTTCCCAGATCTCCCCTGGCATGCCCAACATCAGCTCCTGTTAGAAACTTCCAACAGCTACCAGAAGTCACCCAAGTAGTTGCCACTTCTGCAGGCCACAGGAGACAATGGACAACAGCTCATTCTGCAAGGTTGCATGACAAGCTGTCACGGTGCCTCTTTGCAGGTGCATGTTGTATGTCTGTATGCCCAAAAACTTCCAGTTCCCATTTTTCCCATGTGACATACCATTTATTTTCAACTGTCTGAGAATTTATGTAGAAAAACGTACTTAATCTTTAATATCTACTGATCACTTTAATCAAACCTTGATTCATTCCAGGATTTAAATTAAAACAACAAAGCAAAACCAAGAGTATGGGAAAAGCTAGGCTGCCTGACTGTCTAGCTAAGTAACTCTGATAATTCCATTCACCTTAATCATATGAATCAAAACTATAAGGAAAGTCACCGAGGAAACTGCTCTGCCTCAATAGGAAGTGTTATGCAACACTTAAAGCAGAAGATTAGGATCAGGAAATCTGTCACTATTTGCTTTTCCTTTCTATTCTGTGCTTTCATCACCTATAAAAAAGGAATCCTGGCCTGCAGATGTATATTAAACCACTTCATTAATGTCTATGGGGCAATTGGAGAGGTTCAGGTGAAAAAAACGGAAGGTATGTGTTGTGGTTTAGGCCCATCTGCGAACAAAAGACCACAATTAGTCTCAAGTACCAAAGATTTGAGAATTGCCAAAAGGCAGGGAAGGCTTAATTGCCCATTATGGTCCCAAACAAAACAGACCAGGCTACTCGGCTTGGGGAAGAAAAGGGAAAGCATAACCATAAAACCCCAAAACATAAGCAAAATTCTTTTGAACACAGAGTGGTACAATGATGAAGAGCACAACCAGCCCTTTAAGATCACCTTCTCCCCACCTCTCCCATCTTCCCGAGCTCAGAACCCTGATTCTGGTGTCTTTTTCTCCTCCCTCGCTGAATGGCTCAGGGGGGCAGGGGATGGGGGTTTCAGTCAGTCTGTTCCTGATAGTTTCTCCCATTTGTCTATCCACAGGGTAGGGGAGCTCCACACCAGTCCTCCCTGCACCTACAAGGGGTACCTCACACACACCTGGCAGCCCTGCACAGGCTGCTCCAATGTGTGTTCATCCCAAAGCAGCTCCTCTCTGCCTCTTGTATGGGGCTGCTCTGTGGCCTGCAGGCTCTCCAGCAGAGCCTGCACCATGGCCGTCTCCTCACACAGTCTCTTGCCCATCCAGACACACTCACCTGGAGCTGCTGGTGGCTCTCAGTCCTGCCATTGCCCTCCATGGGTTGCAGGGCTGCAGCCTGTGTTCTCATCATGGCTTGCAGAGGGGTCTCTGGTCTGGTGCTCCTTCCTTCCTTCCTTCCTCCTTCTCTGACTGTGAGGTCCATGTGACCGCTTGTACCACTCTTACACCTCCCCTCAAGCACTTCAAATTCCCATCCTCAAATAGTGATGGCAGAGGCACCAGATTGGCCCAGCTGGGCAGGAGGTTGGTCTGAACCCAAGAGCCAGAGGAAAGTCCAAGAACCCTTTACCGGGTCTTCACTGCAGCCTCTTCCCCCTGTTACCAAGCAAAAATGGCTCCTCACTAAACCATGACAATATGAAATCACAAAAGGCCAGGAATGATTCAGAAGACCTGGTGCCCCAAGAGGTGCTGAAGCACAGGGTGAGCATGGGCTGCAGGATTCCTCTCAGGCAATGCAAGGCCCACGATGAGTGCACCATAAGCACCAAACCAGGGGAGGGAGGAACTCTGGGAACAAATAAGGCAAGACCAAAAGCTACAGCTAAGCACCTTGGAAGGTGTCCCAACTGAGTTTTACTTTTCAGATGTGTGATGTTGCAATGCTGTTAGAGATCCCTAACGGGAAGGTTTTATTTCCCCCTTGCTGCCTAGAAGTCAGGCGTACTTGGGACACTTCTTCCTATCACTGGAGCCTGGGACAGGAAAAGATGTTCCACATGACAGACATGGAAGGGTTATTGCAGGGTTAAAATAGTAAGACTAAAATAAAACTAAACTATGAAAATAAGTCCAGGAAATATTGGCTGTAACACAACTCCAAAACCAAAGTGCTGGCTGGATTTGTTAGAGTCATAATTAAATCAAAGATATCTCCATTAGCAACTTATTATGCTGTAGAGCAGGATTAATTTAGCAAGACATTCAAATTTTTTGTAAGTGCATTTTATAATACCTGGACATCAGAGCAGTTTTCTGTGTACACAATCCAACAGTCAAAATTACATTGCTTTTAGGCTGCAATTATTTGGGTACAGGGCACTCTGCCTGCTTCATTGTGTAAGCATGAGGACAAGCCAAAACTTTTCTGTTAACCTGTTTTGGTTTTTTTTTCTCCTCTTTTCCTTTTTTTTTTTTTTAGCAGAAAACTGAGTTTTGGACTAAACAGTTTGCTTGCAGCCACTATTTGCTTTCCAGGGAAGTTCCCTCAACAATGTTTTTGTTTTTCAGTGGGTTAAATGCTGTCACAGCTTTCTGTAAGATAAAATAGCTTTGGTTTTGCCATTTTTCTGGCAAAAGGGTATGCCCTTGTCCTCCACTTTGGGCTTAGTTGCTTTCTTTCTCCAGACCAGCCTGAAACAGGCTCTGTCAGCCCATTTGCTGCTCAGCTCTGCGTGCCTCTGCTGCTTCACCCTGCTTTACAGGAAGCACTATTTTACATCCTCGTGACTCGAGGTTTGTGCAGGATGTAGAGTCATAGAACAGTCATATCACAACTTCTCATTTGCAGCACGGTGATCCTTCATCTGGCTCTAGTGATACACAGCATCAGCCTCCCTGGCACATTTAAAATGCTGGATGCTCCTTGCCGAAATAACCCTGATCATCACAATTGAGTTTGTTCCTTCAAACCCTAGGATTTACTTCCAGGACGTCTACTTCCTGCATAATCCAGCCTCTCCCATCCTTATGGCCAAGCTTCCACAGCAGAGCTGGCGGCAGCGTGGCATCCTGCCCACTCTCTGTGGTACTGGAACATAAGTATCTCCAGCTCCCTTGCACAGAACCACTTATTTGTCACTCACTTCTTGCCATGTTTTCATGTCTTCCTGCTTACACTGAAGCTATACAGGGTTTGATAATTTTCCTCAAGATACAACAGGGATAACAATAACATAATGAGAGCAGGAATCAATGACCCAGCAGCAGTAATCCCAGGTCCATCACCCTGCCTGCCCCCTGCCTGTTGTGTTTTTACATTAGATTTGCTGATTAGCTTCAGACAAACATTAAAGCCAACACAGAATACTTCTTCACACCTTTTTTTCCCCCTCCTTTTTTTTTTTTACCTTCCTCCACCTTTTTTGTTTTTTTTTTTCCTTTTCCCCCCTTTTCTTAGCAGAGTGTTTTTTCCAAGACAACAACAGCAACAAAGGAAGGCTTCTGCTAACACAGACACGGTCATCAGGGCTGTCTCTGAATTGCAATGCACTTCGTCCTCAGAAACAGCAGTGCCAAGAGGAAACCAGCCACGTTCGTGAGTATGTGTCCAAATCAAACATGTCAACGTTACAAGCCCTAACAAACAAAACAACTCACTTGAAAGCTACAATCCCTCTTGCTCAAGGCCATAATACAGTCATGTTCTTGGGCTCACCTTCATCGAGCTCAAATCAACCTGAAGGCCCTGCAGCCGTCACCAGCGCCTGGCCTGGCCCCCATGGCAGGGCCATCAGGAGCATCCCAGGGCATGCACGAGATCAGAAACAGGGCTGCAAGGTCTGCACAGTCAGCCAGCCTTAAGATGAAAGTATTTATAAGATTGTCTGGCAAGGCTGACTCTGCTTCTCCAGCTGTCTCCATTTGTGAAGAGAGCTGGATGCTCCAGTGCAGCCCAAATGCCCTCTAAGGGCAAGCAGGGCATGAGGAGAAGGGGATGAGGCAATGTTGCACACCTCTGCCTTGACATGGAGGAGACTCAAGAACATGTCTCTTACAGCCCAAAATGTACAGTGAGAGCAGCTACAGACGTGACTCACAGTCCAAAAGCCTATCCATATTATTTCAATCCAGTGTTAGCCACCAGAGATAACGTTTCTCTTTTTCACATCATGTTTCCAAGGCACAAGAACAGATGTTATCAAGCCAATTTGCTAAAAATCACATTATGGAACACTCACACAGGCGTGGGTTTTTTTGTCCTTTGCTGTATGTATGTTCTTGGTTCTAAACAAAAAAGAATGGATTACATAAACTGGAGGGGAAGATGTACTTCAACAAATAGATATACTTCTTTTTTTTCCCCTCAAACTGTCTCTATTCTGTTTATACTGGCTAAGAGACAGCATCCTCTATTCTTCTCAAACATACCAAACAAAACCCAAGCTAATGACGCGATTCCCGTGCTCAAGGTCACAGGCTGGAGCATGCAGCTGAATGTTAGACCCAGAGTGGAACTCAAAACTTCATTTAAAATAGGCCAAGTGTCGAAAATTGAAATAAATAATTTGCTTAACAGGAGGGAAAGTGCTTAGGGAATGCTTTGCTCTCAAAAGAAAAGAGGGCAGTTGGAAAGCCTGTGGGTCCTCTTGAGTGCATGATCTAGAGGAAGCTGCAGGGTAACTGTGATGCTGCTGAAGTCAACGGTGAAGCTCCTCTCCACTGGGATGAAACACGGATTTTCTCCCATCTCCTTTGGGCTACAGCCAGCTAGGAAAGAAGGTGATTCAAAGAGAGAAGGGGTGGTTCACTGCTCAAATCTATCTGTAAAAAAATTATGACATTTCTCAGCTGAGAAGCTGACCTGGGGCACCAGTGCCTTAAAATAGCAGCTGTGACACCATCATGGCAAACAGCAGCCGGTCCCTGCACACACTGGTGGCGAGGGGTATGCGACGCGGCACACGGGCAATTTCTCTTTAAACAAGGAAATGAACATAAAAGGAGGACGTGCAGATTGGGTTGTTGACACAGGAAAACCTGCTTCAGCTCATAGGTCTGTAGTTTGCTTGACACAAAAGAAAACACATTGGCTTTGAACTGAGGAACCCTGGGGATAAGGTTGAGCAGCTTGGCCAGGACAGCTCTGGGCACAGGCAGAGGGGAGTGCTGTGTCCTGGGCTTTGCACCATGGCTACTAGGCAAACAGGCAAGCATGAGTCATAGAATTGTTTGGATGGAAAGATCTTTAAGAATATCTAGTCCAAGAACTCACACTACCAAGCCTACCACTAATCCATGTCCCTCAGCACTTGATCTACACATCTTTTCAATATCTCCAGGGATGGGGACTCCATCACCACCATCCTGGGCAGTGTCTAACAAGCCTCCCTGTGAAAAAGTTCTTCCTCATCTCCAATCTAAACCTCCTCTGGCACAACCTGAGGACATTTCCTCTCATGCTATCATTTGTTACTTGGGACAAAAGAGTGACTCTCACCTCACTAAAGCCTCATTTCAGAGAGCTATAAAAAGTGATAAGGTCTCTTCTGAACCTCCTCTTCTCCAGACTCAAAAACTCCAGCTCCCTCAGCTGTTCTTCAGAAGACTTGTTCTCTAGACTCCTGACCATCTTTGTTGCCTATTTCTGGACATGCTCCAGCATTTCAGTGTCTGTCTCCTGCCAGCCTGACTCCACTGTGCTGTCAGTCATACCAGCTGAAGAGGGATGCCCAGTGCTGGCAAGAACTCAGCAAGGAGAGAGAGGAATGGCTTTTCTCTGAGTGACTTGATCTAAAACTGTTTGTGAAATAGCCTATCTTGGCACCAGGCAGAGGTGGCTGAATTTTCTTGAGGTGAGCTTGTATGAATCATACAAGAATCATACATCGTTCTGGGTAGGCCCAGAAGACTGTAGGGGCACTGGAGGGCTCATTGCTACTGCCAGCTCTCCTCTTGAAGGCAAGAGGCATTTGCTCTGCTCTCCTCAGTAGATTTTGGTCATGAGGAATAACAAGGGATACAGTCATGTCCACTGATCCATCATTCAGGGAAAAAAAAACAGCTTTCTTTCATGGCTAGAAGCAAGAGAAAAGCTATAGGGAATGCCACACAAGTTCCTTATGGTGCTCCATTGATCAGAACTAATACAAAGTTGCAGCTGCAGAGTATACAGCCACACAGTTGAATGTAAATAACACAGCACTATTAGAATAGGCTGCATTATATTTCCAGAGCAGCTTCCAGCCCTTGGGATAATACCAAGGGACTTGCAGGGGCATCCCCCATCCACTGCACACCTGGGAGCAGCACCTGTGTGAGTGTGCTGTGCACGGGCCCGGCCTGTCTGTGACCCCAGTGCTTTCTACACAGCATGAGACAGTTTAATTTGCACTGTGTATTTGACAAAAATTAAAGCTCTTCTAGAAACAGCTCTTCCAGAGCACCTTCATATGCTGAGGGACCTCCCATATTTGTTATCGCTGGGTTGTCACATACTACACTTTATTAACCACAATACTTGTTCAGAGGAAGATGATGCAATGGCTGCATGAGAAGTGTCAGCAATTTTGTACCATGCTGTTTATTGTTTCAGAAAAGAGATTTTCAAAATGGAACAGGCACTGCTATGTTTACCAACCTCCTCAAGAAGGCTTTTGGCTGTGCCTTTTCTTTCTTGAAAGGGAGGCAAAAATATCACGATGCAAAAATTAGTGTCTGTTGGTGAAGCAGCAAAATCAAGCAGCACCGTCCGTGACCCACAATCCTCTCCCTCTGCACCTGCTCTGTCTTTTCCTGGGGGTTGAACTCCAAGGGTTGTGTGGATAAGACAATCCTTTTTCTCTATCTAATCTTTCCTCTGCTGCATTATCTCAGCACAAACACATGCTGGGATCTCCACCGCTCAGTGAAATGCTGTGAGTGGGAGCAGCTCTGGTGGGTCCTGCCCAGGGTGCACACACGTCTGTCCTCTGTTGCACACTGCTGCTGAGGAGCAGAGCTGGCATTGCTCTCCCTGAGAAAGTATCTCACAGGGGACCTTAGATCCTTACAAATAACATACATGGAATTAACACATCTGCCTGTTTTCTTCTACTATAGAATCTCAGAATCTGTAGGTTGGAAAAGACCTTAAGCTCATTGCGTCCAACTATCCCTCTAGCACCATCAATGGTCACCTCTAAACTATGTCCCTCAGCACATCTATACAGCTTTGGAACCCCTCCAGGGATGGAGACTCTACCATGGGTCTGGACAGCCTGTGCAAGGGCTGGACAACCCATTTGGGAAATTGTTACCTGTCTTCAATGTAACCCCCCCGGCACAACTTGAGGTTGTTTCCTTTTGTTCTGTCATTTGTTACCTGGGAGAAGACAACAGCCCCTTTCTGGCCACAGCCTCTTGTCAGGGAGTTGCAGAGAGCAGGAAGGCCTCCCCTCAGCCTCCTTTTCTCCAGGTTGAACATGCCCATATCCTTCAGCTGCTCCTCATCAGACTTGTGATGTAGCTTATGAAGTTACTTTCCTCTCATATGAGGCATAAAATCAGTTCATCTTCATCAGTGCTAGCCATCTCCATCACTAACCTCCTAGGAGCTGAGCAGCTGTGTTACATCATACATCAACAAAGGAAAGATTTACACCATACATAATATATTGATAAACACAGATGTAGATGATAAATAGCAACTTCTGGATGTCCATTGGAGCAAGTGGGTGAGACAATCACTAATCAGTGAGAGCAATACTATTAAACAAGCAGGTAGGGCTGGGCCACCTGCCTTGCATTGGTGGCAAGTCAACCTGCTCTGCTCCACAAAGCCATATCCCTGGTGGTTGCAACAGCATGTTGAGGTGAGCACTGGGCAGAAATCACTGGCTGCAGCAGCATGCTGAGGTGAGCACTGGACAGAAAGCACTGGCTGCAGCAGCATGCCGAGGTGAGCACTGGGCAGAAAGCACTGGCTGCAACAGCATGTCAAGGTAAGCATGGGGCAGAAAGGAGCTGGTGGGCACACTGCTGCTCTGGCCACATGACATAGTGGGGAAAGTAACCTCTCCACTGTACAGCCTGTGTGGGAGCCATTACCTTTTATTGCCCTCTGGAAATCATTAACACTACATCCAAAAGCCTATGCAGGGAGAAGCAGGATAAACAGAGACCGAGAAAACTCCATTTTCTCTGGATTGAAACAGAAGTTAGTTTTCAGACTTCCAGTGCACTCTCAGTCTCAAAACCAAAATGATGTCGCTGCCCTTCACCCAGCAGTTGCTTAACAAGTCCTATGCAAAAGTCCCAATTAGCATGAGGAGCCATGGAGACCTGGCTGCAGGTGTACAGTGCCTGCAAGACCTGCTGGCAGCCCCAGAGGGATGTGGGCTCCTGCCAGCACACATTCCTGCAGTACCTCCCCAGCTTTTGGGCCAGACACGCAAGGATGGCTGCACTCAAGTTAATTGAGGCACATTGACATCATGTTAAAACCAATTTCATGCTTCCAGAAAGGCCAGTTCAGTTCTCCATCAGCAGTGTCACTGTGCTTCTATAAGGACAGGAAGGTCATTATTTAGCACACAATGCTGTCCAAGCCCACACGCTCTGTGGGCTGGTGACCAGCGAGGCCATCCAGCCTGCCCACAAGCCCCAGCCTGGGCAGTCCCTCAGCATCAGTGCTCAGCAGGACTTGGGCAGGAGGGAACCTAGCACCCGTGCATCTTTCATTCCCACAGCTCACAGCCCATGTTGCCCAGGAAGCTGGGATGCCTCTCCTGAAGCTCGCAGGAATGCCGCACACCGGAGGACACTGAGGTTGCTGTGTCTCAGTACTCCTGGGGGAAACTGCTTTAGGTGGACAGAGTGCAACAGGTATTATGGGAAACCCAGAGAAATGAAAGTTTGTCACCTCTGGATTTCCCCGTTCTGCAACTTCCACCCCTAGATGAGGTAAAGCCAAAAGCTGTTTCCTCTGTAGAGCCTAAAGCAGACACAGAGTGGCACCCAGGCAAGCTAGGCACCACCACTGTTGCATTATGAGAAGATTTCAGACTATCCCTTTCCTGTAAAAGAGCAGCAGAACTGGTTTTGTAGCCCCTGGGGCATGTTCATTTGCTGATGGAAAACAAGGTGCTTGTAAGAGAGCAAGCAAGCAAATGAGCTTTATTCAGCTTAATCACTGGGTTAATTAACTGTATACCAGATTAACACCATTTTAGTTATGTAACTAGTGTTAAAGGTCCTTATTTAGGGTTCACTTAAAACAAGAGCCTCTCACCCATGAAACCACAGACTTCTCTCCAACAGCCAGTGACCATCACTTCCAACAGCAAGTAGAGGTAAAGACAGGAGAAGAAGCTGCCCTGAGGCTTTCACCATGATCATTAAGGTCAAGAAAGTTAAACAGGTGTTCCCCTTTTCTCCAGACTGAGTCTCAGCTGGGAGGGACTTATTTGGGCTCTGCAACTTAGCAACATAAAGATAAGTTGTGGACATATTTTGCTAAAGTAAATGCAATGGCTCCATAAGGCAAAAAGGACTGATCCAAACTCCTACAAAGTCACTGAAAAGCACCCCAAAGCACTTCCACTAGCAGCCTAATTACCCTCCAAGTGAAGAAACTCCACCTTTCCCCCCAGAGTTGCCTTTCACAGTAAAGGAAAAGGCTACTAGCATTATGATGAACAAATGTGTAAGTTCCTGACTGGAGAAAACTAAAACACAATCCATAATGGGAGCTTAGCAGGACATGGTGTACAGAAACTGATCCTGAAGCAAATCAGCACAGGCCATGCTATGCTGAAGATTGCTCAGCCACAGGAAGCAGACAAACTCCATAGCTATGCAAAAGCAGCTGTGCTGAAGGAGTAGATTATCTACTAATAAATTAGTAGACATTGAGGCTCATTAGCAGAGTAACTGAACGTTCTCATGAATGTGACTTCTGTGCCACACAACGTGAGCTGTGCAGCAGAACAGCACTACTGGAGTTCTGTATCATGACAGCATATGAGATATATAATGGCATATATATATATATGTATATACTTGAATGACATTTATGTATATAGAGCTTCCTCTGTAATCCTGTATGACCTCAGATAGTGACCAAGAAGGGAAATCTGTCAGAGAGTGATCCCACAGGGGCAGACAAGAGCTCTGCTCCACGGCACCTCTGTGAACTACTGCCTTGGCAAGTAATAGCATAGTAATGAACTGGGGTCATTTTTAGTCATCCACTAAAGAATGACAGCTGAGCTAGAGTATCTGAGCTGAGAGGGAAGAACCTGCTCATGCCTTCTTCAACCACAGCATGCTAGTGAGAACATACAGTGCTTTCCATCTCTTCTTCAACCAAATCCACCAGATCTGACACTTGTCTGCAAATCCCTCTTCTACTAATAAACCCCCTTTCTGATTTCCTCCCACTTCCAGGTTGCAGAGCTCTGCCTGCATTTAGTCTATTGATTTCCCCACAATGCTCCACAGCAGCTATACTGAAAAGCCTGGAGCATTTTAAAAAATGACTGTATTTGCTTTTTTTTTTAAGACACTGTAGCTGAGCTGGCTCCAGGACAGGGCTGTATTTGGCGGATGTCCACAGCTGCTGTGAAGCGATAAGTGTGGCTGCCACAGCAGTCTGCCTTCCCCCACAGCAGCTCCAGATGAGACAGGAAAGGGTGGGATGGGTGTCAGCTCAAGAGCAAGTGGTGACAAACACGAGGCAGGAGCCTGAACCTCCTGACATACCAGAGATGCTGAAAAGGCAACCACAGACCTTCAGGGCCACAAAGGAGAGGAGGCTCTGCAGAGCTGCCCAGCACGTTATGGGTCCCAGAGTGGCACAGATCCCAAGCCAGTTGTGTTTTCATGTCTTTATACATGCAAAAGCTCTTTGCTATCACATCACAGACCTGAACTTGACCTCTAGCCTGGAGGATAAACTCAACATGGAGGTGAAGGCAATGGTTTCTGTGCAAGGGTCCCAGGACAACTAGGAGAAGTAGCTCCCACCCTACAGCTCAAAGCCATTGCTAGAGTCTGACTTTAGCTTACAGAGCAAAAAAAAAAAACCAGCCAGAAACAAAACAAAACTATGCCCAGGTAGTGTGAATAGGAGCCCAGAAGCTTGAGGTTTGGGGCCCAAGGGTAAGAAAGTCATTGTGGGCATAGGGAGGATGGCAGACACTCCCTCATGCCTGTCAGCACAGCTATTGTGTACAGCAAGTATGGAGATTAAATAAGAACAGAGAAACATTCTGTCAAGGATGAGTGGCAACTGCAAGCTGCACTTCCAGCAAGAGAGAGAAAAGGGGATGAGTAAAATGAAGTGCAGAGAGGGACAAAGAGAAAAGCAATAAACTATGTACTCTTCCAGGTGCTCAAGGCAAAGCTCTGGCACAAAGTTTTGATCTCAGGCTGGTAAAACTGAGCTCAGTGCATTAGTTTATTCCTGACAGCTGCACCTCACAACTCTGACAGGACCAGCAGCTCTCTACCCTCAACCTGACATGCTCCTCCAAGACCTTTCAGACCTACTGCCCTTCTCCCAGGATTCCTCAGGATCCAGAAGCTCTCCCACATGCAGCAACTGTTGGGATCTCTTAGCTGAGCCCCTTCTTTGAACCTGTCTTCCAGATGCAGACACAGAGCGTACCCTAAGTGTCAGATGATGGTGAGTGTCCCCAAGGTCTGAGACTACATGGGCTGCCTGACCACAAGGCCTCCCTGATGGCACTTTGAGCATCTTCCAGTCTGTCTGCCCCTGAACCTCACCCCAGAAATCTCCTCATGCTGGTGCTCCACATCCTTACTCTCATGCTTTGTCCAGGTAGAAAGTACCTGCTGTTCCCATTGTTATTTCTGCATGAGCAATTGACACCTGCAAAGAGCCTGAGGGCCTGCCAGACCCCTCACCAGGCAGGCTCTGTGTGTGCTCTGCAACCATTGTAACCTGTGCCTTGCTCCAGGCACTCAGAGCCTCCTTCTGTCCAAGCTGGCTCTGGTAATCACATGGAGGGGAGGGAAGGAGAAGGCAGGAGGGAAGAGTGTGCTGCGCTTGGCTCATGTCACTTTAGAGCAGTGCTGAACTTGAGCGGGGCTGTCTCTCATCACTGTGGACAGCTGGCTGTGTTCACCATTAAGGCAGCATAAGGGGTATGGGAAGCATCACAGCAGTGGTTACTTGTGGCTTGTCTTGAGTGGATGGACATTCCACACTGCTGTGGTGGGAGGGATAGCTACACAGAGGCTGGAACACCAGGACAGCCCATGACAGCTGCCAGTAAACCACCAACACATCCGGGAACTTGCAGAGCAACTTGCAATATTGTTTTGCAGAGCACGGCAATTCGATGAGAAAGGGAACCCCGCAAGGGATGCGGCAACCCACATTGTCACCCAGGAGCACCCCACAGCTTCCACCTAGCCTGCAAGGAGGGGCTCTGGGGCAGCTCCTCCAGTCAGCACCCAGGGACACACGCGCTTTTTGTGGGTGCCAGTGCCCTCTGCAGTCCCCAGAGGAAGATGCAGCTTGCCAGCACACAGCCTGGGCATCAGTCCAGCATCCTCTCCTTTCAGCCTTAACTCACGTGGGTTATCCTACAGAGTCCCAGCTCAGAAAATAACTTGTTCCAAGAAACACATGTACCCACAGTGGGCACGCTGGAATTGGTGCTGGAGGGGCTCTCACCCCCCAACCCAGGCACTGCCCCAACAGGGAACTCCCCAGCTGAAGTGTAGTTCTTGCAGAAGATGCCGAGGAATGGCCAAAAGCCTGAGCAGAGTATGTTACCCCACAGTAATCCCTCCACCCATGTGTCCCTTTGCAGGAAACCTCCCCTCTTACAACTGGTCCTGAGAACACAGCTGAAGGTGCCCAGAACATCCAATAGCAGGGCCATGGCCACACACTGCCTTTGGTCACATAGTTTGGGACAGGCTTGACTCAGCACAGAGCTCTCAGTCTAAATTGGCTACTTCAGGCTGCCTTTATACTCAGTAAAGACTCAGTCAGTGGCATGTAACACACTTGGATTGAGCTGAAAGTGGGAGTTGAAGCAGTCAAAGTGAGGAGGCAGAGAACAGCACCAGGAGGAGACGCACTGCAGAGGACAGCTGGCAACTCACATAAAGGTCCTTGTCTCTTGTTGAAGCTTCCCAGACCACTGAGACCTGCCTGGGTCAGGATCAGGGCAGCAACAGCTCTGAGGGAGCTGGCACTTCTTCAACAACCCATGGAGATGCACAGGTGAGCCATTGGGACAGCTCCAGAGCCCCTGCTCTTCCCCAGGCTGCAAGAAGAGACCAGGAGAAATCCTCAGGGAGACCAGCAACAGCTCTGGCTGGCTGCAGGGGACTGGTTTTGGAAGTGTCCTGCGATGCGCCCTTGCTCCAGCCCAGCCTGGCATTCCTGCCTGAGGGACCTTGGCAACTATGAGAAGCTGTTCCCTTGGCTGCTGCTCCCAAAGTTCCCTCCACCTCAGCTCCCGGTTCAATACGCAAGCCTGGGACAGGGACGTCAGAGTAACCTTTGCTCAGCTGCTGCATAAAACGTGTACCTGACTGCAGCCTAGCTCTGGCCATTTCAGTGTCCACAGGGTACAAGACACTTGTACCTGACGCATACCTGGTGGCAGCACATGCTCTCATTTTAAAAATAAGCAAAGGTGAACACCTGAGCACACAGCCACAACCCAAGTGTGGGAGGGACACTGACTGCCTTTCCAACACAGCGTTGACTGTGTGGTGAGTGGGATCTTCTCAGCTGCAGCACCTGTTTTCATTACTCCAAGCACCCTTTGCAGAGGAAGCAGAAAGGTGATAGTTGCTATTCACTAACCTACAGCTGGGCTGGGGAACAAGAAGTCCTGAGCAGGGCCTGAGCTGTTTGAGGTGCTAAGGGTTCTGTTCCCAAAGGAAGAGCAAGCAGGGATCACATCTGTTGCCAGAAGAATAAACTGAATTTTGTCTGCCAAAGGCACAGGTTAAACTTGGAGCACTCGCCTTTGGCAGCAGCTACCCACAAAGGAACCTTGTGACCACTGCTCTTCATACTCAGCAGCTCTTAGTTTTGCCTCAGCCTTACCCCCTTGTCCCAGTCCCCAGCTCACACACTCCCACCTGTCTCCTCTACACCCACATTCATTTTTTCAGTGTTTTCAGGTTTCTGACCCTGACCTCTTTTCCTCACTGGGGCACTACCAGCCACTGAGTAACAACTAATACTTGACCTGACAGAACAGAAGGATATGAAGCGTATAGTTTATGAGAATGTCTGTAAATCAGCTTCTATCTGAGCAACAGATCAACACAAAACCCATTCTTCTTTCCCAAATGCAAAGTCCATGCTCAGAGCAGAGGGGAAGGCTGGTGAGCAGTGCTGCTCCGAGGAAAGGTCACCACAATTACAGCCACCTGAGAGACAAGGAGCAATTCCTGCCTCCCTCTTGGTGAGAATGAAACAAAACCCGAAACGAAAGCCAAGCTGAGGCAGGCATCCAGGATGGAATGTTTTCAGCTCAAACAACTAAAGTTGGCAGAGTTCTAAGCAATTGTAAACTAAAAACCAGGAACTTGCCGTGGGATAAACCAACAGGAACGGTGCCCAGCTCACCAGCAGCCTGTGGAACCCGTTATCTCTGGGAACACACGCACCAAGGAAAACTCCCCCAATTGCAATTTAAAGGTCAGACTTTCACAGGTCCCAGTATCAGTAGGAGCTCCCAGCAGCCCGACAATCAGACCCTTGGGGTGCAGGGAGCCCGTGAAACCCCCAGGAGCCCCTGGGCAGAGCAGTCAGGGAAGAAGGGGGTAGAGAAGGCCATCTGATCTGCCAAACGAGCCTTTATTTCACCCAAACCCGCAACGGTTCACTAAGAATCAAGTCGGGAACCGGCGGCAGCAGGTTCCCCCACACCAAAACCCGTCCTTCCCTGGCACCCACCCGCTGCGGGCAGGTACCTATAGATCCAAATGCCCTGCTGGGATCGGTCCCGCTCGTGAGGCACGGGCAGCCCCTTCCCGAGGCATCTCGACCCTCCGCACACCCCTTCTGCCTTCCCCGAGTTGCGGGGGATGCCCGGAGACCCGTGAAAGCCGCCACTTACCTCCCCGGCAGGCAGGGAGGCTCGGTGGAGGTGGTCCGGGAGGGATGGATGCTCCAGGGGAGCCGGTCCGGGGGAATCCGGCGAGGGGGGACGCTGTGGCGAAGATGCTCCGGCAGAGCCGCCGCCTGGGTGCCGGTACCGGCGGAGCGCAGCCGCCCCCGGCCCCTCTCCCCAATGACACGGCGCTGCGCTTTCGCTTTCCCTTTCCTTTGGAGGAGGGACGGCCCCGGCTGCTGGCCGCCCTCCGGGGAAGGGGCTGGGGGGAAGGGGGGCTGCGTCTGGGCTCCCTCCCGCATCTCGCTGGGCCTGGCGAATGCCAGGGGGGAACCTGCCTTGTGGCAAGGGGTACCTAACATGTGAGATCAAAGACACTCTTCGCTCTTATGATCCGAAGAGGGTTTATTTCCTCCCGAGCTGCCCCACGGCGGTGTTTGCCAGGGAATGCAGCGCACCAGGTGAAACGGTACCGAAGAGATCCCAGTCCCTGCAGATGTGACAGAACAGGCCTCGGCCGGGTGATTTATCCCTTCGGGCTCGAGGCAGAGGCACTGGGGATGTAGGGAGTGATCACTTGATAAAGGGAAAGGAGCAGTCTCAGCTCCTTGGTACCAGCCACTGTCTGACACTGTGAGCAACTCAAGCAACTCTAGTGGCTGGGAAAAAGCCACCAGAGCCTGAAAATTTCTGATGGCTAAGGACAATTAATGAATAAATCAAAACGAAATTAACTAGATTCATGTCAATGTCAAAGAACTCTTCAGATGGTCACAATTAAGAAGCCTCCGTTGTAGCTGGGGCTCAACAGAAAAAGTGCTGATGCACACCAACACTACCATGGCCACAGCTGAGAGGAGCAGAGCTGGGGCTTTCAAGGTCAATTAGTAGGAATGAGGAACCTCCTCCTCCTCAGCTGCATGCTGGAGGAGGCAAACTGCTGCTAGGGGGAATGCTCACATAATGACTGCACACTTGAAAGTTATTCTCTTGAGGAATTTAATCAGTTTCCCAGTATAATTGGGGCTTTCCTGCTTATCACTTATTATTTACCTTGCCTCAAAATAAAGCTCACATAGGAACTGGCTGCAGCTATACTTAGTTGTTCAGAAGGCAGGCAAAGAGGCAAGGGACAGAGGTAAAGTCTGTCAGATGTATGGTGCAAGTGAGGCAGAACTGTCTCACTATAGCTAAGGCTATCCATCTTCAGAAACTGGCTTCATCAGTCTCTGGTTTAGGTTTTATTCTCCCTTAGGAGTGCTTGCTTCTGTGGAGGGATTGGCACAATGCTGCCCACTGGCCCCAAAGAGAATAGCTCTAAATCCAAGACAGATCTCAGTGCAGAAGCTGCTAGAGGCACCAAGAATTTTAGTCTTAAATAGGTTGTTAGTTTTTTGGGTTTGGCCTTGGATCCTGGGCAGCAAGTCTTGATTGCACAAGTGCTGCTGGCAGCTTGAGGGACTTGGGGCTTGAGGACTGTTGCTATTTGTCTGTACACAGCAACTCCTTATAGAATCATAGGGGTTGGAAGGGACAAAGAGGTGTCAGACTGGCCATTAAACAACGACACCTGACACAAACATTTCAAAGAGTTCTGGGGATTTGTTTCTAAAAATCTGTCACAGTTGGGTTAAAGAAGGTTAGTAATTGGTGAAGAAGCAATACCTTGCCCTACTCAAATGGCCTTAAACCGAAAAAGGAGAGATTTAGGTTAAATGTAAGGAAGTTCTTCTCTGTGAGGATGGCGAGGCCCTGGCGCAGGTTGTCCCAGAGGTTGTGGTGGCCCCTTCCCTTGAAGTGTTCAAGGGCTGGTTGGATGGGACTTGGAGCAACTCGGTGTCCTGCCCATGGCAGGGGTTAGAATGAGATGAGCTTTAAGGTCCCTTCCAACCCAAACTCTTCCGTGATTCTAAATGTTTTATAAACTTGCAGAATCATGATCCTTTATACTTTGCAGGTGGAAAAATTGAGCCATGGGAAATCAGAGCAACTTCCCAAGGAAACAGCCCCAGAGCCCCCAGTCCCTGTACAGCGTCCCATTGTCTACACAGGTTTCTAAGAGGTGGTCTGAGCATCCAGTGCCCTGCTTCAAGAGTAACTTGTTACCTGAATTCTGGCTACTGGGGAGATATACTGAACCTTCAGTTAAATAAATCATATTTGAAATGCAGGTCCTGGGCTGCCACTCACCTCTGCAATGCTGAGGGTGCACGGCTTAGGGCTGGGGTTAATCCTAGCACTTGTGCTTTGTGAAGTTTCAGACTTCGACCTGAGATCTGTTCCTGGGTTCTTGGCTGCCCAAAGATCTCCTGGTGACCCCTCGGGCACAGCTCAGATTTCTACATTGCTACAAGACTGTTTTAATTCTTATCCTATCCAGAACTGAAAGAAAAGATAGGGAACCTGGGGGCAATCATTTAAACTGGTGGATATAGAGAAAGGGTGTGTGTGTTTTGTACGGTATTCATAAACCCCTCAAAAAACCTGCAGTCCTGCTTTACCGAAGTCATGGTTCTGGACCTGTCCGAACATATGAGAGCAGAGCACCCTGTTCCTTCTGCGATCACAGCTCTTAGGACAGTGCTACCTCATCAGCTCATCTGCCCACTTCCTTACTGGTTTACTGCATTTATTTAAAAGGAAGTAGGAAAAGCTGTTAGAAGAGACCCAGGTTTTAAAGGCAATTTGTGGAGGTTGGTCCAAACTCAAAGGACATGTTTCCTCACAAGATGGGCAAAGATCTAGGCTCTAGCCTAACAAATGAATCTGCAGTAGGTATTTATTCAGAGACAGAATCATCAGTTTCCTCATGTGCTTCCTGTGCTCACGGGAATGGACCCTGGAGACTGTTAAAAAGAGCCTCCCTGGGTGAGTCTATAAACAGAACTTGCTGTAAGGCAGAAGTGGGTGGAAATTGTTACTCTCCAATTCCACAGGAATAGTCAGCAATACAGTATTAACATCATCATATCTCAAAGCTGAAGTCCTCTGCAAAAAACAGTGTTTTTACAACCAGTAGTTAGGTGCAATGTGTCCTCTGCTACCTTCCAGGCAGCACTGCTGCAGGCAGCTTTGTGGAAAATCATGAAGGGGTTGTGCAATTAATAGAGTATACTGAAGCGTTCTAACCCCAGTCAGTGCCTGATGTACTTGATATGCCAAGGCCTGGGTAACAGGCCTCAGACAATAGCTGGCCTTGAGACGGACCCTGTAAAATAGCACTTGCTGATAGTAGCAACCTTTCAGCAGCCATCAGCAGATCAGAGAACAGTTGGCCTATTATTAATGAAAGATGCAGCTTAGACCAAATATAATTATTAGTAAAGATAGGTGCTGTGAGAATGTATTCCTTTGCTGGTTCAGAGGCAGCTGTCAAGGCTATGAAACTAGGTTCCTGGCCTTGTGTGAAAATATGTAACCAAAGCTGAACAGATAAACTCCCTTGGTTCCTCCCCTGAGCCCTGACCAAGCCCTGGATGCTATCTCAATGGGGTGAGAAAACAGATGTTAAAGCATTTGCAGTTATGCTTGTTTATTTAACAGTATAAAAAGCTGGACACTCTTGCAGCGACTTTGGAGACCTCACCTACATGTGGATGCACTGCGTGGGACCTCCTAATTCCTGGGACAGGCTCTCCAAATTCTCACTGCAACCAGGGCTCCTCTGTGGGTCTGGATGATGGCAAAGTATTAGGGCAATTGGTGAGGTATCTTTCTTAATCACTATCACTATTCCCCTGTGGTGATGACTAGGGGCATTACCTTGCTTATGCTTTTTGCTGCTTAAGGGTGTCATATGCTTATTGCTGTAACTGAATGCTTATTATCTCTAACATTTTTCAGTAGTCAGTAAAGCAACACACTACTGCAGTCCAGTTCCCATGGCAATGCACTGCCTCCCTGTGTTTTCTTCTCCCAAACTTGGGAATGGGGAGGAGTGTTTTTAGAAAACTCCTGTCAGAAGCCATCTGGAGTTCCCTGCTGCTGGAAGCTGAACACTACATGATGCTCATGTCAGCGTTACACTCACTGTCAGGGGAGGCAAACAGAGAACCTAATGAATACAGACCATGAACATCCCAATGGATTCTGGTACCTTTTAGGTCAATTGTATTTCCATTTGCAAGCAACGAAACAAGTCACAGGATTACGTGACATGCCCAAGATGAGGAAAACAGCCAGTCCAAGAGCTGGAAAGGAAGGGATCCTGGTTCCCAATGAGGCCTTATGATGTTTTCTTTGGTGAATGTACCATGTAGTGTGCCTTGTTCTCTAGCAACAGACAATTTTGCCTAACCTGGTAATTTTGCATTGCTGCTGTAATACAGGTTATGGGCACCAAAACCATTCAGTATTTCCCTGGGTATGGTTAGCCTGAACAAAGCCTGTATTATGTTCCTTCACAGTACAGGGAGCTCATAGGTTTATCACAACTCCTCTTTCAAAGGCAAACTCTGTCCCTTCCCCCTTCAGAGTGTCACTCACTACTTCTTTGAGGACAAGAGGAGCAAAAGCATTGGCTTTCTCCAAGAACAGCACATCAGGTCCTTCCCTAGAAGCCAGCACACCAGGCTAGTCCATAGTTCAAGTGCATTCAAATATTGGCACCAAAAACTATCAGTTCTTTACAGAAAGGACAATCTGTGTGTGACTTCACCCTGGGATTCAAGGCTGTCCTGGGCATCCTTCATCCACAGGGTTGAGAGAATCATCTCCCCCATGGACCTTGACTCATTTATGACACAACAGCTCCATGGGAGGGAAACACCTCAACAAAATGTCAGTTACAAACCAGTCTGTTTACAGCAGAGTCTCAGAACATTGGCTCCAATCCTGCTTCTCATCAGTGTAACACACAATGCTGTCCCAGCGTATCTGTTACTGAAACCACATGCAGTCTAGAGGTCAGTTGTGGCTGTAGACACTTTTGGAGCCCAGGCATGCAGCAGCACCAGTGCTCTGCTTGGTGAGTATAGCTGTAGCCACACTTGCTGGTGTCACTAAGATTTACCAACGACTGGATTTTGTCCATCCACCTATGTCTTATTTGCACAGATCAGATCACCTTCCTATACTCAAATAATCCCTCAATTTCTTTTGGAAATACCTCTTAGCTGGATTCTACCTACCCACTGGAACAAGTTCCTTGATTTAATCTTGAAAAGAAGAGGATAAAAAAAATATAGTTTACACTTCTGACTCACACTTTTTGTTTTTAAAGAGATAAGCAAGGAAAAAAGTAATATTTTGACACACAGTGTCTTTGTGATTTGCAGTATTAGTCATAAGTAGGAAATCCCCCAATTTGTCTGGATTAACAAAACCAAAAAACCCCAAAAAGCCCCAACATAAAAAAAAAAACACCATAAAAAACTTTAGTAAACATCTGAACAGGTGAATATTCAAGAATGAAAATTTCACTGTCAAGGCACATACTTGGATAAAACAGTGGATAACAAATTACAGCTAAATCAGACCCTAGATGGACTCTGCACCTTAGGACAGGAATTTCCGCACCACATGGTGTATCAGGCAAGTGCAAATCTGACATGACAGGATCTTTTCTGAAACAGTTTACAGGAAGAGACTTACGGGACATGGTTGTTTACATTGGCAAATTCATTACAAGGAAGTTGTCGCTATTTGTGTTTTGCCTCCTGTTCCTGCACTTACCAGAGAATTCTTCACCACACAGAAAAGCAGCTGCTTCTAAATGTTTCCAATTCCTAGAAATAGGGTTCACAAAGAGGAATAAATGTACCGAGTTGTAGAACATTCTCTTGTGCTTGCAATTAATATTTCAGAAAAGGTGGTACCCCTGACAAACTGCATCACACCTTTTGGGCAAGGGAGGCTGGCTCATGTCAATGCTACAGTATGATGTGCAGTAAGGCTTGCAGAATCCACACTCTCAATTTTTGCACTAGCTTCAAAGCACACATTGCACTAGAAACTCACCTGCCAAGGGCCTGGCAACCTATAGAACAGGAGTGACTGGCTGGCTGAATGACAGAGCCCAGAGGGTGGTGATCAATGGCACAGAATCGAGTTGGAGGCCTGTGGCCAATGGAGTTCCTCGGGGATCAGTTCTGGGGCCAGTCTTGTTCAACATCTTCATCAACAACCTGGATGAGGGGGCAGAGTGAACCCTCAGCAAGTTCCCTGATGACACCAAACTGGGAGGACTGGCTGATTCCCCAGAGGCTGTGCTGCCATTCAGTGGGATCTCAACCAGCTTGAGAGCTGGGCAGAGAGGAACCTCATGAGGTTCAGCAAGGACAAGTGCAGAGTCCTTCAGATCCTGCATCTGTGGAGGAACAACCCCATTGCACCAGTACAGGCTGGGGGTCAAACTGCTGAAGAGCAGCTCTGCAGAGAGAGACCTGG
>WBNH01004529.1:217327-230061 GCA_013401255.1 Urocolius indicus
AAAAACTATTTTACTGTGAGAGTGAGGGAGCCTTGGCACAGGCTGCCCAGGGAACATGTGGAGACTCCTTCCTTGGAGGTCTTCAAGACCCACCTGGACCCGTTCCTATGCGATCTGCTCTAGGTGAACCTGCTTCTGCAGGGGGGGTGGACTAGATGATCTCTAAAGGTCCCTTCCAACCCTGCCATTTTATGATTCTTAGATTCTATGACACTGATCCTCTCCAAATGCTGGATTTCTCTCCTTGTAATTGCTGACAGTATGATCAAATTATACTTGTGGGCACCATTCTATGCCTCAGTAATGCTGGCCAGCTTCCTGCTTCATCCAGACATTAAATTACTGAAGACAGAGCACAGAAGGCAGGGAAAATGGAGTAAACCCTAAACCTCAAGACACTAGTAGGAAGAATTTAAACCAAAGCAAACAAAACCACTGTAGTGTATCCAGTGTTTTATAGCTCCTTGTTGCGTGAGAAGCAGTCTGGTAGGCAGGCAACTGCCCCACTGCCAGGGCAGAAGAGAGGGCATTGGATGACACCAGACTGGAGTTTTCCAGTGCCACTTATGCATTTAAAACACATCAGGAAAATGCAAAGCTACCACGACCAGCAGCACAGAGTAGATCTCTGGCTACAAAGGTTGAGGTTTATTAAGTCTCTAAAAGACAGAGCAAAACACAAACAAGTGCCACGAGAGCAACATCCTTCACCGCTCACACACCTATCAAAGGACCATTGGAACAGCACAAACGAGACCAGGGGCATGAGTATAGTTCATGTATTTAAAGAAACACATGTAATGACAAGGGTGCTTCCACGACTCAAGGAACAATTTCTTGGCAGACTGTCAACAAGATTTGTTTTCTTTTTAAAACAATCTGAAAACAATTCACTGATTACATGAGTTAAGTGAAATACCAGACCTCCCAGCAATTGTACAGTTGGCACTCTAGAACAGAGAGCCAGTGGTCAGAAACACATTCTGCATTTTCTTCTCACTACATTCCAGCACGAGGTCAATGCAGTGGCATAGAGTAAACGTATCTCTACATGTATTGGTTCTGTGCATACGTGCATGTGTGAGGAGTACAGAACAAAGACAGGAGAATCATTTCCATCATCCAAATTGCACAGAAGACATCAAAACCTTTTAGACACAAAACTTCCACCACACATCAAAAGGGAAGAACCCCAAACTGGCACCGCTCTCCCCACACACAGATGAAACCTTTTGCATCATTTACAATAAATACAGCCTGGAAGCAGGCCACATCCAGGGGCAGATGTAAACAGCTTCACCACACAGGTACAATTGACAGCCAGCATGGGACTCACAGGAGTTTTGTGAGCAAAACTTCAGCACTACAAATACTTTGTACAAGACAACCCTTTCAACCCATGCTGAGTTAGGTTAGAATTAACTCTCAAAACCTTTCTTTGCATCTTTCTGAATTTGGTAACAAATTCAGCATGTGCAAAGTCATTTGGGTCAGATCACCGAGAGGCACGTTCTCATAACTCTCACTACAATAAATAAGTTTCCTGTCCAGAGACAGAAGGCAAGGAATCAAACCAATTAGCAGCTTTTTCTGGCACTTTTCACTTCTTGATGTGCATTAGCTCTGGAGAAGGTTCAGTGAGGAATCCAGGTACCCTGCCAGCCCTTGAACTCATTTTCAAGTATCTTTCAGCTGAACTATAAACTTAAAGTTACAAAGGATTGATCAGATACTGTTCCATGGTACTGTGTTAAACCAGCTGTGGCTGAAAAAAATCTCATTGAAGGCTATACAGTGTTTATGTTCATATAAAAAGAGAATGTACTGAACACGGTGCTTAAATTAATAAATAAGGTTAAAATTATAGGAAACAAAGTGTTGCCACGAGCCCTTTCTAGAACAAATATTGGAAGAAAAGTCCATTTAACTTTCAGTCCACCAGGAGGGACACAGGAGTTCCATCAAAAAGCCGTGCTTTTTAAAATCTCTGGATTTTCTTCTTCCTCCTTGGAATCTCTTGTGCTACTAGATGCAGGCCTGTATTCCAATCTGGGGTGGAGGGGGAGAAAGAAAAAAACCACACCAACTTAAATTGGAAGATTTCAGATCTTCACCAGTACTTGTATGACTTTCAGAATCCAGAAAGATCGATTATATAAGCCACACAGTGTCCCTGTACCTTCATAAAGCAATACACTTTTACAAATGCATTACTCGTGGGTACTTTTATCCAGGCCTCAGAGTAAAATGTAAGTTTAAAGCTGAGATGTATGTATGAACATACACACTGGGGAAGAGGGATCAGGATTCAAGCCAAGCTCTTGTGTTTTCAACAGAGCACTAACTACACCACAGAAACCAGCCTCTCTCTGACAATACCTAGGCAAGGCCACTCCTCAGAGCAGAGAACAGATGTGTTAAGAAGGTGACACTTACCCTTTCACCATTAGCATTTGATCGATTGTGTCTGGCAGAGGCCTACCATAACTTTCTGGCAGAAATAAAGTCAGAATTCCTGACAGCACAGTCAGGCTTCCCATCAGGATGTAAGGCAGGAATCGATCATAGGCACCTAACAGAATACCAAAAGGGAAAGCTAACATCAGCTCCAGGTCTCCAATAATGTTTGAACTGTATCTGTGCAAGACTTGTGCTTTCAGTAAAAACCCAACCAACCAACCCCACTCACAGTCTGGCACTCAAAGGACATGTTATAAATGTGGTTATAGGAACTTGAAACAACTAAGAGCTGCTCCTGTTGAGTCAGTAAGACTGTGAGTCTTCAGAGCATCTCTTCAACAGGGCACAAAACACCATTTCTTTACATTCTGATCGTTCCTCAGAGATTTGAGACCCTCTTTTTACCAGCAGTTTCACAAGACACTTGGACCAATAAACAAAGCCCACAGAAGCAGGACAACCACACAGGCACAGACCAGTTAACTCACCAAGGTAAGCAAAGTAAGGCGAGAGGATGCTGCCCAGCCTAGAGGCCATGGAACTTGCTCCAACTCCCATGTTTCTCACTACTGTTGGGTAGAGTTCAGCCGTGTAAACATAAACCATTGCAAAGGCAGCCGTGATCCCAAACTTCCCCAACATCACCAGCACAATAGACAGTGCACGAATATCTGCAATCAAAACGCGTGAAGGATTTCAATAAAGCTCTGACAATTCATGGACTCTCCTATTTTCACTGTGTTTGTGTAACTACTGCCTAATTAATTCCAGCATCTGCTGTCTTTTTTTCCCCTGTATGTGTCTACAAGCATGGGCAACACTTTTATTTATATTACTATGACTCAACATTTTAATTTCCACTTCAGCATGAAGCTTCCTGGCAAGCAAAAAATAAGGAGAACAGAGCAAGAACTGGCGAGGTGCTCTCAGATTTCCAGGGCCAGATCTCTGCTATTACACACAATGCCATATATCTCCCCTTTTAATAAAGTGAACAAAGTTAAATATTTGAAATAAGTCATTTTTGGTTTCCTGCTCTGGTTTCTCATTAACATTCCCAGCCACAAGTCAATAATTTCAGTATAGTGAGTTGGGTTGACTTTAACCGGGACACTTAGATTTGAAATCAAAACAGATCATATCGGTGTCCAATTGACTCAAAGGGCAGGAGAAAAAAAGAAGAGAACGCACCACACATACAGTCTGTCTAAAATAAACAAGAGAGTTATTGTGCATTCTCTTTTGTTTACTCTTTGATTTGTAAACAAGTGCTAAGCACAACATCCATCCCATCACACTCAACATCATTATCAGTAACCCTATTGATCTAACTGGCCTAAAGATGATTTGGTATCCTGTGTTATTTTGTCCTCTTTTCCAGCTGCCAACTATTTTAACTATCAAGACCAATTCAGCACAAGAACCTTTGCTTATCTAAAATACTTCCACAACGACTCCCTTGAATGCAACTGTTTACACAAGCCATTAAGAGACAGTTCTGCATCTTCTTGGTAACCTCTGCTTACCAAAATCTGGTTGGTCTAGCCCTGGTTTTACACCTGCCCTTACCAGGGCACCTTGCCAGTCAGAACTGGACTATAGTGCTAATCCCTCCCCAGAGACCACAGAGCCAACAAGCCACCTTTAAAAACGTATCTGAACAGACACAGGGTGTGAGCTCCTTGTGCAGTAGCACTGAGAACTAAGGAAGAGGAGCAATGACAGGAAATGACTATCTGTATTTATTCCCCTCAGGACACTTTTCCTGCACATCTGCCCCGTTTGTGGTACGGCACTTCACCTCTCATACATATTTGAGATCAACTAACGATTCCATACGTGAAGGCACCAGCTGAATGAAGAGAAGAACACAGCCTCCCAAGAATAACGCAGCAGCCATTGAGTACCGTCGGGGGAAGCTTCGAAGCAGGAGCCAGGAAATAATGTAGGCTGGAATTTCAATCACTGCTGAGAGTAAGCAGTTCACATAGACATCTCCATGCAAGTTGGGTGTGTCAAGAGAAAGTCCAAAATAACCAACAGAGATTATCATCCTGAAGGAAGAAGAGCAACACATTTTTTTCTTCCTCCTGAGGTTGCCATGAACCTCTTCCACATCTGTTAAATACAGAAATCATTATGCAAGGCATATCCAGCATCTGCCACATTCATGCACCTCTGAAGCAGCTGGAGTGCTGACCAGCAACAGCAAGGTAACAATAAAAGAGTGCTGATGTTTTTTATCTTTCAAGTTGCACTTGAATTCAAAGAATAAAATATTGCTTAAAATACCCTATTCAGCACTAACACAATTAAGTAAACTCCAGAGCTGTTGCTAGCCTTGCTGAACGAAGAGGCCTACAAACCCTTGGTCATAGGAGCTGGATGGTCCTGCAGCTTAGAGGTCTTATTTCTTTTCTGATATCATTGCATCAATTTGCAACTGTCCATCCCACTCTCATTCAGATCTTGTAAGGAAGATCTGGGTATTTGTCACTTCTAGACATCTAATTTGTCTCTGCTACTCATGTTGATGGGCTGGCTACTTCTCATGTATGCCTCCATATTTCAGGTCACCTTTGGAAATAAGTGATGATCATTCACAATGCAGTGATGCAGCAGTTCCTATTACTGCTGTTGTAGTTACAGCCTTAGCCTGAAAGTTTGGACTACTTAATTTTACTCCTGCCGAGGCCTACAGTAGTTTTTCTTTATGTTTACCAGGGAATTTGGCATGGAGAACATTGTTTCTGGGTCATTACCCTTTGTGCTTTGTCTATAAAGTCAGACAGCAAGAATATGGCAATCTGGCAGACCAAATCAGGCTGGGATTTTCTCTGCCGTGACCCAAGCCGGCTGGGCAGTATCCAAGTCACGTTTGCATGGCTTGGTGCCTGGGCTGGTCAGTACAGCAGGACAGAGCTTGGTGGCTGGGAACACTGCCATCTTAATTGTGCTGCTGCCAGGTGAGAGTCAGCTTCCACATGATCAAGGGAAACACACAACTGGCCTCAAAGGCAAATCCTAGCCTGCCCTAAGAGATGCTGAGAAGAAAAGGTTATGCTTCACCAACAGTAGCACATGGTAAACATGGACATAACAGACATTGGATCAGGATGTGCCCAGGTGCAAGGTGAGGCACAGAGCACTCTGCACTTTATCTTCTTCAGCATGTGTGTCATAAGAGAACCTGGAGCACAATCACTGCACAGCAATAAGTGGATCACTGACTAAAGATTAGCTCATCCTCCTCCTTGCTTCAGATGGAAAGAGTCTTCACAGTCCAATTGCTTAACATAAGTTACCTAATGTACCTGGGAAGGCATGAAGTCATGTAGCTGAGAGTAACTCCCACTGGGGCGTGTGTCCAGCCAGCTACTTCTTCTCAAAAGCAGTTACCTGGTGTTTTCCACCATGCTGTGCAGACCTCCCAGCCCTCTGCTCCCAGGAGTTACTTTTATATAAACAAACTGTGCTTGCTGAAACTCACTTTCAGAGACAGTTTGCCTTAGCTTATCACATTAGCAAACTTTAATGCAGTTATACATTTTCTAGGAAAGCTTTAGGAGTATTTACAAATCCCAGGGTGATGAGATGCCAAACTTCCTTCTCTCTGTTGCAAACCCAACAAAGACATTAGTTTAAAGGCCTGCTACTTACTCAAAAAAATCAACAAAACACTCAGCAATATGTTAAGGTGATATACCACTGTCTGCAACCATCCTCTTTTGCAGAGCTTCATCTACAAGATCTTCAATTCATAATGCAGAATACACCATCAGTATACTATAGGTTGGAAAACATTGCTGTGAGCACAAGATACTTTATATTTTTGGCAATTAATTTAAAGGAGGTTAGGCAACTGATATGCAAGGTAAGAACAGTGGAGAAATTGCCCAAATCAACTGAATACTTTCTGCAAGAGGAGGTAAGATTGTGTAAGTCAGTTGTACATATTTGATTCTTCCTGCCTATCCTAAAACTTCATTTATCATGTGGTAAAACCCCCTTCAGCATATGGAATGGATTACATATTGTGACATCATTCTGTTTCTCTCAGATGCTTTGCCCTACCAGAAGTGCTGTTCAAACAGGTTCTGCATTTCATTTCTACAACCACACACACAAAAGCAGCTGTGCCTGGGAACTTGCTATGGATCCACTCCACACAGATTAGCAGGAAGGCAGTCTCCATTCTCTAGCCCACTTCCAACTAAAGGTGAGAGTTAAAAACTGGACTTGGAGGTAACAGCACAATAGTATACGGAAACTGTATTGACATTTCTGCAAAGAACCAATTCTACTTTCCTTTTCTGAGATGTTCCTTTCTCAGTGTGTTTCTAGCACTGTGCTTAGTGATGAACAAGGGAATCTGGCTTAAATACTGGCCAAGTTATCCTTTGACTCGAAAAGCCCCATGAACGTGTATGCAGTGGCATTTCAGTCCAAGGCTTTGCCTCACCAAAGCACAGGAACTTGGTTCAGAAAAGCAGGAAATAGACTGAGCTAGCTCCAAAGCACTTGGGTAACTTCATTGGTTAGGACACTACACGTACGTGTACTAATTAAACTTCACTTCTAAAACATGTGGCTATAAAAGCTCTGGTTTAGATCCCCTCCATTTTCTCTTTTCTGAGCAATTGCAGCTTCACTGAGATTTCCAGTAAAGGAATATGACAATTCTTTAATCAACTGAGCACAAAGTATGGCTTCAGCTTGTGCAAAACCAATCTGATGATACCAGATGGAGCTTGCATGGAAGTCCAGGGAAATCTCATCTCAGAACTTGAAAGACAATTTCATCCCTTTAAAAGACAATACAAAAAAGAGATGGGAATATGCTCCCAGTAAGTCAGGCATCGTTGCATTCTGACCCCTGGGTAGCAGTTCTCTGACTAGGAGACAGGGCATGACTCATTCTCTGAAAAGACTGTAACAGTCAGATGAGGATTCCCCAAGGCCTAGTATCAGGCAGCGTTCCCATGCATTATTGCCAGCTGATCCGATTATTGTTCAGTTCAGGACATGCCTCACTGCTTGAGAAAGAAATAACAATCCAGATGTGTTTCTAGACTGAAATCAAGAACCTAGGCAACCAGAATTTTGTTGCTGCAGCTAAGAGGTCATTGGGTTTTGAGCTGGTTTTGTCCATATCTCTTCAGAATACTTTAAGTGTTTGAAGAGCAGCTTTTAATTGTTTTGCTGCTTTTGTGCTCACATACTCCTGCCCACACTTGCTTACCAAAGAAGCACTGACATAATTGTGATAGTTAGGATATTTCGGGTTTTCATTAGATCCAAAATGGTGTATGTCTGTTGCTTCTGGGAACTGAAATCTTGCATCTGGAAAAAAAACAAATAAAGAAAAAAACAAGGGAACATCAACTTCCTGCAAGCAGAAATATTGTGAATATAAATCTCCCCACCATATACATGAATATTTGATATGATGCCAACTGAAACAGGTGCCTCACTTTTTACTGAACATGTATAAGCTGTAAGAGCCAACGATCTGTGAAAGCAGTTGCTCCTCCCTAAAGTCACATAAAATTTAGACTGAAATTAGTAATAATTTTCTCTGCCTGAGGCTTCCCAAAGCACTTGCTTATTGTTACTTTTAATACTTGGCTTATAAAGCATTAATTCATTGATTGATATGTCACTACTGGCAGGGTTCTTACGTCCAGTTTTGAGCACTGCACACTGAGGATCACGCAAATCAACTGCATCCTGACAATAAGAGAGCAACAAGGATGATGAGATTTTTGAAAAACATGGTTGGTAAAGCAGAGGGTTTATTTACCCTAAGAGCCAGAAGACCAAGGATGTCCTGAAAAACCACAAATGGTCTTCAAAGACCAGTGAAAAACAAAAGTGATAAACTGTCCTCTACATCCCCTGCAGACACAGCAAGAAATAAGATTAAACTGCAGCAGGAGAGATTTAGTAAATGACTCCTCAAGCTGGACCTAACAGTAACATATTTAAACTGGGACAAACTGGCTAATGAGCTGAAGAGTCTCCATTATTATTTTACCTGGTTTTGAGATCTTTTAAGAATTTAAGCAGAAAGACCACAAACTTCTTTCCTCACAAAACTTTTCAGCTTCTCTAACTAAAACTTCTTTCATGTAAACAATGCAAAGATATTAATCCATGAACCATGAGAATAAATTTTGTACTCACTAAGATTGTAAAAAAAAGGGAAGAATTTGGTTGGTTTTTTTTTTTAATTTATTTAAGGCTTTAATTTAGATCCCTAACAAGGAGTAACAAGGGAGAGATTTTTCGGATCATGTGAAAGGTGATATAAGAGGACAAGTTCCATCGATTAGAACTATCAACTCTGATAAAGCAACACTGCACTTCTGAAGAACCACAGTTTTCTAGGCAGGCCATGTTTTTGTCATTGCAAAAGGTGGTATGCTTTCAGGACATCCATCTCTGTGACTGTGACTCTATCAACAGTTAGAAATTTAACCAAGAAAGAAACAAGCATCCACCTTAGCAGCTCTAAATTATCAAATGAAAAAAAGTAATACCGAAATATTTTTAATGTTGACACTCCTTGAATTGTAAACTGCCAAGTCACCTCACAACGCTCAAGTGAAGACTTTTCTTTCCACAACTAGCAAAATCACACTTGCCTGACAGACTTCTCTTATGTGCAAGCCCAATGAACTGTACACAAAGATTGCTTCTCCCCTTGATTTTGTAAGTCAGTGGGACCTGAGAATATCAAATTAAATTTTAACATGTTTAAAGACTGAATGCCTTTTGTTGGCATTGTGTACTCCTTCATGGTATGTGCAAATGGTTATTTATAACTATGACTGTAGCTTCAAAACAGTACAGTTACCACATTAAACTTTCTTGAACTCTTTCCACCTAGTCTAATATACCATCTTCTTAACTTGTACAATACTTTTTTCCCTAAAACATCAGGCTGGTCCAGCAGAAATAGTTGGATGTATTATAGGATACAACAAAACAGAGACAAAAACAATCATGAGTTTAATTCCTCATCAATCTCTCTCTTGTATTCAGTTAGTGACGTTTCTTTTGGCAAATTAGTTGCTGGACAAGGATTTGGGCCCTTAACTCTGATCTCTCAACTCAAAATATACATTATCTCCTCAATGTCTTATAAACTGGATCTGACCTAAAGGGAACGTGAAGTTTATGTAACTGCTGACAGGTGAAAATTGTGAATGATATTTCATTCTGATGACCTGGAAAATGAAAAAGCAGTCTGATGCCTGTGCAAACTTCAGTGTATTTGCTTTCATAAATCTTTCTTTTCTATGAAAGACGAACATTCTTTACATTTAATAGTTAGAGAGCTTTCACTCTGCCTGAAGCCAAACCTCCCACCACACAAACCGCAGCCAGCTTTACAGCTCACAACCCTTTTCCATAAATCACATGATCTTTCCTAAGCACTCTCCAGTCTTGCTACTATTTATTGCCAAGAAACCAGCAAGTAGGAAAAAAAAAAAAAAAAAAAAAGAAAGGAGAAAAACCAAACAAACTGCAAAACAAAACCAGGAACAGTAAAACTCAGAGAGCTGCAGCTGACGAGGAAATAAAGGATCCTACCTGTCAGGAGCTGGATAAGCAGACAACATAATCTTTACCAGGACAGGCTAGAAAAAGAAGCTAGGAGAAGGGCAGGGAGAGCCAAACAATGATTTGAAATGGAACCTATCATCCAAACATTTCAATCCCTCTCATAGAGGATAATTCAGCCAACTAGGCCCTACTTGTGCTCAGCAGCTTGTTTCTAACGAGTCATCTGCTGGATCCTAACTCATTTGGAATCTCTGGAGCCAAAATATTGGAGATGGTGCTCTCCAGCTGCATAGGTTCAACGAATACTCCAAGCATGAGCCTGGGCTGCTTCTCCATTCAGAACTTGTGTTCTAGTTGCAGGAGGGCTAAGAGACAGCCAGATTTCTGAGAACCTCCCTGCAGCGTAAACATGCTTCCTGAAAATAAGAGGCTGTGAGCCTTTGCTTTACAGCTCTTCAGAAGGCAGACACAGGAAGTGTAAACAGGCCACTGATGAAAATGTTTTGCACAGATTATTTGGCCACGGCATTACTTTAACCTTAAAAAGCAAAAAGATGGACAGGAGTCCTGCATTTAAGCAGTGCCTGTTCATAAAGGTCATTTTGCTTCATTGCTCATGTCAGAATGTTATCTGTGTTTCTGAAAGTTGACTTAAAATGATTTATCTGTAAATAAATACCACATACTCCAGCCCACTCTGCTGCAGGAGTCAGCACTTCCTTGTCCATCTTTCTGCTGCTTTGTAATCCAGCCTCATTCAGAGATGGCAAACAGATCAGTATTCTTTCTAAGAACCGGAGATAGATGATTACAGGGACAGTGACCTTAAATAGAAGTTGGAGCCAGAGCTTATTCTCCATTCTCCTGCTGCATTGCTGGCAACGGATGAGTTTGCGTGTCTACACCATGAGAAGGAAGGCGGAAAAAAAAAGGGAAAAAAACTTGTTCTAATGAAAATCCAGTGAAAACCTATCATAAGAAGGCTGGGGTTTTTTTCTGGAATTCTCGCTGTGTTCTAGCAAGACCAGGATGTTTGTCCTCTACAACTGAATCTGGACAAACATTGTTTGCACCTCAGCTACCTTCAAGCCAAGTGAAACTGTTTCAGATCTCAATAGCAAACATATTATAGTTCTATAGCTAACCATCTTCCTTAGCCTGGTACAGAGACCTCTCAAAACAAGTGAATACACAAAGGACTTTCACAAAAAGACAAGAAAATGTCCATTGTCAACCAGAACACAATTGGGCAACTGTCCAGACATATTATACAAATCTACCTAGAGAGGTGCCCATTCTCCTGGATTATGGGAACACTTTGTCTGTCTGACTTTTGGAGGTCATGTTGGAAAGAGTGTGGAACTGTTCCTACACCTTAAGGTCACCAAATAGCTCAAAGGAGGGATATCTAGAGGAAACAAGACCATGTTCGAAGAAATAGATGTGGAAGAAAATATACTGCTAGCTACTACACCCTAAAGGATCTCAAGTTTTGCTTTCCTAAACGTGGAGCAAAAATTGGAGCTGAATATGGAGTTTGAACTAGAATAACATTATTTCTCGTGCCACTGGACAAGATTAGTCCTGTGTTAATCTTTTCTAGAACTATGATAGACTGTGCTAGTATAAAATCAGCTCAGCACACGTATTTAGATCACAAAGCATCAGGTACCTCAACTTCATTACCTTTCCCCCAAAAAGCCTAGAGTTTAAAAGGCAAAAAGAGGCTGCAAACTGGATCAAAATTATATTTGCCTTAGAATGCATGCTGGCATTCCCGTGAGAAAGAGACAGCAAGGGCTTTGCAAATCTTAAGCCAGGAAAAGGTATTTTGCTCTTCAGGAAAAGGATGACCTTGTAACTAGCTGAGAAGTAGAGAACACACTGCAGGCACAAGCTGCAGGCATAACTAAGCTGAAATTATTCACCTTACAGAGTCATAATATTGGTCCAGCAAAAAACTGAATTGCTAAGTGAATCGTACCTCACTAGGGTCAAGTATTACATCTGGAGCTGTAACACCGTTAATTTTTGCAGCCTTTCGGATGATGTGTTCTGCCTCTTGAAATCTTCCCTGGGACATCAGCCACCGTGGAGATTCTGGGATGACCCTGCAGAAAAGGTTAATAACAAGCCTGCATTTCCACAGAAAGCATTGCTGCAGACACCAACACACATTGTTCCCAGCACAAAGAGCTCAAAACTTGCCACATCTTGCAGAAATTAGAGGAATGACAACAAAAATCAGATCTGCAAGAAGAGACTGGCATACCAAACAAGAACAGACTAAAACATGTTTGTGGATTTTGGACGTAATAAAGAAATCAGTAATGACTCGGGAAAAAAAGAGGAACCAAAACTCCCAAAGTACGTGAAAATAGCTTAACTAAAGAAATTCAGGAATGTGAATACACAAGCAGCATGTTGTACATTACGAGACATATCCTTAGAGAATAACACATGGAAAATTATTAACTGTAAATCCTGCAACATAAAGGCAAGTGAGAAGGTGGAATTTGCCTGAGTCATTCAACTTAAGAACCTGGCTGGAATCACCAACAGCAATCAATGCTACTGTAAGAGAAGAAACACCACCACCATGTGGACTATTTAAACATTACATACCACCTACAAGTATTTAATTACCCATGGAATAAAACACCGAAGCCTTCCAGATGAGCAAGTGTGGGAAAATGGTTGCA
>WBNH01004530.1:0-45400 GCA_013401255.1 Urocolius indicus
TGTGCTGGTACATGGGGTTATTCATCAGAGCATCACTTGGGTTATCTCCAAGGCAAAGGTCTCTGGGGGTCCCATCTATTACACTCCTATCAGCACCCCTCTTTGCTTCATTTCTTTAACAAATCTTCCCTGTGCATCTTGGTGGAAACAGTCCAGAGATAATAACAGCAGCTAGGCATTGACCTATGGGATTCCTGGAGTGATCAAACTGTCAGATAACAGAATAAATCTTTCTCATGGGCTGGGGATTAAATCAGAGAGTGTTAGCTGCTGTGGCTCCTTATTTATTTCTGAGCTCTTAAATTGCATCTCCCTTCCCCCCACGAAGGCACTGGCTGCATCCAGCTGTAAATTACTGCAAACCTTGATGGGGAGTTTAGACACCAAGTCTCTTAACCTTGCAAACACCTCTTGTTGCTCTTAATGATCTCCACAAGCTCTTAGGAAAGAAGAAGCAGAAGTATAGGATTTGATAGGAAAGGCATGTTCTTGGCATTGCACAACAGCACGACCTGGGCTGAGAATGATCCAAATCACACAAGTTTGATGTTTCATTGGTGTTTTAAGCTCTTGGCTGTTTCATGGATCAGCTTCATTGGCTTTGGATGCAGCATTTCATCTGTGCTTTGCCCAGTTCTTCAGCTGTCTCTGCTCCTCCACAGCCTCTTGGGGCTGAGGATCATTCAGTTCCAGGATGGTTTGGGTTGGAAGGGATTTTAAAGCTCATGCAGTTCCATGGGACACCTTCTACTCACCCAGATTGTTCCAAGCCCCATCCTACCTGTCTTTGGACACTTCCAGGGGAGGTGCAGCCACAACCTCGCTGGGCAACCTGTGCCAGGGCCTCATGATCCTCTCAGGGAGGAGTTTCTTGGATAGTCTGCACCCTGCAAACAAGGCTGAGAGCTGAGGGCACTGTCCTTCTACGTAAGCACATGCCCTTCCCTCAGATTAGAGTGTTTTGCTTTGGCAGGGGCTGCACCAGGATATCTGGGCATTAGGCAGCACCTCTGGGATCTGGGTACATCGCCATGATAGCTACAGAGCACAGGCCTGCTGGGGTAGCTCCCAAAGCAACTGGGGAAATACCCAGAGGGGGTTCAGTCTCTAGTGCCTATTCAGCAGAAGCTTTTTTGATGTGGTGAAACAACATCCTCCTTCCCAAAGAAAAACAAACCTCAAGTCAAAAGCCCCAAACCCATGTCAGTGTGAAATGTGCTGTGAAATCATTACTCCCTTGGAAAAGTTTCTACATTACAGTGCTGAAGCCTCAGCTTCAGAAGAAGCTCTTGGCTTGATGCCCTGATGTTCCTCCAGCTCCCTGAGATGAGCTGCCCCACATCCCTGTGAATTAGCAACACAGCTGCCTCCAGCACAGTGTGTGTGGATGCTGCTGCAGAAGCACAGCTGTAGGCTCCTGCTCTCCCTTCCAGCAGGATCCAGCCTCTCCTGCCCATGGACCATCAGCCCAGGTGCTGATGGTAGTCACCTCACTGCAGGCAGCCAGCCCTGCCCAGGGGATGGGGCCAGGAGCATCACATGAGTCATAGAATCACAGAACTATATTGCCCTTGAAGCTGCTGCAGTCCCAGCCCTCCCCTCACCCTGCCCAGCCCAGCACTGACCCACAGCCCTCAGCACCTGAGCCCCACAGCTTTGGGATCCCTCCAGGGCTGGGCACTCCCCCAGCTCCCTGGGCAGCCTGGCACAGGGGCTGACACCCCTCTCAGGGAAACAGTTCTGCCTCAGCTCCAATCTCAACCTCCCCTGGGGCAATTTGAGTCCATTTCCTTTTGTCCTGTCATTAATTACTGGAGAAAAGAGACCAGCAATGAATCACATCAGACACCACAAATCTGACAAAATGAGTTTGATCAGGTGCAAGAAGATTTGTGGCAGTGCATGTCCTACAAGGCAAAAACATAAAGCTCACAGGAGCTGACACTGTGTGAGCTTCACATCACCATCCCCTGCTGCAGCCACGCTCCTGACCCAGACTCCACAGGCCAATTGAGGCTGGAGGTCAGCACATCAAGTGCTGAGACTGGCAGATTAATAGCAGGTACAAATGTGGCACATTAGCTGGAAAACACCTTTGCTCTAGGCTGGGGGAAATGCAATCAGAGAGGAGAGCAGCTCCTGGCACAGGGCTGCCTGCTCCTGCAATACCAGCTCTCTCCTTCCTCCCCTCCTCAATTTTCACCCAAGAAACTTTGTTTGCATATGAAGCTCAGGTCACTCCCAATCCTATTTGCACTGATGATGGTGTTTGGGGCCAGTTCTTCCTCCCTGCACCAGAGGCACTCACAGCTGGAGGAGGCAGAAAGGGAGATGGAAGGGAGCAGGGACTGATACGTGGGTGGATGACAGCACAGGTTTACACAGACAAAAATTTCTTGGGACTTTCTCTTCCTTCCTTGGAGCAACAGCTCTCTGAATCCCACCCCAACAGCCCCCCATCCCCAGGTCCTCAGGGAATCCCCTGCAGAGCCACTGACACCATCAGGGGCTGAGCTTGGGGACAACCTCCCCATTCCCATCCCCTTCCCATCCTCCCCACTGCCAGAGACACTTCTCACTGGAATCGTTGTCCTGAAAACAAAAGAACCCCCTAACCCCAAACCCAAGCTGTGAGCCCTTGCCCTTAGTTCCCAGCACTTTGGGTTTGATCAAAGCAGAACTGATCACTCAGCAGCTGATCACACTTCAAACATCAGTTGTTGATTGAGCAGGGAGAGATTCTGCTCCACCTCCCCTTTAGGGTTGTTTTTCTCCAACCCCATCCATTTAGGGATGGTGAAAGCTTGAGCAATAGGCAGGGACAGTGTGGGCTGCCTGAGGTGTTCCTGTGCTGTTTCATTAGAGGATGGTTGTGCTGCCAAGAGCTTTGCAGCTGAGTCCAGAGTCAGCTCTCTAAGCCCACCCAGGGCAGGAACTAAGGGGGACTCAGTGGCCCACCGGCTGCTGGGGAGATGGTGCTGCCTTTCACATCCCAAATTAGAAACCCAAGCAGTGCCAGCACTCCAGGGGAGCAGCAGGGAGCTTCCCCTCCAGGCAGGGAAAGAGTTTCAGAGCTCAGCATGAGGAAGGGAAAGATGAGTGTGGATGCAGCTGCACGGCTGGGGAGCTGCAGGTGGGGGTGGGCTCCCATGGATGGGGTATTTTTCTGTACCTCCCACTCTGTCATGGGGGAGAAATGTGCCTGAACCCCCCAGCACTCAGCTGAAATCTCACTGCTGTGAGGCAAAACCTTCCTGAAGTCACCTGGACACACATCACTGTGGGCACTGCTGCTTCTGCCAGGCTCCCAGCAGACCTGAGTCCCAGGGAAGGTTTAATCCAGCTGCTGACCTGGCTGCAGCCCCCATGAATCCCTGTGGGGATGCTTCAGGCCCTCATTTTGCAAAGCACTTGCTAATTTTGGGTGCATTCATCTCTGACTGCCCCCAAGAGAGGCCCAGAGCTCAGACACAGCTGAGTGCCTCCTCTTTGGCAGCTTCACCAAGCAGCTGAGCCTTCTTTAATGGGCAGCAACAGCACCCCAGGTGCCTTGAGCAAGTCCTGCTCCACTGAACACTGTGCTATCCTTGGCTAAGAGCTCTGCTGGGGCTGGGGAGGGCAGGAGAACAGTAGGATCATTGTCCCCAGGGAGACAGTGGGCAATGGGAGATCCTCCGTACGGGGGACTGCCCTGAGCCCTTCCCCAGTGATGCCACACACAGGGGAGCAGCCCCCTGACTCCAGCTCAAACAAGGCCATCCTGGTTGTAGGAATGGAGATGTGAATTGCTGAGAGATCCTGTCCTGAAAGTCCCACAAAGAACCACCAAGCAAACCAAGCAGCTGACCCAGCTCCCCTCTGCTCTCACCTTACCTGAGGGATCACCCTCCAGCTCACCAGCAAACAGGGAACTCTTCAGTCCATTGGCCCCTTCAAGGACTGAAAGTTCTCTTGTGACCTTCTTCACCTCCTGGGACTGGATAGAAAAATGTCACTTGGCCATTTAGCCCAAAGAGAAGATGGTCTGGTAGAAGGAGACATAGATCCAGCACATGGAGATGTGAGTCCAGCATGTGGAGATGTGGGTCAAACATGGGTTGAACGTGGAGATGCAGGTCAAACACATGGAGAATGTGTCAAACGTGGAGGTGCAGGTCAAACACATGGAGATGTGAGTCTAGCACATGGAGAATGTGTCAACCATGTGGAGGTGCAGGTCAGACATGTGGAGATGTGAGTCCAGAACATGGAGATGTGGGTCCAGCACACGGAGAGTGGGTCAAACACATGAAGATATGGGTTCAGCATACAAAGACCCAGGTTCAGCACATGGATATGGGTGCAGCATGTGGAGATGTGACTCCAGCAACCAGTAAGGTCCAAGGGCAAACTGAGCACCCACTGTTGGCCTGCAGAGATTTCCTATCGACTCCAAGGGCTTGAGGCTGCTCAGGGAGAGGAGGAACAATCACCCACTGCCATTAACCTCCAGACACACCTGAGACCACAGCTCAGTCACACATAGAATCTGCTCTCCCTCTCCCAGCAGCAACACCTTCCCTGTCCTGTACACCCCAAACACACCACCCTCAGAGGAAAGTGAAGTGACTCATCTGTTTCCCAAAGCCCTGAGAAGAACACAAATTCTCCAGCCAGAGGAAAATTCCTTTGGCAGCCTTCATAAGCTGTTTGGGAGTTCATTTGAGTTGACTGAATGTGCTCCCACATCTGTGATCAGACACTCACTTTCTATTCCTTGATAGCCTCTCTCTTTGAAACCCCTCCCCAAACTTCCTGAGCAGGATTTTCTTGTCCCAACCATTTGTATTTTCTCTCTGAGCTGAAATAGTGCTTTATAAATAGCAAGAGCTTTATCTTGACTCTCAACCAGCAACCTCCAACTTCAAGCTAAATGCATAATTTACTGCAAATTAAACTTAATGGGACTGGAATAATTATGTTGACTTTTGGAAGTACTTAAAGGATAAATACATGATTAGATATTTTGCACACCGTGAGGAAATATTTATTTGGAAGCACAAATTCTCTCCCATTGAGCCTTTTGGATAGAACATTTTAGAGGTGACACTATCAGCATATAGATTACAGTATCATTTAAGGCTACTTAAGAAATGGTCTCGCTGCATTTGAAGCACTGGAAAGATGGGGATGGGCTGGGGAAGGCTGCTTGTCTGTGCTGCTGGTTCACTGCACTGCCCATGAGGTGCTTGGCACAGCCCTGGATGGGTGTTCTTCAGCTTCAGCTCCCTGGGTATGGCACAGTAGAAGTGGTTGTGGACATCTGTCCTGGGTTTGGCTTGTCCAGTTTAGGAAGGGAGAATGATTTTATGACTTGGTGGACACTGGGCTAAACCACCACAACACCCTTGCAGAGCTGGGTGGTGTGTGGGAACAAGGTCACTCCAGGAGGAATTCCCACTCAGGAACTCCCCACACATTCCTTTCCCATAAAAAGGAGCCAAGCAACATTGGTACCAACTCTTCTTTTCTCCCCAAGAGTTCTGAGGCAATGAAAACTCCCTTTGAGATTTTGATCTTTTTGGTTGTGGGTTTTTTTTCTCTCCTGCAAGTCAAAACTCTGTGGGAATGTCAGCAGGGGGAGGATTTGCAGGATCCTTATCAGCAGCTCAGGGTGTAAAACCAACAGTGACCACAAATTGCTCCTGTTTTTCACTTGTGTTTCAAGCTCCAGCTGCTGCTCTGAGCTGCCTGAGAGGCAAGAGAAGCACTTTTCCAAGGGGAAATCCCAGCTGGCTGCTCTGGGGTCAAGGCAGCCCCTGTGTCAACAACCAACACAGCAGGTAGAGGGGGGAAAAGTCAAGGAAAAATATCTCATCCTCTTCTACCTCTGGGCTCTGAGTCCCTCAGCTGCTGCTTGGCAGACAGACATCCCCAGCTGAGACCAGGCTGCTCCCACAGGACATCAAGCACCAGCCTGGCTTAAAACAGAAATGGTAGAGAGTGGGGGCTCTTTTTCCTTTTCACGTCAGCAGAAGGGAGCTTTTCCTTTGCTTTCCTGGCAGGTGCTCCCCAGCACAGCAAGAGGGAAACCCCATGAGCAGCACAGGTGAAACACTGCCTGGTTTGGGGCTTTCCTGGATTTCAGGATCATAGAATGAGAGAATGGTGGGGGGTTGGAAAGAGCCTCTAGAGATCATCCAGCCCAACCCTCTGCTAAAACAGGTCCGGCTAGATCGTGTTCTGGATGGACCTGGGAGCTGTGTCTCTGCACACACACACAGGGCCAAGGGCTGAAAATAACCCTGAGTGAAACATGGTGATATCTACACAGGACAGACTGATTGATGGAGCTGAAACATGGTACATGTTGGATGAGGGTGTTGCTGAGGCTCTCCAGCTCAGCCATCTGGACCACTCCAGCTCCCAGTTTGGGATCAGAGCTCTGCTGATGCTGGTAAGTACACACAAGTAAGGAGCTGGGGATGATGATCTTTACACACAGGCCGTGTGTGAGTCAGTGTGGCACCTGAGCAGGACCCCACAACTCAGTATGTAGAGGACAACTGTCACCTGCCTGATCATTCCCAGGACCACATGTTGGTGCCATCTAGACCAACCACTCATGGACTCATCCAGGCTGTTGGGTTCATTTGCAAAGCAAAGATGGCCCAAGCACGTGGCTGTGGCAAGCAGGGATGAGAGCCTGACATGTCTGTCCCCATTCCAGCCTGGTCAGACAGGCTTGGGAAGGGCTGATGCTCAGCAGAGCCTTTGGGCATTGGGGATCAGCAAAGGGCTGGAGATGATCTGCCCAACCTCAGCCATCTGCTTGGCCTTGCAGATCCATCCCAGGTGATGAGTGGGCCACTAATTTAATGCAGATTTCTCTTGAATGAATGAATCTGCTAAACTTCATCTGGAGGCTTGTAACACTCCTTTTCCCCAGCCCTCCTTTGCTTCCATCCTTGACTCCAGTAGATTAATGCCACCTACAGAGGAACAAGTCAACAGCTGAGAGGGACAGAGGTGGAGAGCCCCAGATAGAGCCCAGCACTGGGAAGGGACCAACTGCACCTGAACCACTGAAGGAGAAGTGTGAAAAGGCAGCCCTTGCTTTGCACACAGCTCCTCTGGTGACCCTGGTTGTGTCTCTGGATAACTGAGTGGCTCCAGCCATGGAGATGGGTGGGTGAGATCTGGGCACCATCCTGACAACACTCACCATGTCCTAAAAAACCTGCTCAGCTTGCAGGCTCTGCAGGGGCTCTGCCTGCAGACAGGTCCTCATGAGCCAAAGACTCACCAGTGGGATCTAAAGCTCATTTTTTCCTGCTGTCTTTGGCACAAGGGTCACCAGTGGTGCCACCAGCACCTTGAGCCTCGAGGACAGGAGCAGTGGTGCAAGGACCAACCTCCCTGCACACTCCTTTACTTGCTGTCCCACAGAGGATGGAGAACCTGGCTTGGTCCTGCCTCAAGAAGAGCAGCACCTTCCTCCAGCCCATGATTCCATCATGTGCTCCAGCTGGCTCATTGCACAGAACTATCTGCTGTAGGAAAACATCCAGGGATATGGCACAGGGAACACCAACAGGCAAGGACAGAGCAGAGCATCCCCTGGAAACACCAACTCCTCTAAACAGGACAAAAGGGGGCCACGTGGACAGATGCCCCATTGCCAACCCTGCAGCTACTGCTGGACACCATCCTGGGGCCAGAGCCAGGCTCCCCCTCACACCCAGCACTGTCTGTCAGCCCAGATTAAAGAATGAGCCCCTGAATGGAATGAGAATATCCAGGTCACCTCCAACAACACCCTGCCATTGGCTTTGGGAAGTTCTTCACAGCTCTCCTGGGGCACGTGTGCTGCAGGCAACAGCATGAAGGAGAAGTTGAGATGGCAAAGGATTGCCAAGGGCCAGAAGCTGGGCACTGGATGGCACATTGGGATGTTACTGAAATGCAAAGGGCTCCTTTTAAGCACCTCTACTCCCTCCACTCCTGTGGCCATGCCAAGGAACTCCTGGCTCTGCAGACCAGGGAATGAGGCATTTCACACCATCCCATCCCCATCCCCATCCCCATGCCCAGGCTGCCTCCCAACACATCACTCACCATGACACGCTGATGAAGCAGAGCTGGGACAGCAGAGACATCTCTGTGGGACACCTCCATGGGATGGAGGCCTGGAATTCTGGTCCTGGCCTGGCTCCACAGATGATACCAGTTACCTGTTGGCTCTCCTGGGCTGTCCATATCTCTTCAATATGTTGCAGGGATGAAGCAAGGAAGGAAAATGATGCCACCCACCTCCCCAAGCTCCCAGGGCCTGCAAGAGCCACCAAACTCAGCCATCACCACCCTTGGCCCTGCAAAACCAGCCCCTTCTTTTACCTGAATGGGAGAAGGGACAGTTCATCCTTCCCAGTGGGAGCAGCTGATGCTTCTCTCTTTGTTAGGGAGCAGAAGAATGAATGATGCCTCTCATCAAGCCAGGGGGAAAGGGCTTTTCATCACTAGCAACCGGTGACAGCAAGTGCCCAAGGAGCTGTGGCTGAAACACAGCTTGGGAAGAGTGAGGCTTCAGCTCCAGTGGGGAGGAGACCACAGAGAGGAGAGTGATGAGGCACTGAAGCCATCAGAAGTGGCTCTGTACCACCAAGAGCCAAGTTGGCCAGTGTGGCTTTGGCTTGTGTGGCCAGGTTGTTGGCTTCAGGGCAGCCACACACACCAATGACCTTGCAGAAGGCTCTTCCTCTTCTTTCTCAGAGATGCAAATCCAGCAGGTGCTGTCTGGTTTGGTTTCAGGGTTGAGGTTACTGTTTGCACACCACCACTACCACAGAGAGCAAGTGGGAAGGGAAAGGGACAGGCAGCAATAGCACAGTGCTGAGAAGCCCTTCCCCAAGCAGGGGCTTGATGTCTCTAAACAGTCCCAAAACCCCCAACCCCAGGGCACTGGAGGCTGCAGGGGCCCAGCTCGTGTCCCCTGGCACCTGGGTGCTGTCACTCTGCCCTCCAGGACAGCACCATGGGGCTGGGAGACAAGGAGCTCAGCCCCAGGGACACCTCTGCCCAGGACACCCACCCCAGAGCCCTTCCCAGCTGCACTTCTGGATTTGAATGTGCATTATCCTCCCTTTGTATTATTTATGGGTAAATGTAATTACTTCACAAACCTTAATTAAAGGTGAAAAACAGTCCTGACTGTCAATTAGGGCCTTTTTCCCCTCTCTCTGCTCTCCATTAAGGGTGGAATGTTCCTGGAAGTGTTTCATATCCCAACACATTGGCTGCCTTGTCACAAATCAATCACCAAAGACAATGCAGGAGCTTCCTTCACCTGAAGGCTTTGCTTACCACAGGGTTTCCTTTCCAGATGGGGGGAATGCACTGAAAGACTTTTTCCTCCTTCATATCTTTTCCCAGCAAAGGAAAACTTCCATCAGAAGTGTCAGATGAAGCTGTGGGGCAGCCAGGGTAGCTGGCAGGTCTGGCCCAGTCCAAGATCTCACCATGCTGTCATGAAGAGGAACCCTCAAGGCCAACACCATCTCCTCCCCACGGTGATGGGCAACTGCAGCTTCTCTCTGTGCCATGAAGGTCTTTGCACTGCTGGAATTTGGCTTTGTCAATAGACAACCCCCAACCCCTCCCCCCAAAAAAATGACCTTTGAAAAGCAAGAGAAGGCCAATAACTGAGGTCTTGTTGCAGAAGCTGCCTGCTGGACAGCTGCAGCAGGGTTCCCTGCCATCCCAGCTCCCAGCCAAAGAAATCCAGAGGCCATCACAAATTTGGAACATTTATTAATGCAACTGAGTTTGTTCAAAGGAAAGAAAATCATCATCATCATTTAAAAAAAAAAAACCCAAACCAAACCAAACAAACACCACAACCCACCCCCAACCAGATCACAACAGCTGGATGTGTGTGTGTGTGGGGAACAACCCACAGCAGAGCCGCCCCTCCTTCCCCAGCCCTCCCTCCATCCCACCTCACGGTACCAGTCCCTTTGGGGTCCCTTTTGTTCTGTTTAGAAGACAAAATCATCCCAATTTAGTGGCTTTTTTTTATATTGAGGGGGTTTCAAGGGTTTTTTTTCCTCCTTTTTTGTTGGTGGTGGTGGTGGTGTTATTTAGTTTCTCATTAAAAAAAAAAAAAAGCACCAACCTGTGATACCAAGAAACATCATCCAGCTTCAGAACTGTATTTATACTCTTTATATATATCTTTCTATATATATCTTTTCTATGTACAGGGTGTCCTTTTGCCTCATTATCACATGAGCATCTCAGGAGGAGCTGGAGATCCATTGGGTTCTATTAGCACTTGCATTTCAAAGTCTGCCCTTTGCAAGAGATGCCCCTAAAAACCCCAGAGACACACAGCAAGGAGATATCAAACCCCCCACCCCCCTGGCTTGTAAAATATATGTACAACTCCTCCAGTCTCTGGGGTTTCTTTAGGACTAAGCAGGGCTTCAGTTTGCCTTATTTTCTTCTTCTTTCTGGCAACATTTTACCTGTGAAACACTGTGGGATGGATCAGAGGGAGGGTGAAGGTGGCCCAAGCTCCTGGGAGGTCTGGGATGAAGTAGCAGCATCACTTCAGCCCCCAGGCTCCAGGGCTGAACAGTGCCACCGTCATCCCACTGCCACCATCATCCCACTGCCAGGACTCTCAGAGGTTCAGCTCTGCCATTTTCATATAAAACCAAAGCATCTGTGCACTCTGGGACCTCTTTGCACCCAGCCTTACGGCACCTTCCCTCCAGCACAGCAGGGATATGTCTACAGAGAGATGGGGACTAGGAAAAGGACACTAATTTATTCCAAGTCAAGGCTTGTGATGGGAATAGTGGTGTTACCAGGTACTGGTGTTACCAGGTACTGGTGGAACTGGATCATCTTGCAGGCTTTGGTGAGATAAGAAGGCTATTTGGTCATGAGACAGCACTGGATACAGGGCAGGGTTAGACAGCAGGGATGGAAAGAAGGGGAATAACATGGTATAGCCCTTGGAATAAGTTATTGTCAGGCTGTGTGAACTGTTTGGTGAGCACATGGGAAAAGCAAGTGTCTGGGTAAAACCTCCTGATGCTGCTGCAATCCTCATCACTGCCCCAGGCACTCACAAGGCAAGTGAGTGGGTCATCATCCAAGGTGGAGAGAGGGCAGGGATTGCTCTTGTTGCTCTCCTCCAGCCTTGGAGGGTAGATGGAAATATCTCCTGGGTTTGCTCTTCCAGAGCAGCCCCAGTGCTGGGACTAGTCTGGCCTCCCCAAAAAGTGACTGTGAAGGTTTCTGCCTGGCCCTCAAGCCAGAAGCAACCTGTGTCTCAGTTCCTTGAGTCTCTAAGGCCAACCCCAACCTCCTCCCCTCTGCTTGCACCTTGAGGCCATTTGCAGAGAGTGAACCCCCTGACCACAGCTCCCCTACAACCAGGCTGTAAGCAGAAAACCCTGTAACTCCTTCAGTATCAGACAGGAAAGGTGACACCTCACACAGGATGAAGCCAAAAATCCATCAGGTACCTTCAATCCTTGTAGCACTGGAGGCACAGGGACCACCCCTCCCTGCCCAGCCTCAAAGCACTGCCACAGCTCAAGGCTTCAGCACAGCTCACCCCACACCACCACCATCCCCAAACCAACCACCTCACTCCACCAACTCCAGCAAAAGCCAAGCAGCATCGACAGGCAACTGTCTGAGAGCAGCATCCAATCCAGGGTGCACGTGGGATGGACCCCAGCTTTGGGGATTTAGGTTCTGGGCACCAAAGGTGTCACACGTGCAGCAGCTCACAGAAGGAGGCAGCAGGGGCTGGTGCCTTTGGGGTCAGCCCAGAAGGAATTAATTGCTACAGACAGAGAAGATGGTGCAGGGGTGCAGGGGAACCATTGCTTGAGAAGCTCAGCAAAGGCACAGGAGAGCTCTGGGTCAGTCCCTGCAGAGCCCTGTGGCCAGGCAGCTGCAGAGCCCCCACCTCCCTCCCACCACCCCTCATCCAGGGCTGGATACACAAAAGGGTTGCAACTCACAGAACTGAAAAAAAGAGAAGATCAAACTCATGGTGCAAACAGACAGAAACTCAAGAGCTTCTCTCAGGGCCTTTAAACAGCTCAGAGCATGTCCCCAAGGGCAAAACCTGCCTTGGGCTCCTTGGAAAAACACCTTCAATTCCACACACAACTCAAAAAAAAAGCAGCATCTCTTCTCCAAATATCCATCCTTCCCTGCTGGGGAACAGCCTTGGCTCCTTCTCGCCTCCTCCTCCTCCTCCTCCCTTCCCTGGCCTCCTCTCCAGCTGCTTCAGCCATCCCAGCCAGCTCCACGGGGCCCATCCTGCACACACCGACCCCACGACCGTCACTCCAAGCGATGCTGGGGCCACGCTCAGGGCAGGAAGGAAAGATGGAGAGCAGAGGATGGACACAGGGAGTGGCCCACACGTCTTCACACCTTTCTGTTTGTTGTTGAGCTGATGGGTTTCCTCTGTGGGTCCTTTGCTGTTTCTCTCCTCTTCACCCTTCAGCACTGACGCAACGTCCGAGCGTCACGCGCCGCGGGGCCGGCCCTGGCTGCTCCTCTCCTGGCCAGGTGCTATCTGCTCTCCAAGGACTCCAGGTATTCCAGTGCTATGTCATAGCAGAAATGATATTGTTCCTGTTCAGAGAGAGGGGGGGGGAATAATCAGAGGGTGTTCTAATCCTGAGTAAACCATTTCCCATAGTTATAGAACCAGAGAATTCATGTTGGGGGGTGGAAGGGATCCCTAGAGATGATGCAAGTGCCATTCCCTGCTAAAGCTGGTTCCCCTAGGTCAGGTCACGATCTCTTTTTAAGGCAAAGGAAGTTTGAGTAGCCCAAAGGAAAGCCTAGAGGGAGGTCTATGGGACAAATACAAGCCCTCGCTGGTGACTGTGTCCCCCTCCTGTCCTTCATGATGGTCCTGATGAAGCACCAGCCAGGAGAAACACCTTTGGGTAAACAACCTCCATTGCTGGGGAAAGGAGATGGAACATCCCCCAGATCCAGAGGCACTGAACACATCAAATTCCATAGAATCCCAGAGTGGTGGGGGCTGGAAGGGCCATGCACAGCTCATCCAGCCCAACCCCCTGCTAAAGCAGGTTGCCCTGGCTCAGGGGGCACAGGAACGTGTCCAGGTGGGGTTGGAAACCTCCTGAGAAGGAGCCTCCACACCCTCCCTGGGCAGCCTGGGCCAGGGCTCCCTCACTTCAGCACCAAAGTGGAACTTTTTCCTCTACGTGACCTATTCTTGTGCTCCTGTCCTTGTCCAGCTCCCAGCACACAAAACACTGGGGGAGCTCAGATCCTGGAGATGCCCATCCCCATGAGATGTTGCTTCTTAAGCATCCAACAAGCAAAACCAGCCAGTGTAGGGGAAAAAACTATTAAATAAGGTTTTTTATGCTGCTTCAAGTGCTGGGATATCAGGTGGGAGTATCCTGGGTGTGCCAACAGGGAGGAGAGAGCTCATCTCCCCAAATCCTCCTCATCAGCTTGAGCACCAGCAGGAAAATCCTGTTATGCCTGTTGCAGGTGGGAGGCTGCTCGGGGACCCCAGGTGGGAGTGGGCAGCAGGGGAGAAGGGCTTCAAAGAGAGAAGCTTAGATTAAAAGCACATAATGCTTTTTGGATTAAGAAAAGGGATTGTTTCCATTCATCATCACACAAATGTAAAGCCCAGAGGCAGGCAGAGGGGGAAGCTGCAGGAGCTGCAGCTCGTGACACCGGCCGAGGATCCAAGCTCCCAGTGACACCAGTAGATTGGGATTCCCAGAATAGATGCTTCAGGTTCATTTGAGGCTGGAGGATGCTCGTGTCCTGATGTGAAATGTTGCCTGTTGTTTAATACCTTTGCAATTTAGCCCCAATGGGCCTGGTGGCTTCATGCTTGTCACATCATCTTTCTATTATCTGCATCCCTCCCTGAGCTCTTCCTCTCCCCTCCCCTCACCTTCTCCTCCACTTTAATTCCTAATGCAAAGCACATCCCCTCCTTGAAACCATTTCATTTTGCAACTCAGGGATTTAATAATCTAAACAGGGTAAACATTTCCAGATGACTTGCTTTGCAAACATCACCAGGCACCTGGATTCCCCCACCACAGGGATGGACACGTGGCTGCTCCATCCCCTGGCCTGTCACTGAGGGCCTGAAACAGGGAACCAGTTTCTCACCCTGACCTGCTGCCACCTCCAGCCTCCTCATCATGAAACGTGGCTGACACCAGCAGCTTGTCCACGTATTAGTGCCATAGAATCACAGAATCTATGGTTGGAAAAGCCCTTGAACCTGCGGCAGTCCCAGCCCTCCCCTTACCCTGCCCAGCCCAGCACTGACCCACAGCCCTCAGCACCTCAGCTCCACGGCTTTGGGATCCCTCCAGGGCTGGGCACTCCCCCATTGCACACTCCCACATTGGCACAGCAAGACAAGGCCAAGTTCAAGGCTGCTTCCAAGAGCTGCCTCACCTCCCTGCCCACCCCAGCCCGTGGCATCAGCACCCAGACATGATGCCCATAACGTTAACCAGGATTTGGGATGGGAAAGGAGGTGTTTTGGGAGATGTGGATCCCCCAGCAACCTCCCCTCCCTGCTGGAGGGATGCAGAGGAGCAGTGGCCAGGGTAGATGCTGGTGGCATCTGGTGCTTACCAAGGTCTCTACCATATTTGGCTTGTAGTTGCGGAGGGTCTTTGCAGCATAGAAGACATCTGCCATGTTGTGACACTTGATCATCTCCAGGATCATGGTGGAGGCACAGAAGGTGCCACTCCGACCACCTCCATTCCTGGTGGGAGAAACACGTGTGGCAACAGTGAGAAGATGCCATTAGAGCATCTTCCTTTCTCTATCCATCCCCTTCATCCCAGGAGACACCCCAGAGCTGGGGGTCATACATCAGAGGCTTCTCAAACTGGAGGCCCTGGATCAAAGCTGTGTGGTGGCAGGAGCTGAATCCTTCCCTCCAGTCCCCACAAGAACATGAAAACACTTTTTTTTTAGGACCACTGGGGCTTGATCTTGGGACATCTGGGCTCAGTTTCCAGCCCTGCCATGGAGCATTCACAGTGTGACCTCGAGGCACTGTGTCCCTCTGCCACCCTCCTCCCATCTGCAGGGTGACCCTGGGATGATGACTTCCTTGGGTAGTGCTGGCTGAAGGAAGCATCCTCATGCTCAAGCTAGCTGGGTACCTCCCCCCACACCTCATCCCAAACCATCACTGGTGTGCTGATCCCTGGCAGCAAAAGGGACTGGGGAGAGGAGGAGGGAACACAGTACTGATGTTTTATAAAGCACGTTCTCCAATTATCCTTCAGCTAATGAAGATGGACGAGGCTGTAATTAGATTCTGATTTAATGCTCTCCTGCTGCCTCTGCCCATCTGCAGCCCAAGTGCTAAATCCCATCCAAGGTGGGAGCCAGCTGGGAGGAGGTGGGGGAGTGGAGAGCTTGTCCACCTCGATGAGAAGTGGTGGCAGGGAGCTGCCGAGCTCCTGGGATGTCCCTTTTGGAGGTGGTTACACACGTGGGAGGTGGCTGGGAGCTCTTCCCCACTGCCAGGCAGGGCACCAGCACCAAGGGCTGCTGCTGGTGGTGAGCACCATGGAGGAGGCTTGCCATGGTGACCACAAGGTACCTCACTTAAAACTCATCTTGTAGCCAAGACAGCATCACCTCAGGGCAAAGTCACCGCAGTGAGGGCTTTTTAGAGCAGTTCCACGTGGAACTGTGGGCACCTGGGCATCTCCCCCCAGGCCTCAGACTGCTCCTCCCCAGCTGACACTCACAGGCAGTGCACCACGGTCCTGCCATCGCCACTTTCCTTCTGCCACCTCTCCACTTGGGCCAGGAGGTGCAGGAAGGACTTCTTGGAGTCTGGGGTGTCTCGATAGGCTGACCACCGCAGGTACTGGAAATGCCGGACCATCAGGTGTCCCTCCTGCAACTAACAAAGCAAACCTCATCAGCTTGAGCCCATGGGCTGCCTCCACTGGAGGTCTGCTGGAGGGTAAGCAGGGTTTGTCACACACTCATAGAGAAGACAAGAGGAAAACCCTTTCCTGGTGCTGTTAAGATGGATGGTTCAGACCCTCTCTCCTCCACAGCTCACACTGGTTCCACTTCCCCATCCCACCCATGACACGGCTCATTCCATCTCACAGCATCTTGGGCTGTCTCTGTATCTCTTACAACCAGTTACTAGATACCTCTAAGCCTCTCCCCAAGGCTCCTCCATCATGTTGCTTGTCCTGCATCCCAGGGGATGTGGTTTTGTTTTGTTCTCTGGCTGACACGAAGCTGTTACGTACAGAGGCAGGGAGCAGTGAAGTGAGCCTTAATCTCCTGGTAATCTGGTTAGTTTGGAAACCTAATCTGGTTAGCAAGGCTCCAGGAGAGAGATTACATCCACAAAGCTAAACACGGCCAGGCTTCAGCCAAGCTGATGTGGGGCTCTTGCTCAGCAAAGATGGGATGAAACCACAGGTCACACACTCCAGATGCATCTCAGGGCTCAGCAGCACACGTGTTGGGAGCACATGTTGGAGGAGAAAGGAGGAATCAGAGGCAGATGGGGGATCCTCAGCCCTGGAGGGCTCCATCCACTCAACTTCAAGTGCCTGATGGGCAGGGTGAGCACTAGACCATCTCCAACCAGCAGGACTGGGTATTCCCCATCTGTGGGGACACTGGGTGCCCACTCCAACCAGCACACCCCAAATGCACTGGGGTGCATCTGAACCTTTCCAAAAGCTCCAGGGTGGCTCATTTGACCTCCCTAGGCTCAAGTTTTAACTCCTATCTGGCAGCCACAAAGGCAGAAGGGGAAGATGAAATGAGTAAGTGGAGTTAAACTAGGAGAAAACTCCTCTGACACGCCAGGAAAGCTCTAGGGCTCTGTTTTGAAGCTCAGGTGAAAGCTCTGTCTGGCTCTGAAGGACGTGTGATACCCTCCCCCCAACAGCCCCTGCAGCTGGCAAGGCTTGCCAAGAGGCAGCTCCATCCATTTCCCAGCACTCCTCCCATGTTCTCACTGGGGAGAACTCTTCTTAGATCCAGAGATTCCAACCACGCTGCATTTTAATTTAGCTTGAGGCCCAGAGCATTTGGTGAAGGATTTTGTGCTGACACCCAGGAAATGCCAGATGCTGCCATGGGAAGTGGGAACCAAAACTCTCTTTGTGTTAAGAGTCCAAATAATTGAGGATCTCTCTCTCCTCTGACCCAAGTCCCACACCAAGGCACCTTCCCAGCCAGGCTGTCAGCCAAGATGCTGGTTCCTCTCCAGGCTCCTAAATTCCCATCTGCCTGATGACTTCTGCTGGGGCACTGGCCTCAGCTTCTTGGCAACCCTCAGGAGATTTAAAGACCTCAGGGATGGCACCTCTTTATGGCTGCCTTTTGTAGTTAAATCAGCTTGTTGTTCCATGTTCAGTTCTGTACTCAGTCCCTCTGTCTTCTCTTCCCAATGTAACTCTTCATTTAACAGTAAGCTGAACCAGCCAAGTGTCAATGCAACAAGGACAATAGGTGCAAATGGGTGTGGGGCTTCTCCCCATGCAGGAAATGGGTTCTGCTGGTCCCAGGGGAGATGCCTAATGCAGGGAATCTCCATCCTGTATGTGTGGTAGGGCAGAGATGGACCTCCAGGCAGCATGAGCAATGTATTCCCACAGAGTTACCTAAAACCTTGCAATGAGCTGTGAACTGCTCCCTGGGCAGCCTGGCACAGGGGCTGACACCCCTCTCAGGGAAACAGTTCTGCCTCAGCTCCAATCTCAACCTCCCCTGGACAACTGCAGACCATTTCCTCTGGTCCTATCATTTGTTACTGGGGAGCAGAGCCCATCCCCCAGCTCCCTGCAGCCTCCTGTCAGGGAGTGTCAGAGAGGGCTCCTGTCTGCCCTCAGCCTCCTCTTCTCCAGCCTCAACACCCCCATTCATTCCCTCAGCCCCTCCCCAGCACCCTTGTGCTCCAGCCCCTTCCCCAGCTCTGTGCCCGGCTCTGGCCACGCTGCAGCCCCTCAGTGTCCCTGTGGCAGTGAGGGGCCCAGCACTGACACAGCCCTGGAGCTGCAGCCTCCCCAGGGCCCAGCACAGGGGACAATCCCTGCCCTGCTCCTGTTGATCACACTCTTTGTGATGCCCCAGCCCTTCCCCAGTGGAGGAGCTGACAAAAGCAATTCACTTCTTGCACAGGAGCTCACCCAGCCCTGACCTCTGCACTGGGAGAAGCCTGGGAGGCACATGGACACACACAGACACACATGAAGCCCCCTCGACCACTCTTTACTGGCAAGGAGCCAGAGGACAGATCCTTACCCGTGTGATGTTCTGGACTCGGAAGAGACGGGACACGATGTCCTCATCCGCCGCGCCGGACACGTACTCCACCTCCATCGGGCCATACTGCTGGAGCCCTGGCTCAGGCCAGTACTGCAAACAAGGCTGTGGAGAGAAGAGGCACAGCTCACCATGACCAGGGATCATGTACTGGGATATAGGGAAAGGGCTTTATGTGTCACAGGCAACAACCAGAGGAGCTGCTGGTCTCAAGATGGGATGCTGGGCCCATGATGCTGCTACTGACACTGGACACACAGTGCAGCCTTCTCTTCTCCCACTTGAACAGCCCCAGGGCCTGCAGTCTTTCCTCCTCATAGAGATGTTCCAGTCCCTTCAGCATCTTGGTGTCCCTGCACTGGCCTCTCTCCAGCAGTTCCCTGTCCCTCTGCAGCTGGGGAGCCCAGAACTGGTGAAGATGGGGGAAGAAACACTGGAGAGACAACCTCGGTATTGTGCAAGCAGTGCCAAAACACTAGTTTGCTATCAATAGAAAGCACAGCACTGTGAGGGCTGCTGTGGAAAATTACCTCTGTCTCAGTCAGACCCAAGACACCCTCTGCCCACTGCACAAACACAGCTGGTGCTCCTGGAGATGCACTTTGCTGGCCCAGGAAAAGGCAGGAGGGGGCCCTGCCTCAGCCCTGGCAAGCAACAGCCTGATCCTGCACAACAACAGAGCAGGACCTGGCTGCTCCAAGTCTCCTCAGACCCTACTGGCTTTGAAAGCTGCTCTGCCATCAGTAGCAACAACATGAGATGACAGTTCCCCTCAGCCCAGGGCCAGGACATCCCACCATGTCCACACCACCAAGGCCTGTGGCCCAGGAAAGGGCCAGGGAGAGACTTTTGCTCCTGCCAGCACTGATGGATGGCTCAGTCCAAGGGGCACAGATGAGAAGGTTTTCACACAGTGACAGCTGGGACACCAGCATCGACACAGAATAGATGATGTTTGTCACACTGCACTTTAACAGGGCATTTAGCATTTTCAGGTCATCTAACAGCCCAGGCCTAACTGCATGGCAAATGTGTTTGAGAAATAATTGGTTATTAATAGGGGCTATAAATCTCCAAGATCTCCAAACCATCCAGGCTCAGAGCTATAATTTGGATATTAAAACTTCCTTCAGCAAGACATAGTTCAAGTGAAGGGATATACCCTCTAAGTCACCTTTCAGAGCTGCCTGCTGCAAAGGTTGATTTATTACCTGTTGGTCCTAAACTGGTAAACATTTAAGATCCAGCTAAATATCGTACCACAGACATCCCTGAAGAATAAATGTCCTGAAGAGAGAGGCAGGGCTAGATAATGAAGAAAAATGGCAGAGTTCACATCAGATGGTACCAAGGGACAGTAGCCACACTACAAGGGATGGGGACCTGGGGGAAGGTGGCACAGGAGCAGGCAGCTCCTGTGAGGCTGAAGGGCATTTCTGAACCAGGGAATAAAAGAACAGGCTGAGAAAGGGAAATAAAAACTGGTTTTGCTGCCTCCTTTCCTGCCATGGTCCACTACAGCCAGGTTCAGCTGATGGCTGATGTTTGTGCTGCAGACAGGATGGTGCTGGATGGTCTGAGTGGAGGGACAATGAGATGGTGGCACTGTCCCAGCCTAGACACCAAGAACATGAGAGACTTTGTTCTCCAACTTCCAACTCTACAGCTTCAGACAAATGGAAGGGGACACTATCATCCCTGCTTCCATCAAGGAGCTGCAAGTTCTAGTAGCAGCAGGATCTAATCTGGGCAAAGTACGTGGGTTCCTCCTCCCACAAAGGAACCCTCAGGATGTTTGGCTGGGTGGGAGAGAGGTTCACATTCAGATAACAGCTTTACAAGGTAGGAGATGGGGCTGGGAGCAAATGGCCTGACTGTGTCTGGTGGGTTATTCTCAGGGATTCTCACAGGATTTTGGTGGAGAAGAAATACTGACACATTACTCAGCCCAAACTTGAGGTTTAAAATGCCCTGGAGAGTCTTTTTTAATGCTCATGTTTATCTTTGCTGATGCAGATGCTTAGTTACCAGATCTCTGTCTTTCTCCTTCTTGAAATGATGGCAACTCACTCCTCTCCTTTGCATTTTGTAGCTGCTCTTCTACTATAACCCCTTCTTTAACAGAGAAGAGGACCCCATCCCTCTGTGGGATGCACACACAATGTGCTGGGGACAGAATAAGATGCTTCAGCTGCATCTTCCCTGGATCTCGTGGAGGAAGAATCTCTCCCACCAGCATTTCCTAAGGCTTCCTTCAGAAGAGACTTTCACCAAAGCATTTCCATGAGATGTTATTTCCTGATGCCCTTCCACAGCCCAGGGGATTTGGTTTCTCCACGAGAGGAGGGCTGCAACAGCCACTGTGGAGGATGCTCCACACTGCACTGCTATTTATGCAGTAAGATCACAGTGCTCACGAGAAACTACACGATGAGTTGATAAGTTCAACAGTAAATATGCAGCACCTCACAGCACAGTCCAGTTGTGGAAAGATTCCTTAAATTAGGTCCCAAGGTAACAGAGCAGAGTATGTGATTCCTCCTCTCAAGTTAAGCATCTGTACGCCAGACGAAGAGGACAACAGCCAATTAGACTGACAGCAGGAAGCAGCAGGCACATTTATTTCATCTCATGCCTTGTCCTGACGACTTCAAAATGGGTCTTGCTGAACTGGTGGCTTGGGTTGCAGGAATGCAAGATCTTCAACAGCATCTGAAAGTTTCCCAGGTCTGCACAAAGTTACTGAGAAGCAGATCAAAGCAGGAACACAAAGTTCTGATATCCACTTTGTTAAACATGAACTTGATCTAAGAGCAACTCCTCTGAGGTAGCACGTAAGCTGGGAAGCTCTTTGGGGCCAGCTCTGCCTCTTCTCCCAGCAAACCTCCACAGGGCAAGAGGATCCCACATGCCAGGATGTCCCTCAGTGCACAGAGTATGCTTCATGTCACCCCACACCAAGGTCCACGTGGAGCACGTGGCATTAGGTCAGCACAGGGGGACTTGTGGGTGCACTCCCTGGCTCAGTGTGTTTGGATGCAGAAATAAATGGCAGGGTATGTACAGCCCAGCTGGCAGCAGTGCCACATCCATCTGCACCCTGGTGAGGAACGGCACAAGGGCCCGCTTGGATCATCTCCATCGAGTATCTGATCTCAACTCCTACAATCAGCCAGCTAATGAAGTCACTACAGACTGCCATGAAGGGTCTATAATGCTAATTTTATGTAAAAATCCAATCAGTTTCCTCATTGAATTAACATTACAGACCTGTAACAGACTTTTGCATCTGCTCTGGTGGCAGCAAGAACGCTCCAGGCGTTCCCCTGGGAGACATTGGTATGGTAATGGAACACCAATCCAGCACCAACACAGCACCAACGCAATGCCAGTGCAGAGCCAACACAGCAGAGTCAACACAGCACAAAAGCAATGGCAATTCAACCCCAATACAGCACAAACACCAATGCAGCACCAATGCAATGGCAACACAAAACCAAAGCAGGGGCAACACAGTGTGAAAGCAGCACCTACACAACACCAATGCAATGCCAAAGTTATGCTAATGCAGCACCAAAGCAACACCAATGCAGTGCCGCCCCAGCACTAATGCAGCACCAACACACCAATGCTGCTGCACCACAGCACCAATGCAGCACCAAGGCAACACCAATTCAATGCCAACCTAGCACTAATGCCACACCAACACATCACCAATGCTGCAGCAGCACACCACCAAAGCAATGCCAACTCAGAGCAAATAGAGCACCAATGCAGCACCAACACCACACCAGTTTGCTGCTGAATGGCCCTTTTGGCTTCAGCTGCCAGAGGATCACTCCTGGGTGCTGCAGCCAGTGCCAACACCCCTTGCAGAGCAGAAGGAGCTGAGTGAGCAAAGCAGGGGCTGCAGTGCAGCCAAAGCAGCGGGGACAGAGCAGGACAGGGCCCTGTCAGGGCAGCAGCACTCACCCAGGCAGAGTTGGACTGGTTGAGCTGGTTGAGCATGACGATGGAGGTGCAGCCGTAGTCGTACACCAGCCGCCAGAAGTCGGTGGTGGTGTTCTGCAGCGGGTGCAGGGTGACGATGAAGGCAGCGCTCTTGGTGTAGCTCTGCAGGAAGGGAAGAGCAGCAACATTAAGCCACCACTGCTGTACCCCAACAAACCAGTGCAATCAGATGATAAGAAGCATGAAAAGCATCTCCTCCATGCTCGAGCAGAGCTGGCTTCCCTGGCACTGCCTCAGACTCTCCATGTTCCAGTTCTGGGGAGAGGCTATAAAAATAGGTCTAAGTCATCCTTGCCCTTGGTCAGGATGAAAGTTCCTGCTTTCTGCTCTCACAGGAACGGGTGTTTTGCACAAATAACTAAGGAAAGGATCACAGAACCACACAGAATGGTGAAGGTGAAAGGGCCCTGCAGAGCTGCTCCAGCTCAACCTCCCACTAAAGCAGGTTCCCCTGGCTCAGGGGGCACAGGAACATGTCCAGGTGGGGTTGGAAACCTCCTGAGAAGGAGCCTCCACACCCTCCCTGGGCAGCCTGGGCCGGGGCTCCCTCACCTTAACACTCAAATAGTTTTTCCTTATGTTTCAATGGCACTTTGTGTTCCAGCTTTTGTGCATTACCCCTTGTCCTGTCACCTTTGAGTCAAGAACAAGCAGAAGCTGTGGCTGCCTGACAGCCCCCCAGCTCTGCACTCTGGCTCCAAATGAAAGCATCACTCATAGCATCACCCTCACAGAATCCCAGAGTGGTGAGGGCTGGAAGGGTCCTACAGAGCTCCTCCAGCCCAACCTCCTGCTAATCAGGTTCCCCTCCATCACCCAGAGTGCCCCAGCACCACTGGGCACTGAAGGCAGCAAAGAGAAAACCATTGACTTGGGCTCAGTGCTGTTCTTGGGGCTGAAAGGGAACCCTCAAACAAAAGACTGCAAGAGGGAAGGAAGAAAAAAAGAAAACTTTATTTCTCATTTGTGGTTTGAATGAGATTTGTCCCCTTGGTCATCCTGCTGAGAGACTCAGAGCCCACAGCTGAACTCAACACTGCACGAATCAGGCTCTTAAATCAACAGACTTCAGCTCAAGCCTCCTCAGATACAGGAGCAGAGCAGAACATGCTCTGTGCCCATGAATTAGCACAGCTCTCTGCTAACAGGGAGTCCTCTGGCTACTCAAAACCTCCTCAATTAGCTCAGGGGAATGTCTCTGCTGAACCCATCCCTCTGCCCTGTCCATGGGGCAGCAGTGAGACCCCCAGCTCTCAGTAAGAGCTTTCCACCCTGGAGGAGGGTGATGGGAGCAAAAGGGTGAGGGAGATGTGTTTTATCCCTTCAGCAAGAATTTCATCCAAAGGGCTTTTTCTATGTACAAAAAAACCTTTTTATGCTCTGACCCTGTAGCAGAGATTAAGGCAGGCTCAATGAGGTACAAAAACAAAATGGATAAGCAAACACCAAGCAAGCTGCAAACAAAGCTCTCAGCCCACAGAGGCAAAGCCTGCAGCCCAAGGAGTGCAGCTGCCTAGGAGCCAGCAGCCACCTCCACCTTTACAAAGTGCTGTTTGCTGCACGAGCAGCTGTCAGGGAGAGGGGATCTGCACAAAGATGTGGCATGAAAAATCACCCACGGGCTGAAAAATGCAGAGCTCAGCCTGGTGCCAGCACTCAGCTGTGAGTAGGAGGGTTTGGGGAAGGTGCTGCAGTGGGGGCTCAGTGCTGGCCAGGAAAAGCACCCGGCTCATTTCAAGGAGAGGAAAGTGGTTTTGATGATAAATGACCCATCAGTTGGTGCGGGCTCAGAGCCTGCAGCATCCTCTCTGCTCTGCTTTGCACTCATCAGCACATAGGAAACAGCTTTGCTGTTTACAGGTGTCATTTCTAACCACTCCTGAGGGGTGCACAGTGGCTTCAGGACCACTTCAGACCCCCCTGAACTGCACTGGCATAAGGGAGGCAGGAGGATGCACGGCAGCACACAGGAGAGGCTCAATGCTACCAACCCCTCCCAGACCTTCCTCTCCCTCTTGTGCTCCAACTCTGCTACAAAATGAATGAAGAGTCTTTTGTGCAGCTTGGGAGAGAGGGTGAAAAGCTTCTTCAAGACAAGCAAGGTGCTGCTACACAAAAGAAGGGGTGAAGGACCTCGCCACACCAGTCCCAGCCCTTCCTTCTCCTGCACACTGCCACCACTTCTGCACAGGGAGGACACAGACTCAAATCCAGCCAAGTTTGGCTGTGAGAAGCCACCTGAGATGACCCAAAGGGGTCTCCCTCTCCCTCCCCACAGCACACTCACGTCGGTTAAGGCCGCATTGATGTAGTTGTTGCTGTCTCCATCCACGGAGATGAGGAAGGGAAGGCATCGGTCTGGCGGCAGCACGTCCATGCTGCGGTTCCGCTCCCGGTTGCGGGGCAGGAGGGCGATGCTGCACTCCTCCACGTCCAGGTGGGGAGTCACTGAGTTCAGGGTCTGCAGGAACACATGCTCCCCTTAGTTCCCACAGTCAGCCTGTATCAGGGCCAGGCCTCTCTGATAGAGCCCAGTGTGCCCGGCAGTGCTGGGATGCAGAAGCTCTGAATGATGGGAGCTGGAAGGGCCCTGCAGAGCTCATCCAGCCCAGTCTCCTGCTAAAGTAAATTCCCCTCACTCAGGGGGCACAGGAACGTGTCCAAGTGGGGTTGGAAACCTCTTGAGAAGGAGCCTCCACACCCTCCCTGGGCAGCCTGGGCCAGGGCTCCCTCACCCACTCTGGCACCAGGAGGGTGAGGAGCAAAAGGGGGTTACAAAGGGGCTGCTTTGGTTGTTTTGGGGCTACTCACCTGAAACTCTTCCCGTAGCTGTGAGGAATTGCTCTGAGGCTCTATCCTCACCATCTCCTTGTAGGTGGGCTTGAACTCACTGGCAGGAATGCTGGTCTCCCCACACAGGCAGGCTTCCAGGATGGCATCGTGGATGAACACATACTGCTCCTTTGAAAAGACGTGTAGATGAGGTGCTGAGGGCCAGGGTGGGCTTGGCAGGGTGAGGGGAGGGCTTGGAGTTGAGCTTTAAAAGGTCTTCTCCAACCAAAATGACTCCCTGACTTTGAGGGGAAGAAAGGGCAGAGGGCTGAGGCTCTGCTGATGACAGCAGCCCCTGACACCTGCTCACCTCCGTCTGAATCATGTTGATCCTCCGTGAGCACAAGGTCTTCACACAGTTGTAGATGTCCACAACACCCTCACACTCAGCCATGTCCAACATAACATCCAGGACGATGTAGCAGCCAGTTCTCCCCGTGCCAGCACTGGAGAGGGAAGAGGAAAACACAACAAACACATTCCCAAGTCTGCAAGAAGCCACACGCAGCCCCAAGACAGCTGCAGGCCTGTGTGGGTGAGAGACAGCTCGAACTACAGTCCCTGCCTGTCAGTGTGGAGGCAGCCAGGGCCCAGGTAGGGCTGCCAGGACTTCACACACCTCTGTAACCACAGCCCAGTTTTGCTTTAAACAACCCTCCCCATTACCCACCCAAAAAGCCTGAAGCAGTCTGGGAGGTGTGTGGTGCTCAGGCCATGGGTGGGAACAAGAGCTCCCATGTCTAATGCTCACTTTTAGACAGCAAAACACATTTTCTGCAACAAAACCAGCAGCTAAACCACCTGAGTGCTGACAGTTCCCCAGGATCCCACCACAAAAGGGCCAAGGAGGGATGCTCGACTCCAAGCCTTAAGAGCACAGGGAGGCATTCCCAGTACAGAGAGGGGAGATCCTTGGGTCAAGGCTGAGCCCAGCAGGATGCCCAGAGTCAGATGACCCAGCAGCAGTGATATCCCAGATCCTGGCATGGTTGAACTCAGAGTCAAAGACCTATGCATGCTACAACCCACCCCCACTCCATTCCTACAAAGCCTTTTCCAGTGAAACACTAATTTCTGGGGCTGATGAATCACTCATCGTGATTATCAGTGATTACAGGCTAGGGGCACTAATCACACTCACTGTGGCTGGTGAATGAATACTGATGAGACAATTGACAGGGAGAAATCAAATAGAACAAGAGATCCCTCCCGCTCATCAGCTCCTCCTTGTTTGCCCAGCAGAGGAAGAGCTGTTAACCCATGGCATGGGGATGTCTGTTTGCAGGGCAGAAAGCCACAGGTCCCACTCAGCTGTGCCACCAGTGTCCTCCCAGTCCAGCATCCCAAGGGCTCAGCCCTCTGGGGACAGCCCTGGGGGTAACTCTAGGTGCTGTCCTGGTGTCCCCTGCTACCTGTCCTGGCTTACTGACCATCCATCAGTGGCTGAGCTGCTCATGCCTCCTGCCACCCTCACACACAGGGACACTGCTGTGTCATCAGTAATAGGTGCTGGGGCAGCCCCCCAAAAAGTGCTGGACCAGCCATGGTCCCTCCATCCCTGTTGCCACCAGCCCAGTGGTGACATTTTACAGCTAGGTGACATTGTAGAAGAGGTTGTCCCCACCCTCTAATCCGCCCTCATGAGCCCACATCTGAAATTGTGTGTCCAGCTCTGGGCCCCTCAGTTGCAGAAGGACAGGGAGGTGCTGGAGAGAGCTCAGTGCAGGGCCACAGAGATGCTGGAGTGGAGCATCTCCCCTGTGCTGAAAGGCTGAGGGAGCTGGGGCTCTGCAGCTTGGAGAAGAGGAGAATGAGGGGTGAGCTCAGTCATGGTTACAAGTGTGAGGAGGCTGGAGCCAGGCTGTGCTCAGGGATGGCCAGTGACAGGACAAGGGGCAACGGGCACAAGCTGGAACAGAAGAGGTTCCAAAGAAACACAAGGGAGAATTTGTTCCCTGTTGAGGTGAGGGAGCACTGGCAGGGGCTGCCCAGATGGGCTGTGGAAGCTCCTGCTCTGGAGACATTCCAACCCAGCTGGATGAGTTCCTGTGTGCCCTGCTCTAGGTGCTGCTGCTCTGGCAGGGGGGTTGCACTGGATGAGCTTTCCAGGTCCCTTCCAGCCCTTGAGACTCTGATTCTGTGATCTGTGGGATCATCCAACCCCACATCATCAGCCTCAACATCTTTCCTGCCTCAGCCTTTCATTGTTGCAAACCCAGTTTCTACTACATAGAATACAGACCTTTTATACTACACAAAATAAACACTGTGTAGAACCATGGAATCATTTCAGTTGGAAAAGCCCTTCAAGCTCCTGCAGTCCAACCCTCCCCTCCCACTGCCAAGCCCACCATCAATCCACATCCCTCAGCACCTCATCTAAGCACGCAGAATAGCTCTATATAGAACTATATATAATCACAGAACCACAGAATCTTCAAGGTTGCAAAGGACTTGAAAGATCATCCAGTGCAACCCACTGCCAGAGCAGACATTTCTCTGCTGAATGTTTTAGCATCATCCAAAGCTTTTAGCATCTTTCAGAGCCTGAAGCTGAGCACCTAACTAAGACACAGCACGTTCTCCCTCTCCCATTGCCATCCCACTACCCCTCAAAGGGGGATGTTCCCCTCCAGCCACACACAAACCTGCAGTGGATGACGATGGGGCCGGCGTCGGGCGGCGTGGACGCCTTCACTCTGCGGATGAAGGCCAGCAGCCCCGTGGCGTGGTACGGGACGCCGTGCTCAGGCCATGACATGAAGTGGAACTGCTTCACCTCGTGCCTGGCAGAGTAACCCCGCTGCAAGGGAAAGGGGGACATGGGAGTGAGTGTGCCCAGGGAGAGGCAAAGTCACTCAGACATTGTATTTTGCTTGGGAAGCTGTGATTTGGTTTTGACCAGCTCAGCATCCAGCCAGACAGCACACACAGCAATCTGACACTTCTGCAGCTCCACAGCTCCCTCCTCTTCAGCTGCAAGAGTTAAAAACCAGAGGAGGAAGAAGAGGGAGGCTGTGGCAGCCACAGCTGTCATTCCATGAGCATCTTTGCCACCTGCCCTAGAACTAGACCGTAATTTCACACTCCTGTAAATTAAGGGGTAAATCACATCAGCTTCATCCCCAGGTACCATGCTGAAGAGTAATGGCCACATAACCTGTGCTCCAGCCTGGAGAAGCAGCAGCATCCTTCAGCCCTGTCACAATTACATAGTGCTCCCAGAGAAATTAAACACTCTCTCACAATCAAAAGCAAAGCAACAGTGAGGGGACAGAGAGGGGGAAAAAGCAAAGCAAGAAGCTCCCAGCACCCCTGAGGTTCATAAGCTGCACCTCAGACAGGGTTGAAAACCTCATATTGGGGTAAATAAATAAGGTTTTGGTTCATCTAGTGATGGTTAGAGATGCCCAAGGCAGTCAGTTGTCTCCCTGTGAGGGCAGGGCCAGGAAGGCTGCAGTAGCAGGAACAGGGACCCAGGGCCGTACCCTCTCGAGAGCGAAGGTACGGACGGCGTACTCAGCCAACGACTCCGACTTCACCAGGGTAATCTTGATGTCCCCATACATCTCAGAGTCATCTGGCCAGTACTTGGAGCATTTCACCTGCAAGAAGAGGACAGCATGGTGTTTTAGTTCTAGAGCTAGAACCTGGAGGGAGAGGGGATGGGAGCTCCTTACCCGGCCCACTTCCACCAGCTTGGTTATCATCACGATGCTGGAGCAGTGCTCCTGCCACACCATGCGCCAGAAGTCATACACCATCTCCTGCTTGGGCCCTGGGGGATGGAGGCAAGGCCACAGGGGATGGAGGGGCAGTACTGATGGAGCTTCCCCTCTCACATTTGCAGCACTAAGCCCCTTCGTAGCATTTTAAGCACTGCTTTCCCCCGGGGATACATGGCAGCAGGAGGGGCAGGAGCTGCTCCACGTTGCTACCACTCCATTTGGTCCTGAATCAGCCCATTCCCTCCTCATCTTACTCACACAAGATTAAATCCCACCAGGGACAGGACCCAGCTGCTCAGTCAGGAGCTGCTGAACCACTGCTGAGAGGGCAGGGGAAGGGAGGTAGCTCACCTTGCGTGGCTATGAAGTGGTTGGACCTGTGGTAGCCCTGCAAGGGAAGCAGACACATCAGTCCCAAGTTGAGGGGACACTTGTGAGCTGGGGCACAGCCCTATAAAACATTTCCCAGCCTGGTAACAAGCCCCCATGTCTGCTAGGCCAGGTCCTGGGCACCAGCAAGATGCTCCCCCACCACTGCAGCAGGAAGAGGTTCAGCAGCCACCCCACACCCAGAGTAGCCTGTCCTGGGAGGATACAGCTCTCACATCCCAAGTAATGCCCAACCCTCACCCCTGGTCTGCACCAAAACCCTCACCAGCACTTCACAGGCATTCCAGGGCACACACCAGCTCGAATTCAGCTGCTGCAGGCACCGCTGCCCAGTGTGGCAACAGCGTCATGAGAGCCCCAGCACCAACAGCCCATCCCATAGCAGCCACCTCCTGCAGCCACTCCCAACCCTTAACAGCCTACAGAGCACATCCCATAAAAGCACTGCCAGAGGCAGTGTCACAGACTCCTGGAATCATTTGGGTTGTTAAAGCCCTTGAAGCTGCTGCAGTCCCAGCTCTCCCCTCACCCTGCCCAGCCCAGCACAGACCCACAGCCCTCAGCACCTCAGCCCCACAGCTTTGGGATCCCTCCAGGGCTGGGCACTGCCCCAGCTCCCTGGGCAGCCTGGCACAGGGGCTGACACCCCTCTCAGGGAAACAGTTCTGCCTCAGCTCTAACCTCAACCTCCCCTGGGGCAACTTGAGCCTGTTTCCTCTTGTCCTGTCACTTGGGAGCAGAGTCTGACCCCCAGCTCCCTGCAGGCTCCTGCCAGAGAGTTGCAGAGTGTTCCTGTCTCCCCTCAGCCTCCTCTTCTGGCCATTGGTCCAGCATAGCTGAACCACATGACAGACATGGAGGTGACAGCAGCTTCTCCATCCACTGTGGGTCCTTTCACAGAGCGTTTTCATGGGCTGAATCCAACCTCTGCTCTGAGCACATGGGCCCTGCTCCATTTCCCCAGGGAAGACGGGTGATGGAGACCTCACTTCCCCCTTCCCTGGGCCATCCCCATGTTTATCCATGTATCTTCCCAGCCTGCCTGTCCCTGATGCTGCCTCACACCCCCTGCCCAGTACGATGCCCATGAAGAGACAGGAGCAGAGAGAAGGGAGGAGAGGGCAACTCTCTACTTACTTCTCGGTTAATCCGAATCTTAATGATCCCGTTGGGACACAGGTTTGAGAGAAAAAGATGAAAGACAGAGACATTAGTGAGCCCCAGCTCAAGAGACAGGTTAGAGCACCAGCCCTGGAATGAGTCAGGGAGAGCTGCAGGGGAGAAAAGACACATGGGGACAGGGGACAGGCACGGGCATGCTGCTCAGGCACGGGGAAGCCATCGTGGTGGCATCAGGCCACCGTTGCCAGATAACATCCTCTGGAAAGGAGGGAAGAGTGGGACTTGCTGCTGTTGCCTCCAGATGCTCAAGCCTTGTGCCTGACAGAGCCTTCCTGCACCTCCCCTAGTCTCAGCATCTTTGGAGGTGACAGGGGACATTGCTCTTGGGGGACAGCAGGGCTGAGCTCTGCCCTCACCAAAAGGATCAGGGGTATCCCAGTGTGAGCCCAAAGCTGGTCCCTTGGCCCTTTCAACCTCTGCATCCTCCAGCCAGGGAAGAGGGAGTTCCACAGCCACGAGAGCAGGAGAAAGGATAAGAGAGGGTGGAAAAGGGGAGGAGAAAGAAGGGACAGAGCTGAGCAGAGAAGGGAGAGATGCAGCAAGCAGAAATTGCTGATGAACACCAATAATCCAGACAGGCTCTTCATGGCGTGTGTCACCACAGAGCAGCTCAGCCCATCCTGAGCTGGCTCAGCTCCTCCAAATGCTGCCAGTTCTTCAGGGATAGATCCTGACAGCCCACAGGGTCCATGGGAAGCTCTTGCCCCAGCCCAGAGCTCCCACAGACAGAGGTAGTGTCCCCACTTACATCGATGTAGTTGGCGTTGATGTAGTCAGAGTTGGGGTCGCCCAGCAGCGGGTGCAGCTTCACGCGGTGACGGTCGTCTGGAGAGCAAAGGGAGAAGAGACCCTCAGCCCCTCAGGGATGGGCACAAGGACACTGTCAGGGTGCCAGGGCTCTTCTTGCAAATTGCTTTGCATCAGGAAATCTGCCAAACACGGGCAGGTAGGATGAATTCAGGAGCAATAACTAGAAGCTGGTGGGGGTATTTCCAGAGTTGGTGGCTTAGTGCCTCCATCCATGCAGGGAGGTCACCAGAGATCATAGAATCACAGCATGGAGGGAGTTGGAAGGGACCTTTAGAGCTCATCCAGTCCAACTCCTCTGCCAAAGCAGCTCCCACCTAGATCAGGTCACACAGGAACGTGTCCAGGTGGGTNCCCTCAGTCTCCTCTTCTCCAGTCTAAACAGCCCCAGGTCCCACAGCCTTTGCTCATAAGGAAGATGCTCCAGTGCCCTTATGAGGAAAGGTTGCAGGAACTGGGGCTATTTATTAGCTCTTTTAGAGACACAGCAGGGAGCAAGGCAGCCACACCACATGGACTGGAGGGAGCTGGTGAGGAGCATCCTTTCTTCAGTGGGGTCAAGTCCTTCTTCAATTTTCTTCCTAAAAACTCATTGTTTAAGCCTTTCATCTCATCATGCACCTCCACACCAGGATCAAGGCTACAGTTTCTCCTAAGTCCATACAAGAAAACACATTCCCAGTGTTCTCGGGCTTTTCGGCACCACCTAGAACATCATGGTGATATTATCATCACCCCAAGATGTCTCATCCTCAGGAGTTAACCAGTACCAGCTCACCTCCAGCCCTCCTATTTGCTCCAGTGTCCAATGGCCAACAGGAACTTTCAGCCTGGGCCTCCTGCACTGAGCCAGGACCTTGCTGCTGCCCTTGACCAACCAAATCCCACCAGCTTATCCCTTGTCATGAGTGCACACCCACCACAAAAAGGCTCTCAAAGCCCTTTAGAAGGTTTTTCAAGCTGCTCGAGGTGACTAAGCCTCTGCTAAAAGTACTCACATGTGGACACATGATCCTGTCTCCCTTTGGTCTTATCTTTCTTCTTTGAAGCATCCCAGCCTTCAAAGAAACTCTGTAAGGAGAGGATGGCCATCATGACTTGATGGCAGGACTCTGGGCCCCCCCTCTTAGCCCCACAACCTCCCTGGGGAGTAGAGCAGTCAGGGTGGTCCCAGGCTGGACCCAGGACACCTGGCTCCTGCATCTCCAGCTCCATAACACTCTCTGCCAGCCACACTTTCCTGTTGCATCCACAAAATGCCCCATTTTCCAGCAAATTACAAGCTGCTTCATTTTTTTTTTTTACCTCCAGGGTTGGTTGAGGGATTTTTTTTCCTACCTGCCCCCCCCTCCTCCACCAGCCCCCTTTCTCTCACCAGCACAGAACAGCTTTGTGTGTAATAACAGTAACAGTCACAGATTGGCATAAGAGAAGGAAAGTGGAAGGAAATTACATGTTTTCTCCCCTCCCATAATATCTGAGTGCTTTCAAATGACTAGTTCCAAGAACATACAGCAGCTTTTCAAGGAGCACTAATGATTATAGCAAGCCCTGGTTTGTCCAATACATGAAAAAAAGTGGGGGGGGAAGGAAAAAAAAAAAAGAGCTCCTGCACTTGAAACAACTGAACATTAAACAGCAATTTCCCAGGGAAATTTCAATCAGCAGCCCCATGGAACACTGAGGAGTTGGGGAATTAACCCCTGGGGGTGCGCTGTGGCAGTGGCACGTGGAGGAGGCAGCTCTGCGACAAGCACTGCAGCTCAACACAGTGGGATGGACACAGCTAACAGCCTCTGAGTGAGCCTTTCCTCCCCCTGGGATCACCTTCTCTCTCCTGTTCTCTCCCTGGGGTCTTTGTGGTGTTGGGAGGTGTCAGACTGCAGAGGATTTAGGCTGTGCTTATGGCAGGACAAGTGTGTTGGAGAGCAGAACATGATATGGTGGTGTCCAGGAGAAGCTGAGGAAGGGAGAAGCATCCCCAGCTCTGGAGAACATGCTGGTTTGGCTCATCTCAGGGATGACAATTAAATCCTGAGCTGTCAGGACCAGAGATTTGATACAGACTCAGGGACACTTCACAGAATCTTAAGGGTTGGAAGAGACCTGGAAAGCTCATCCAGTGCAACCCCCCTGTGAGAGCAGCAGCACCTAGAGCAGGGCACACAGGAACTCATCCAGCTGGGTTGGAATGTCTCCAGAGAAGGAGCCTCCACAGCCCATCTGGGCAGCCCCTGCCAGTGCTCCCTCACCTCAACAGGGAACAAATTCTTCCTTGTACTTCCCATGCAGATAACACACAGCAGACACAGCTCTGAGCTCTGGCTCCTGCTCTCCAGAGCTTCACAGCTCCAGGTCCAGAGCATCTCCTCCTTTCACCCAGATCCCACCCATGTCACCGTGTCCATCCTACCTCCTGCCCTCCCCAAGAACACCAGCACCAAGAAACTCCCACCTCATACTCCTGCTTGAAGCCGTAGCCTTCCGCTGTCTTCATCTGGTTGATGTGCTGGAGCAGATCTGCCACGCGCACGGCGGGGTGCAGCTGCCCGGTGTGGTACGGGGAGCCTTTGCGGCCGCACTGGCGCCGGGGAGAACCCCCCAGCAGGCTGCTGGACTCGTTGACAATGCTGCTGCGCTGGTCACCTGCAGAAAGGGAAGGGAGAGGCAGAGGGAGTCAACAGAGCAAAGCTTTGGATCATATCCTCATCACCTCCTTGCACTTGCAAAAGGGAGGAGAGGGCAACGGGAAACGTCTGCAGGAGATGGTGTTGCACATCTTAGAATCACAGCATGGTGGGGGTTGGAAGAGACCTTCAGAGATCATCCAGTCCAACCTCCCTGCCAAAGCAGGTCCATGGTCTTTCTCTGAGGACCACAAGAAGTCCAGACCCTCTTCTGGATGATCTTAGTTACAAATATCCCAGTGGTGGGTGTCAGGAGACTGTGGCAGCACTTGTTTCTATTGTATCCAGTGCCAGGACAAGGGGTGATGAGATGAAGCTGGAACACAAAAAGCTCCATTTAAACATAAGGAAAAACTGTGTCAGTGTTTGAGTGAGGGAGCCCTGGCCCAGGCTGCCCAGGGAGGGTGTGGAGGCTCCTTCCTTGGAGCTCTTCAAGACTCATCTGGACATATTCCTGTGTGACCTGATCTAGGTGGGAGCTGCTTCTGACTGGGGTTTGGACTGGATGATCTCTAAAGGTCCCTTCCAACTCCCCCCCATTTTGTGGTTCTATGATTCTGTGCTCTGTGCAGCTCTTTCTACACTCCAAAGCTGAAAATGCCCATTTCAGCCTTTTAGGACCACAGCAGATCTCTTAGAAATCAGTGAGTAAGATCTTAAGGGGGTTAATAAGCTTATTTTCCCATCAATTGGAGCAATTAACTCCCATACAGACAAGAGCTACATGTCCAAATATTCACACAAAGTCCTGACTTGAAAAACTGTGTTGCCAAAGTCTCCAGCTCAGCTTCACAATGAGTTCTCCTCTCTGTCAGATCCCTGAGCCTCACTCACTGACACAAACACAGCTCGCTGCTGTTTAATGGGGCACTTTATCCAGTGTTTCCCTGTTTTATGGCTTTGCCATGTAATTACCAGCAGAGGCAAAATGGGAATTCACCTGCCTTTGTCAGTGGCAAGGTCCCACACCAGATCCTGAGGCCTGGGTGTACCCAAAACCTGTCACTGCTGCCAAGAGATGTGTCAGACCTGGGTGATGCAGAGCCTGGAACACCATCCACGTGCTGCTGGGAAGCAGCTCTGAAAGAGGGTGCATCCTGGATGCTGTTTTCCCTAACAACACTTCTAAAGACTGTCCTTGCCCACTTTGCTGACAAAGCTCAGAGGTTTGGGGCTGCAAAGGGTTCAGTTTGCTGGAAGGGGCAGCCCCTCACCCCCTGCCTGCACCTCCATGCAGCACAGGCACAGAGCAGGGTCAGCATCAGCCAGCACAGCCTCCTAGGAAATGTTGCTCCAATCTTTGCAAGCAGGAACATCTCCCTTCTGGGCTGCCAGCACATGGGTGACCCAACAGGGGCCAGGATGGGGCAGGAGGGCCAACTTTCCCCCCTCCCAGCATGGCTGACAGGCACAGCAGACACTGGGGAATGAGAGATTAATGAGTAATTCATTGCAGGCATCAGCAAGGTGCTGAGAGCTCGCTGCAGCCTCACATTGAGGAGCTGCTCAGGCTTCCCTGAGGATCAGGGACTTTGTTTAAGTGCAAAGAAAGCAAATGTCCTGGTTTCAGCTGGGATGTAGTTAATTTTCTTCCCTGTAGCTCCTCCAGGGCTGTGTTTTGGGTTGATGCTGAAGAGAATGCTGACAGAACAGGGATGGTTGGTCACTGCTCAGCAAGGCTGTAGCATCAAGGCCCTTTCTGCTCCTCACCCTGTCCCAGCAGTGCGTGGGGGTGGAGGGAGGCTGGGGGTACACAAGGAGCTGGGAAGGATTGTGGCCAGCACAGCTGACTCACACTAGCCACAGGCTCTTCCATCCCACAGGAATCATGCCCAGTAGAGAAACTGGAGGGCTGGTGGGGAAGAGGGATCGCTGCTGGGACATCGGTGGGGGAGCAATGGCATTGGGCAGCACCTGGCTTCTTTCTCTCTTGGGTTTTGTTTCTCTGAACTACTCTGACTGTGTTTTACTCTTCTCACTGTCACTATATTTTAATGCAGCTTTATAATTGTTCTTATCTTAATCCATGAGTCTTAATTTCCGTTCCTAGTGCCCTCCCCATCCTACAGGAGTTGTGAGGAGGGGGTTGCATGGGGCTGAGTTGCTGTCTGGGCTGGAACCAGTGAGCAATGGTGAGGAACAGTCCCCACTTGGTCACAGAGCAGCCTGTTCATTTACCTTTATTAATTATCAATACTTATATAGGCTGCAGCAGAGGCTGTGCTCAGCTGTGGCAGAGCCCAAACTCCCCACATTATCACCTCCATCCTCTACCAAGAAGGATGGAGAGCAGCCAGCAGAGAGCTGGAGTTTTCTGCCCTGACAGGGTTGTCCAGCCCTGTCCCAGAGCAGGCTGAGGCTGGAGCTGAGGCAGAACTGTTTCCCTGAGAGGGGTGTCAGCCCCTGTGCCAGGCTGCCCAGGGAGCTGGGGGAGTGCCCAGCCCTGGAGGGATCCCAAAGCTGTGGAGCTGAGGTGCTGAAGGCCATAGGTTAGTGGTGGCTGTGACAGCATTGGGGAAACAGTTGGACTCAATGAGCTTAAATACCTTCTCCAACCTCAATGACTCAACGAGGATCCAATCCCAGAGCCCCTTTCCCAACAGAAACCAAGGACCAGTAGCCCCAGCTCAGCCCACTCAGCAACCCACCTGCTTCAAGGACAGCAACCAAACAAAACAATACACCTAATTAGATGTATTAAGAGGAGAAAAGTTTGTCCTCTGGGCTCCTCTTATCCGTGAGACAATGTGGGGAAGCACATTAATCCCACAGCCGGCGCAGACGAGCCGTGTGCGAGCAGCATCTCGGAGCCACTGTAACAGATGTTATTAGCATATGGCTGAAACTGGGGCATCCAGAGAGTTATTTTACAACTAAATCGGCAAGGAGATGCATACTCCAGTGGGTGTTAAATTATCACTCTCCCTCTGATGTGAGAGCTGGGGCTCTGTAACCCTTCAAAGCCCAGGGCTGTGTGGGATGCTGCAGAGTAGAGACACGCTGGGGGAAGGCTGGTGCAAAGAGTTGTCACCTCAGCCTCAGAGCTGGGGTCCATCTAGCTTCAGGGGGCTGCAGGCAGCGTTTCAGCCCACAAATAGCATCAACCCTCCCAGCCACAAGCTCAGATTAGAGAGGTGAACATGCAGAGACCTGGCTCAAGCCACACACCAGAGTTTTTCCTGGTTGATAATAAAAAGTTACTCCAGATGCCAGTAAGATCATTGTCCTTGGAAGTTTCCTTGCAGGGCATGGAAAAGCGTGTAATGTGCTACACAAATCCCTGCTCCTGAGCTTGAGATAAATATTTCAGCTGGTTCCAGGGATGATGGGGAGGTTCCTGCTCTGGAGGCTTCCAAACCCACTTGGACACGTTCCTGTGCCCCCTGAGCGAGGGGAACCTGCTTTAGAGCAGCTCTGCAGGGCCCTTCCAGCCCCCACCATTCTATGATTTAGGGATTACTGGGGAGCCTTGCTGGGGCTGGAGGGGAATGGGGAGGTAGCACAGTGCCCTTACCCCGGTTGCTGTAGTTGTGGGTGTCCATGAAGGAGAGCCCCAGGCGCTCGTCCTCCTGCAGCGTGCTCTGGTCGGTGAAGCTCCTGTCGATGGCACTCATCATGTGTGTCTTCTCATGCCGGTAGTTAATGGTGGCTTTGGTCATGTTGACTGGTTTTCTGCAGGGGGATGCAAAGGTGAGGAGAAAGGAAGAAGGGCTGACCCAAATAGGGCTGTAAGACCCCTCTCTTTCCCTCCCAAAGCTGCTGCCCTCGGGTTGTTTCAGGGAGCCAGATGGATTCTTTCCATCAGAGATCACATCATGCTTTGGGTTTCTGGTGCCCTGAGCTGGTTGCAGCTGCTCATTCCTCAGTGATCCCTCCTGTCCCCTTCCCCTGGAACAGCCAGGAGTGCTCCTTGGGCACAATAAGGCTCTCCCTGGACAACTGATGTTGCACAGGGAAGTCCCAGCTCTCCCCTGGCCTCATCTCCCCAGGAATTATCCTCCCACCATCTCTCTGCAACACGGACCATCCAACAGCCACATGCATCACTGTGCTGCATGGTACAAGTGCAAGCAGCAGACAGACGTGGACTTGCAGGAGCAGGTTCAGAGGAGGCCACAAAAACGATGGAGAGGGATGGAACACATCTCCTATGAGGAAATGCTGAGACAGTTGGGGTTGTTCAGCCTGGAGGCCTCTGGGCAGATCTTATTGTGTCCTTTCCCATCTTTAAAGGGTCTCACAAAAACAAGATGGGGACAGATTCTTCAATAGAAGTAATGATTTTAAACTAGAAGAGGGTAGATTCAGCCTAAATATAAGAAAGGGGTTTCTTTTACAGTGAGGGTGGTGAGGCACTGGCACAGGCTGCCCAGAGGCTGTAGATGTCCCATCCCTGCAAACACTCATGGTCAGGTTGGATGGGGCCCTGAGCAACTTGATCTAATAGAAGGTGTCCCTGCTTATGGCTGGGGGTTGGACATGGGGAACTTGAAAGGTCCTTTCCAACCCCAACCATCTGTGATTCTAAAACAATGACAAGAGGCCAAATCCACCCCAAGGGCTGGGCTGGATCCCCTGACTGCACACATGCTCAGCACCCACGGAGGAGCCTTCTTCACCCTTTGTAATGTCCTCATCAGGCATCTAACAAACGTGCTGGGAAAGCCCAGGAGTTCTTAATGGAACAGAACCTCACACCCCAAATTTGAGACATTTAAGCACCAAAAAAACCCCAAGAAGCAAGAGCAGGGATTAAACCAGGGAAAGGATAAAAAGATCTGAGTCCCTGTTGGCATCTTGGTGGGGTTGGGACACTGCAAGATGCTGCCAGTATCCAGAGTTCACTCTGGAGTCACTGATCCTTCCCTTCACGCTGCCTTCAGTCTCTAACAAGCTCAGCAGCATCATTTTCCCTGAGCCAAAGAGGCCTTTAAAATGTAGGTGGCAGAGAAAAGGACTTGTGGGAGCAATGGGATGAGCAGGGCCAGGAGGGAGGAGGAAGGACAGAGAGAATGACAATTACTTACGGGTAATAGGAATAAGAATAGTAGTTCCTTCTGGCACGTGTGCAAACAAAGAGAACAGCAGAGATTGCATAAGCAGCTTTTCTCCAGCAAAGAGAAAGGGGGATTAATGGGGCAACTCAAGCTGCCAGAAAATTAAATGCACCATAAAGAAACCTGGCTCCCATTTTACATCCATAGGTGATTTCCTCTGGGCATGAACAGGCATCTTGGCAGCAGAGCCCACGCAGCAGCTCTGGGGGTGACTGCAGTGGGGTGTCTCTTACCCTTATCTCAGGGGTTATTCTACAATGGTTAAGACTGAAGAGCAAATGTGTGCAAAATGTAGGGCATTGCCCAGGGAGCTGGCTAAGGGCCAGGTAACCTCAGTGGGAGAGATAGGGGTGGGAAATCGTGTTCCCAATGCCCTGTTTATTAGAGGTGAGCACGTTCCAGGGATGCACTGCCATCCCACTACAGCAGTTTTTCCAGCAGTGGAACGCTTCAGATATTTAGGAGCTTTGTCCCAACAGCCCCAAACTCAGAGCCCTCAGCATTGGGTTTGATTTGTCCTTCAAGGGGTTCACCCTCCTCCTCCTGCCCCACTGGCAATGGGAATGTGGGAGCCACACTCGTGGCTTCCCACTCAACAGCATCTCTCCCAAAAACACATCCCCATCACTATTGGCTCTGCCAGGGACAGGTCTGATGCTGTATTCATAGGCAGCAGCAGGCAGGGAGCTATCAACCAGTCCTGCACCCTCCCAGCATGCAGGGACACTACACCTTTCCTTTCCCAGCTGATGTAAATCAGCCAGAATCCTTTCAGGGTGAACGAAGCCATAAAGAGGCTTTGCAGATTTACACAGGCTGAGGTTGTGCCCTGCTATTTTTCTCTCTCTCCCCCTGGCTGTTAAGGTACTTTCCTCCCATCATCCTGAGCCCTGCACAGGGATGGTGTTTAATTGCTGCCCTTTCTCCTGGGCTCTGAGAGCCCCCCTGGCTCTGCACTGCTCTTTCCAGAGCACTGCACCCAAGTGAAAAGCAGTGGCCACATCCCCAGCGCTCCCGGGGATGAGTGTCCCAAAAAGCTCTCATCCTCCTCCTTCCCCTCACAGAAGGTGGTTAGACACTGACATAAATACAGAGAAGAGTGACAGTGGAACAAAGATCCAGAGCCCTGAAGACCAAGGGATATTCAAAGCACTTGGCTCCTCGATCCCCAGAGCCAGTGTCATAGAGCAAGGAGGGCACCGTGCCCAGTGGCATGCAGGAATGCATTGAGGCAGTGTTTGGGGTGTGTATCAACACCAATAACTCCCAGTTAGTGCTGGGGTGGTAGAAAAGGGCTGAGCTGGGAGGAGGGGCCAGATGGAGGCACCAGCCATGAGAGCAGGTCTCCTTACCCTTTGCGAATGACGACGATGATGGCTCCCAGGAGGATGATGAGCACGATGAGCCCTCCAGCACAGATCCCCAGGATCAGCCCCATCTCCTCTGAGTGCTGTGACACCTCCAGAGGACGTTTGCTCTCTTTGCAGGCAGCTGCCACGGGACAAGGACACACAGAAGGGGCCAATTGTTGGCTCCAGGATAGCTGGCAACATGTGACAGCAGCGTGCCCAGAGGGGCAAGAAGGCCAAGGGCAGCCTGGCTGGGATCAGCAGTGGGGTGGTAGCAGCAGCAGGGCAGGGATTGTCCCCTGTGCTGGGCCCTGGGGAGGCTGCAGCTCCAGGGCTGTGTCAGTGCTGGGCCCCTCACTCACTGCCACAGGGACACTGAGGGGCTGCAGCGTGGCCAGAGCCGGGCACAGAGCTGGGGAAGGGGCTGGAGCACAAGGGTGCTGGGGAGGGGCTGAGGGAATGAATGTGGGTGTTGAGGCTGGAGAAGAGGAGGCTGAGGGCAGACAGGAGCACTCTCTGACACTCCCTGACAGGAGGCTGCAGGGAGCTGGGGGTCGGGCTCTGCTCCCCAGCCATGAATGACAGGACAAGGGGAAATGGGCTGCAGTTGCCCCAGGGGAGGTTGAGGCTGGAGCTGAGGCAGAACTGTTTCCCTGAGAGGGGTGTCAGCCCCTGTGCCAGGCTGCCCAGGGAGCTGGGGCAGTGCCCAGCCCTGGAGGGATCCCAAAGGCGTGGGGCTGAGGTGCTGAGGGCTGTGGGTCAGTGCTGGGCTGGGCAGGGTGAGGGGAGGGCTGGGACTGCAGCAGCTTCAAGGGCTTTTCCATCCAGGATGATTCTATGACCCTATGAGAACACTGGGATGTGTCCCACAGGATGCACACTATTCCTTGAACACATTTTATTCCACTCAGACGTCTGAGGCTCTGCAGTGTCACCCTGACCCTGGGTGAGTCTCTCTCTCAGTTCCCATAGGGTCAGACAGTGTTTCTGTGCCACCTCTCATCACTCCCACCCTCAGCTTGTCCATCCCCAGATTCCCCATCCAGCACCATCACCACAACCACCACATTTAGAGGAAAAACCCAGATTCCAAAGGAAGTGGGAACCAAGAGCATGGGATGGGGCTGTAACAACCCATCACATGCACCCCAACTGCCACCAGTGCTGGTAACGAGCCCCCCAGCACAGCTCCAGCTTGGAGGCTGCAGCCCTGGCAGGATGATGGACTGAGGCAGAGGGGACAGGGCTCACCTTTGCGAGCGATCCGGACACAATTCAGCCGAGTCTCCTACAGAGGAATGAAAAGGGGGAGGGTCAGTGGCAGATGCACATCCCAGCACCTCCACTCCCACTCCCCAGCCAGGCAGAGCAGAGAGGAGACTGGTCCATTGCTGCTTTGACCCCCCAAATCGAGGGAGGGTGCAAGTGACTTGTACTGCAGCACCTGCTGCTGAGCCAAAGGAGATGCTGAGGACACCAAGAGATGCCTCTGGATGACATGTCCTCAGTGGTCCCCAAACCAGTGTGCCCAGCTTTAAGCTGAGGCCATGGCTCCTGGCACACAGGGGACAGAAAAGCTCCACATCATCAAGAGAGGGACCCAGCAAGTCCCGGCTCAGCAGCACGTCACCAACTACAGCTGAAACACTCCCAGGTCAGCAGTCAGAGCTTCACAGGGGTTATTTCACCAATCAAAGCTTCCAAGCCCCAGCTCCAGTGCTCTGGGGGTGCTGCCAAGGTTGCCACGAGGACATCCAGCTCAGGTCTCCAACAACTTGGGCATTTGTGTTTCTAGGGATGGCTTCAGCTAAAACATTCCATCTTCCCCATGTGTCAAGCTTCTGTTGCAAAATAAAAAGCATCACTTTGACAGGACTGTTCTGTTCCCCCAGCATCCTCCAGCCCCTCAGGTCACCAGCACTGGCAGAGCTGCTCCATCAGATCAACACCAGCCCACGCAGCATGCCCAGGCCAGGGCCAGCTCCATGAGGTCACCAGCTCTTCCTCCTCCTGCTTCTTGCTCCATCTGGCACAGAAACCATGAAAAACCCAAACTGGGATCCAGCTTTTTTTTTTTGGTGATGTCTGATGGCAGCTGGGACAAATCCATTTCCTCCCAGCAGGAAGGCTACAAAGCAGCATCAACCACCAGTTATTATCCAGCAGTGCCTGAGCAAGCCAGAGCTGAGATCTTCCCTGTCCATCTCAGCTCTAATTACAACCCAGCGAGGTGTGAACAATCCTGGAGCTGAGGAAAGGATTCCACAACTGGCACCTTCCTGGCCAAACAGAGCCGTGGAGGACGAGGATGCTGCTGCAGTCCTGCTGCTTCTCTTGCACAGCTCGTTCTCCCCTGGGTGGGATGTGAGTGGTTGGAGCAGGTCAAGCCAAAAAGCATCCCCAGGGGGTCCTGGGGGTGCTGCCAGGGAGTGGAGAGAGAATAGGCAGCAGCAGGCAGGGAGAGAGCAGCCTGGGGTCTTGGTAGATTGCCAGAAGCTCCCTGCAGCACTCACAGCTGGTCCCAGTAACACACACACAGCTCTTGCTGCCCAAAGGGTCCTTTCCCAATCCAGCCTTAGACTCAGGATGGTGGTTTGCCCTGTGCTGGTGAGGCCCTGGTACCACACTGGGAGCTGGAGGCTGGGCTCCTCCATCCCTGACATTGGCACCAGGAGTGGAATGGGCACAGCCTGGGGGTGCCAGGAGGAAGGAGGACCCTGATGCATGACCTCAGTGTGCCCCAAGCACCAGCATCCCCTGGGCAGGACACTGGGGTGAGTCCAGAGGCAGGGCCCAAGGGAAGGGGATCTAAAACAGGTCTCTTTTTTTTTTCCTGACTCCCTCATCCCAGACAGCAGCTGGACTCATGCCTGGTCCAACCAGGACCAACACAAGCAGCAACATGCCCTTATGGGCAAGAAGCCAATGGCATCCTGTGAGGCATGAAGAGAGTGTGGGCAGCAGGTCAAGGGAGGTTCCGCTGCCCCTCTGCTCTGCCATAGCTGCTGAGGCCTCATCTGGAGTCCTGTGTCCAGTTCTGGGCTCACCAGCTCCAGAGGGACAGGGAACTGCNCCTAGGCTGCCCAGGGAGGGTGTGGAGGCTCCTTCTCAGGAGGTTTCCAACCCCCCCTGGACACGTTCCTGTGCGCCCTGAGCCAGGGGAACCTGCTGTAGCAGGAGGTTGGGCTGGAGGAGCTCTGCAGGGCCCTTCCAACTCCCATCATCCTGGGATTCTGTGACCACAGACACCTCACTGGATGAAGTTGAGTCCCAAAGTTACTCACCCCTTTGAGGTTACTCATGGCTTGGAAGTAGATGAGATAGGCCTTCTTGGGCTCCAGAGGTGGGTTCCAGTAGCCACTGTAGGTCTGGTTGTCTCCCACAGTGAAGGGTTTGGCTTCAGTGAGGCTACTGGCAGGCAGCTCAGCCCCAAAGTAGTGGACAGAGCCACGGGACATGGCGTCATCAAAGGTGAGGGGCACCGGGAAGCATTCCTGTCCCCCCAGCTCCCGCTTCAGCTTCTTGGGCCGCTCTTCCTCCACGATGACCTGGTAGGTGCTGGTAAAGGCCAGGCATAGGTTAGCTTTGTAAAAAGGCTGCTCCTGCCCTTCCCTTTGTGCCTGTGCCAGCCCATTCATGGGGGTCTCACCCTGCACAGCCCCAGCCTACCTGATGGGAGCCCCTCGGCCCTGCGCCGGCCGCAGCAGCACAGTGATGGTGCTCTCGGACTCGCTCAGCGGTGACGGCATGTCCCCGTAATCAAACGTGGGAGCTGCAAAGGGAGAGCAGAGAGCAGGCAGGGTGAGTCCTGCTCCCCAGGCATGTGCTCCCAGCTTAAGAGGGAACCAGAGTATAAGCAGCCCTGCCCACAGCAATGTAGCACTGACCTGTGCTCCAGCCCCTTCCCCAGCTCTGTGCCCGGCTCTGGCCACGCTGCAGCCCCTCAGTGTCCCTGTGGCAGTGAGTGAGGGGCCCAGCACTGACACAGCCCTGGAGCTGCAGCCTCCCCAGGGCCCAGCACAGGGGACAATCCCTGTCCTGCTGCTGCTGCCACCCCACTGCTGAGCCCAGCCAGGCTGCCCTTGGCCTTCTTGCCCACCCTGGGCACGCTGCTGGCTTCTGTTCAGTCACTGGCACCAGCCCCCCCCAGGCCCTTTCCCTGCAGCAGTTTCCAGCCCCTCTGACCCAGCCTGGAGCTGCCTGGGCTTGGGGTGGCCCAAGGGCACCAGATCTGGGGAAGGGGCTGGAGTACAAGGGTGCTGGGGAGGGGCTGAGGGAATGGGGGTGTTGAGCCTGGAGAAGAGGAGGCTGAGGGCAGACAGGAGCACTCTCTGACACTCCCTGACAGGAGGCTGCAGGGAGCTGGGGGTCAGTTTATGCCAGATTCCTCAGCCCAGAGGCCCACATTTGGCCAAGAGACCCACATTTGGCCCAGAGACCCATGGCTTAGCTCAGATAATGACTGTGTGCTTGGGGCTCAGAGTTTGGCTGCCACCACCAACAGCATCCTTCAAGAGCCACAATCAGTCACCAAAATGGATAGGAGAACCTGGTCTTGCTATCATGTACCACAGGAACCTACCAGAGATGTTGGTGGTGATCTCAGTGAGAGCCGTCTGGCCAAAGCCCTTCCCAGTGCGGGCCCGGACCGAGAACAGGTAGGTGGTGCCAGGGTGGAGGTTGGAGAAGACATGGTAGGTCTCGTTGCGCAGTTTGGAGACGGTGCGTCGCGGGCCCGGCACGTTGACCGCAGGGTCAGAGGACTCGATGCTCTGGTAGCTGATCTGCAGAGACAGGGCAGAGCATCACCAGCAGCCAAGGGAGAGGGGATGAGAGTCCAGATCCAAGCAGGGAAGGGGTTAAAGGGTTATGGGGGCAGCCTAGGAGACAGCTGCTTTTTAGGATCATAGAATCATAGAATCAGTTCAGCTGGAAAAGCCCCTGAAGCTGCTGCAGTCCCAGCCCTCTCCTCACCCTGCCCAGCCCAGCACTGACCC